>CM034701.1:226123544-226142663 GCA_020142125.1 Phrynosoma platyrhinos | reverse complement strand
CCAAAGACTGCTTACAGTTACTGCCTCCCTTTTAAAAAACAAAACATAATCTGGCAAATCGAAAGCAAAAGCTTTTTAAATTAATTATCCCTCCCCTATAGATACATCAATATTTAAAGATGCTGGCATTAGATGTTTGCACTTTTCCTAACAATCTAGTGGTTTTGCTTTGATTCAGCAGGATTCTTTGGCATCATTCCATTGCTACCAGATGGTATGGCATACCTTTCAAAATGATGCATTTTTGCAAACAGCAAGCCCTTCTCAAAATAAATGTGCCAATTCTGACCAAATAAAGGTTGTATCTGTAGAAACTTAGTATTTATTTCTGAAGAAAAGGCTCAATAATGAGAATTAAAATCTAGTGTACACACCTAATTTAGAGCAACATTGAGCCCTTTGGGTGCGCCTTCCCTTCCTTCTGGAAATGAGACCTGTGCAAAAGAGACCACACAAGAAAAGTCAGCTTAGTAGAAGGGAGCAGGTGACATAAGTACTTGAGGCCTGGAGGGGCAGTAGGACAACTGTGCCCTGTGGCCAACAACAGACATCAGCCAGAAAATGTGGCCCTAGGAATGTGAATGAAGCCATCAGCATGGAGGGGAATCAAAATAAGTTGTTACTGTGAAACACACATCCTCTGACATGGTTGCCTTTATTGCACAAAGGAAAATGTGATGGATCTTCAGGCATGGTTACTGGTTACTTTGAATGTGTGCATAGGTCATATTAAAAAACAAAAAGGGCAGGAACAACTGTATACTATCAAGCTTTGCTACTATTACATTTTCCTCTTCTGAATTCAACCCACACTGAAGGTGTTTGTGGGTTTCAGGAAAACTAGGACTCAATCCCAGTTGTAAGAACTGGTGTATGTGGACTTCAGCCTTTCTGCTATATATTTCTATAATGTTGCATGCTAAGGTCTGCTTGACCTGAGTCTGAATTAAGTTCAAATGTTTCTAGCTTTGCCCGAGGGAAGATTAGAGGATGCCATAGGTGTGCCAAGCAGAGAAGGCCTACAGCAGGGACAAGAAATGTGGGACCTGGGGTGCATCTACACTGTAAAAATAATGCAGTTTGACATCACTTTAATTGCTATAGGTCCATCCTATGGCATTCCAGGATTTGTAGTTTTGCAAGGTCTTTAGCCTTCTCTGTCAGAGTGCTGGTGCCTCACCAAAAATATGAATTTTTAAAAACAAGAAATGAACTTTTTCCTACTACCAATTTTTTTTTTTTTTGAGTGAGTGGGGAAAGAGGCATTTTTCATAGTGTCAGAGTCCCCTGGAGAATATTGGTCTCCCACTCAGTTGAAGGTGCCCACTCCTGGCATCCGGTTTATCATAATCAAAGTTAAGATGGACGTTGCATCTCCACAAAAGCTGAGTGGAGGAGAGTTGCTAATGGCATCTTGAAGTCGTTAAAAGAAAGTTGGAATATAAATGTATCAAATAAGTACGCGAGACCTTACAATCCAACATGATTCTGGCTGTTTTTGGCAAAACATACAACTCTGTTATAGGTGGTGAAATGACTGGCTGAGAAGCTGGAACATTTCCTAGAAAAACACTGAATTGGGTGGTTGCTACTTATAGGATTAATTAGGGCTAGGAGAAAACATGTTTCTCAGCATTTCAATGACAGTTTATTTTATAGATGGTCTGGGCATCATGGTATGTGTGCACTCATCAATTAAGGGTTGTTCTTTGGAATTAATGTTTCCCTCTGTATGTAAGATAAAAACTGACTAATGTGCTGACTTAAACAGGTTATATGTTTCTTACATGGTTTTCCTTTGCAGTGTTTTATTTTTTAAAAAAGCCTAGCAGACTGTATTTATAACCATGTAAAACCATCTGTCTGTGTGCATGAGTGTATTGTTTTCATAAGAAAGGATATAACTTGACTGAATCATGATTTTGAAAGTTCCTATACCTTAAAAAAGGCAAAGGTATTTCCCATTGACAAGGTTGTCAAGTCATGTCTGACTGTAGGGGGAGGTGCTCATCTTCATTACTAAGCCGAAGAGCCAGCCTTGTCAGAGACTACTCTGTGATGCTGTGGCCAGCATGATTTCACAGAATGCTGTTTACCTTCCCACCTAAGTGGTACCTATTTATCTACTTGCATTTGAATGCTTTCGAATTACTAGGTTGACAAAAGTTGGGGCTAGTGACAGGAGTGCACACCATCATGTGGCATTCAGGCCTCAAACTGCCAACCTGTTGATCTTGCAATCAACAGAGTCAGTGTCTTAACCACTTGAGCCACTGCATCTTAAAACCACTTCCCAAATGCAGATGGCCAGCATAACTGAGAGTAGACTAGGCTTAGAACATTGCTCTCATTACTTTTTAACTTAAAGGATTTTTCAAAATGTAAGGGACCAATAAAAACAGCAGGTCCAATCTTCAGTCTACCAGCCATTTTGCTGTATGAGAAGACCCTATCTGTGTGGATTATTTAAAGTGGATTAAGTAGAAACAGAGACCATATGGGTGACTAACTGCAAAACAAATACATCATCATAGCTTAGTTTAGAAGCAGCAATGGGTGAGGGTTGCCCTACATCTTTCCTATTAATTCAGAAATTATCTGATTTCCTCTCTTCAAAATGCAGAAAAACTTGGATCATTTTTCCAAACCAGTATTTTCCAATTTTGGAAAAACTACTGTATTCCGTCCCATTACTTTGGGCCATTGCTATCCACTAGGTTTTGGTTCCACTGCCCTCTGTGGATACCAACATATGTGGATAATCAAGTCCCATTAAATACAGTGGTATAGTAAAATGATGTCCGCTATATTAAATGGCAAAATCAAGATTTGCTTTTTGGAATTTATATCTCTTCTGAATATTTTCAAACTGTGGATTGTTGAATCCATGGATACAGAAGACTCACTGGACTTTATTTATATCATTTGTCCCAGAAAACATGGAAAATCCTGGATTGAAAGGATTAAAAAATATCACAGTCAGCAGGGCCAGTTGAAGCAGTAAATCCTAGGTTTCTCCTTCATCACAGGCCAATGGATAGGTTAAAGTGTGGCAATGGCAATGAAGCAAGAAACTGTGCCCTGCCGTCTTTTATTGATACTGCACAGGTGTAGCATTGCCACCTGACAAGCCCAGAAGGTGGGAAAGGAAAGGATGCAAGTAGAGTTAGCATTGTGTTGGTGGCTTAAGGTTACGGCTTAACAACATAGTGGAGCTTCTCTTCCAAATAGCCTCAAGAGACTAATGGGAGTCCCTTTACCCTCTGGAACTCCTTGAAAATCTCTTCACACCAGCTAGCGGGGAAAGATAAAAAGAGCTCTAGCTTGGTACTGGTACTGCGGTTGAAACATAATGGTAGAAAAAGTGCAATAATCAAGGTATTGAATATGCATTATCAGAATGCAAATTAATAATATGCATAATTATAATAATTTGCAGTACAGCAATTGGATGCCTGGATATGAGGGACTGGCATATGGTGACCTTATTTATACCCCCTCTTGCCCTCAAAGCTTGAGTGTTGGACTACGAACCTGGAAACCATGGTTCAAATCATTATTCAGCCATGGAAATGCACTGGGCAAGCCATACTCTTTCAGCCTCAGGGGAACACAAAGGTAAATTCCCTTTGAACTAATCTTGCCAAGGAAACCCCATGATAAGTACACCTTAGGGCCAAGAACAACTTGAATTCAGACAACTGCAACCATAAAAATAGTACAGTACATTTTAACAAATTGAGTTTTCTTTCAAAACAATTGGTTCCTAAAAGCCTGGTGGGGAAAAAAAGGTCCTTGTCTGCTGACAAAAAACAAACAAAAAACAGCAAAGAGAGAGTCACCCTAGTTTCCCAAGAATGGGACTTCTAGTCTATGAACAGTCACAGAAGGCCCACTAAACATGCCTAACGAGGGCAGTAGGAACAAGAGAAATGAGATCTGGCTCTTATGGGATTATACAGTTCTTCAGATAGCATGAACCCTCACTTTATGGGTTTTATAGGTCGTTACTATAACTTTTCCTCTAGAAAGGAACCAGCAGCCAGGGGAACTGTTGCAAAAAGAGAATTGTATGCTCCCTCTAGCCATTTCCCTATTCTGGAATTCAACTAGAGATTTGACAGAATCACTTGCAAGAGGAAAATCCCAAGGACATCTGGATCTGTACATTGACTCAGATTTGCTCCTGGCAAAAACCATCTTAATAGGTCCCCCCGCAAACGCAAAGGCTCAGAGTCCCAGTGTAATGCAAATAGGGTAACACCAGTGTGTCAAATCCAACAAAGAGGTAATCTGACCATGACAACTATAAAAACTATATAACTATAGAACTATGAAACCACAGAAGAATTTAAAAAGTCCTCCGCACCCATATCAACTACACAACAAGATCCAGAGTATGCCCCAGCAGCATGAATAGGGCCAGATATCACTTGGGAGATATCCATGGTTGTCACAGCAGGAATAAAGTCCTGAGCCACTCCCAACAGGAATTCTTCAGCATGGATGCAACTCTACCTCCCTACCCTCTCAGATCTCAATTTCTGCTGCACAGAATACCCCAGAGGACAAATGTGACTGAGATTGCCCCTCCCCACTTCATCCAACCAGGTATCTGTGATACAAGCCAGGTCAGCAGGCTCACAAAGGATCAAGTCCTGAACAGTAGTCGTTTTGCCACTTACTGACGTGGTATTCACCAGCAGCATCTTCAGACAGGTGAACCGTCACCTGGTTTTTAATTTTAATAAAAAACCATTTTCATTAAAATATTTATATCCAGAACATTTGAAGGAGAGGACAGATCTCTTTCCCAAGTCAGGTTTGGGGGAAAAACTTGTACCCTAAGGAGCTTTTTTGAAAGGGTTTCTCAAGAAAAAATGTTGCCAGGAAAAGGTGGCAGGCAAAACCTTAGCTCCACAGAGAATCTTGGTGTGAGAACTCTGGTTCTCCTGTCCCTTGAGTAAACCTTTAAGAGAGCTTAAGTGAGGACACCATCTCTGGCTCAGAGGACCTTTTCAGTGGCTGCTCCTACACTGCTGAACTGCTTTCTACAGGAGGCTAGGCTGGGCCCTTCTCAGCAAAGATCCTTTTTATTTAGACAAGCATTTGACCACTAACTAGTTGCTAAAGAAGAATCTTTAATGGGAGTGCTTGTATCGTATTCCTCCCACTGCCTTCCTATGTTTTTCAAATGTGTTAAAATTGTTCTGTTTTAGTGCTCAGTTTTAACATGATAGTATTTTGCATTGGTAAGTTTTTAACCAATTTTATCTGTGAGCCTTCAAAAGCAGTGATGCGTGGCTTCTTTATTTAAAAAAATGTAGAAAACAAGAGGAAAAGAGGATTAAAATTGGAACAATTGTTACAAAATATAAAAAGTAAAGAAAATCAATTAAAAAGAGATCCAACGAAAAAATAATTGATAGAAGAAATACAAATACTACAAAAACAATTCTCCATATTAATGGTTGAAAAGATGGAGAAGAAAATCAGTTATGCAAAACAAAAACAATTTGAGTTTGCTAACAAACTGGGAAAATGGCTTGCCTGGAAATTAAAAACCAATAGAGAAAAAAAAAAACAACAATTTGGAGAATAAAAGAAAGAGAAAAAATATATACAGAACAAAATCAAATTTAAAAATTATTTCACAAATACTTTAAAGAATTATTCTCACAGAAATCAATCAAGAAAGATAAAATCAAAGACTTTATTGATAAACAAAACCTACAGATAATAAATGAAGAACAACAGGAAGAATTAAGCAAAAAGATCACACTTATGGAAACAATTCAGGCAATAAAAAGAGCAAAAACTGGAAAGACGCCTGGCTCTGATGGACTCCCAGCTCTATATTATAAGAAACTTACGAATTGTGTTGCTGTGCCATTACAATCAACAATGAATGCAATCTTAGAAGGTGAGATACCAGAATCCTGGAAAATGTCACATATAACTTTAATTCCAAAAGAAGATAAGGAGATACAGGAACTCAAAAACATCAGACCAATTGCACTTCTAAATACAGACTATAAAATATTTATATCTATATTGGCAGAAAGATTCAAGAAAATATTAATTAATTGGATAAATAAAGATCAAACTGGTTTCTTACCTAGCAGGTATATAAAAGAAAATATAAGAAATATAACTGACATTATAGAATGTCAAGATAAAAGGCCAGATAAACAAGCAGCATTAATATTTTTGGACACAGAGAAAGTCTTTGATAATGTGCATTGGGAATTTCTGATAGAAACATTGAAAAAATGGAAATAGGTCCAGATTTTTTAAATTGGATGAGAGTGATTTATAAGAAACAAGAAGACAGAATAATAATTAACGGGGGGAGGGGGGGGACAGAAACATGCCAGATACAAAAAGGAACTTGACAAGGCTGCCCTTTGTCTCCTCCATTGTTTATTATAACATTAGAGGTGCTTAACAATAAAATCAGAGCATAAGAATCAATAACTGGAATAAAGATCAAAAGATTTGAGTATTAAATAAAAGCATATGCTGATGACATGGCAATAACTTTATCTAACCCATTGGAGAGTATTCTGCCCTTATTGGAAACAATAAATGAATATGGTAAATATGCTGGACTGAAAATTAATGAAAAAAAGACAAATATGTTGGTAATGAATATGACAGAATGGAAAAAAATAAACTTCAACAATTATAAAGATTTGAAATAAAGAAAAAGATAAAATATCTGGGGATTTATCTTACAACAAAAAATTCAGAATTATATAAGAATAATTATGGCAAAGTGTGGCAGGAGATAAGAAGAGACTTACAGAAATGGTCCACTATGAACCTCTGTTGGATAGGAAGAATATCAACTATTAAAA
The DNA here is from genome assembly GCA_020142125.1 of Phrynosoma platyrhinos. Lineage (NCBI taxonomy): Eukaryota > Metazoa > Chordata > Lepidosauria > Squamata > Phrynosomatidae > Phrynosoma > Phrynosoma platyrhinos. The sequence goes on along the minus strand of CM034701.1, from coordinate 226,135,803 downwards.
TGAATGTAACATCAAAAATGCTACTCCTTTTCCAATCCTTACCTATCATAACCAATGATATACCCTTCAAGGAATGGGAAAAAAGATCTCTCTATATTTATCTGGAATAAAAAGAAACCTAGAATAAAAATGAAAATTATGCAAGACTCCAAAGAAAAGGGTGGACTTGGTATCCTGAATTAAAAAAATATATTATCATGCTTGTTGCTTAGAATGGATCAGAGAATGGGTGAAAATCAAGGATGGAAAACTTCTGCAGTTAGAAGGACATGAATTACCGTTTGGTTGGCATGCATACCTGATATATGATAAGGTTAAAGTTAATAAAGAATTTAATAATCATTACATAAGGAAATTGTTATTAAGGGTATGGCAGAAATATCAAAAACTATTCATACAAAGGATACCAAAATGGACGTCAGTAAATGAAGCCTTCTACAGAAGAGAAAGAATGAAAGAAGAATGGGTAACATATAATGAACTACTTATCCTGGAAAGAGGAAAATACAGAATAAAAACAATGGTTGAACTATTAAACAACGACCTAAAATGTGATTGGTTCCTTTATAGACAGATTATAGAGATTCAAAATGGATGAAAAATTAAGTCAAATTGAAAAGGAAGACACAGAATTTAGAAAACTGATGATCTATGATACACAACAAATTATATCAAAATTTTATAAATTGTTGTTGAAGTTGGAAATGAAGAGGAAACAGTAAAATAATTTATGATTAATTGGACACAAGATTTTGTTAAACCTATACTCTTAGATTGGGAGAACTAGAAAAAGAGATTGAAATACACTCTAAACTACAATATAAAAGAAAATTATTATAAAACACAATACAGATAGTACTTAACCCTGGAGAAAATATCAAAAAATGACAAAAATAGTAAAAGTGAATGTTGGAATCATATGGAAGTGCAGGGTACATTATTGCATATGTGGTGGAACTGTATAAGAAAGAAAAAAATGGAAACAGGTTCATACAGAAATAGAAAAAAAAATAGCTATCAAGATGAGTTTGGAACCCTCCACCTTTCTGTTAGGAATGGTTGATGAGGAGACTGAGAGGAAATTTGGCAAGGTTATATTTTACATGATATCTGCAGCGAAATCTGTCCTTACCAAAAAAAAAAAAAAAAAGGAAAAATGAAGAAGAACCAACTTTAAATGAATGGCTGTTTAAATGATATAATGGGACTTGATAAATTAACATGTTTGCTGAGAGATCAAACAAGAAATATATACAAAAGAGAATGGTTATTAGTCACTAAGTACTTCTCACAATGGTGGGGAGAAAAGAGTGTGATAGCCTTAAAAGATTAAAAGGAGTAATTTTGTAAAAAATAAATAAATAATTGAGAATGAACATAATGCTGTCTTAGACAAATAGATAAAGGAATATTCAGAACTTATATGCACAGTGTGGGACCTGAAGAAAGAGTATGAAAGATGTTTGAAGTAGAACTGAATAGTAAGAATGTAGGAAGAGTCATGCTGTGGAGAAAAAAATAGGGGGAATTAGAAAGTCGTTTTGAAGAAGTCATAATTATAATATTCATAGTAAAGAAAGGGAAGTTATCTTATGTTTTAATGTCCCTATGTTATATTTTAGTTAATGTAGCTGTATATGTTTGTTATACGTGTTATATGTTTATATCTTCATAAGATGTTTTAATAAAATATTAACATTGTGATTGTTGTATCCCTTTATATTGTTATTCATTATTTATTTAGTTTATGCTGCTTTTAATTTCTTCCATGTTTAATTTTGTTTTAAGGGGCGTGGGAGGGATGTGGTTGGAGGGACTGGGATTGGATTGTCTCTTAACTATTGTATTTTAATTGTTGTAAGCCACCCCGATTGCTACGCAGAGGGGCGGGTTATAAATAAAACATTATTATTATTATTATTATTATTATTATTATTATTATTATTATTATTATTATTAACATAAATAAATAAATAAGATAATACAAAGAAATTATTCCTTAGTGTTATAACTGATTCGTTCTTTAGCTATATTCCATTTTAATTTATGTTGTAAACTGCCTTTCTTGTACTCAAGAAAAAGGAGAGTTTATAATAAATGAATAATCTATCCAAACTGGAGAAGAACTGCAGGGCTTCTTTTGAGCTTCACTGCCATTTCTAAGTAGGTAAACCCAAGACTGATGATGTTCTAAAAGCTGGATGAGCAGCTTTGACATAAGCCTTCTACCTAAGTGCACTTGAGGTTGAAAAATAAAAATTATATACCTTGTCAGAACCACACACACCCATGAAATTTGATCATTCAAAGATTGAACAAGCCTCACAATATTCAGACTGTGCTTATCCCTCTTGTACTCATGGACAATGCCTGCAAATTTGTCAGGAGGAAGAGAACAAACATAATATAAGTTCCAGACAGTGAGAAAAACATGAACAGGATTATCATGTCAGGGAATAATTTTGTTATTTATTTTATTAAAATATTTATTACCCATCCTATAACCATAAGATCTCCTAGTGGTTTCAAATAAAATATGTTTAAACAATTTAAAATTGAAAACAGTAAAAATAATGTAATGTAAAATAATATAATGTAATCTAAGCCTTTCAAAAAAGCTCCTCTTAACAATTTTAAAAAGTTACAACAGTTTAAAACCATTAACATCTATCTATTTGAATTAAATCATAAGGCTCTCAATAACTTTTTTAAAAAGTGTTATCTTTGCATCATTAAACTGTAATACAATAGGATTACTATTTCAGAGGGCAATTTAAATTCTGCTACATTACTAGATTCAATCTGGCTAATTTTAAAGGGGTTTTAGGAAAACACACAAATATTTTATTCTTCTACATTCTCATTTTAATTAATAGTAAGATGATAGTGGTTTTTTGAAAAGTGAGGGTGATACACAGCAGCAAGCAGAGGGCAAGAGCAGCAAGCAGTGGAATAAAATATTTTTCTTTTTTGTTGTTTGATTAAATTATAATCACTGAACATGAACAACACTATGAAAAACATTTTGAAGCATTGACAATTTCAATACTATTAAAGCAATAAATATTCATTTCACAGCTTTACTTGATCTGCCTTTGACATAAATTCAAATGAATTAGATGCAACCTACATTGGTTTTGCATTCTGTAATTAACTTACTATGAATTCACAGCTAACTAATTTGACATTTTAGGCTGATAGGTCTGCTATTATTTGAACAGCAATAACACAATCTCGGAAGGTGGGTATAAAGTAACTTCAGCTCCATTCTCTCCAGTATCATCTTGATGGTCTTGTGGTAATGTGATTGTGTTTAGCCTCTCATCAGTTAACACCACTGTCTTGCTGCACTCTAGGCATATTAGTTTGCAAGACTTCCCAACAAAATGCTTTATCCGTGTGTGTACAGACACACACAACAGGAATATGTATTTTGAATCAAGGAAAGATTTTGTCCAATCTTTGCAAGATACCATCTTTTGGCCATGCCAAATCAATAGAGAAGGAGCCATGTGTAGAGTTCTTCCATATGTACAAGAGTTGGTGTGAGATATAGCTTTGCCTTCCACCTGCAGCTTCTACATTGAATGCCTTTTTTTTTTCCGGAGGGGGTGCCTCACAATCTTCATCAAGATATTCTTCAAGGAGGATGGCATGCCTGAGAAGGTCACTGTACATAGGATATTCCAACATAGCTAATTCTGATCTTCAATCATATATGAGATATCTAAAATCAGATTGGCTGTCTCCACTGCAACCTGAAGACCATTCTTTTTTGCAGCGAAACAGTCCAGAATCAGATTGTCAGCGGAGGTTACAGAAGACTCATTCACACAACTTTGTGGAGGGAAAGGACTGGCACACCTCTGCAGCATCCTCCAATGGAAGCTTTGCTCTTTGTCACAAAGGCCACACCCACATTCCCAAATTAAGTCTGACCAGTCAGACCTGGTAGGAACATCAGGTGGAACAGACCAAAAATGACCCCACTTTGTATCAGTGAGAACGTTGCCACCATCATGGTCTAGGCAGCAAGCTACAGACTCTAGTGAGGAACAAAAGGAGTCAGCCACCATCTTGAACTCTGTCTGAGAACAGCACAGTTCTTCCAATGTACTTCCCGCTGCAGTAGAGCTCTAAAACAGGAAAGGGAAGAAAAGGCTATTAAAAGTGTTACTCACTGGTCTAGCAAATTATGATTAAGAGACAAACAGACAGCACACCCCTGTGAGCATCCCATTATGTTCAGTGGGTTATACTCTGGGTAAGAATAGACATAGAAAACACATCATATTCAGATTCTAATCCATGGAATCTTTAAAGGATTCTTTAAACACAGAAAAGCCTGAACAGAAGTAAGAATCACAGACCTGTGCATAACACAGAGAGCCTCAATAAGGTGTTTCACCTCTTCTCATAATCCCCTATAAAATGACTGGACTTAAGTACATTAAGCAGCTTTAAATATCCTCCCAAAGCTCTGCATACCGTGTGCCTGATGTATGAGGACAAATGAGTTTCTGTACAGCCACCGCCTAGCAATACCCAGGGATCACGGAGGGTTAATTGCAAAACATGTTCTGCAGTTTGACAGGCAAGCTATAAGAAAGAAACCAAACACTTTGTTATTGAAAACAAACAAATACACAAACAAAGGAAGGAAAAAGTCACCAGAAAAATTAAAACACTCTTTAAGGGTCTATTTTCAAAGTGGAGTTCTCCTCTCACCCATCTCCACTTTCCAAAATTCAATAATTCCACACTTTGTCCAAGGAGCACTCAACAGTGTATAGGGGACTTATCCTGTTTTATCCACATAACAACCACATGAGAGGATTCAGGCTGCAAAGTCACTTCTGGCCCACAGCAATACAGCAGATGAGCTTTAAGGCTGAGTAAGGATTTTAACCCAGGTCTCCCAGATCCATGTTAAGCCCCTTTATGAGATATGCAAAAGTAAAGACAGCAAGTTGTTTGTTTAATCGAAATATTGTGCCCCAGTCAGGTATTAACAAGCCCCAGTAAATAACAAATGCCACATCTTCATTTCATGAATGGAAGTCAGAAATTCAGTTTTCACTCAGGGGTAACATATATGTGACATGGACAACTATGCATGGTGTTCATGTGTCTGCTCCATTGCTATAAGTGTGTGCTAAGGCATCTTCCTCTCTCTCTCTATAAGCATGTGTCTGTGATTTTTACAACAGGTTAAGTAATGGGAGGGTAATCTTCCCTGCCATTTCACCTCACTGCAAGCACTTCACTTCAGCAGCAGCTCCAGTACTGGAAGGAAGCCAGGATGAAGAAAAAAATCTGCTTGAAGCGATGGGGAAGACCACAGCAAGGATGTAGGCAAGGGAGTCAGATCCCTTGAAGCATATATTCTGTTTGTGGTAAAATATAGCATTCCCCCAGCCCTTGAATGGCAACTGTACAGCCTGAAGGAGACTTTTGTAGTTTCTCCATAGACTCCCATTTGGGGAAGATGAAAATGGAGATTCATGTCTCCAGGGGATGTAATTCACCATTGAAATGGCCACCCATTTCCTTGTTTAGGCCCAAATTAGCATTTTGGGGAAATTGGAAGTGACCTTTCAGTTACTTTTGGTTTCATAAAAATGGACACAGCCTGTGGAGGTTCAGGAGTGGTGAAAAATGGGGTAGATATGGCTTCTGGACCAACTGAGGTTGCACACCCTGCCATGCATGAACAGGGCAGATGTATGGATAAGGAAATGTGGGTGAAGCTTGGCCCCCCAGCTAGACGTTCTGTTTTGGTTTTGTCAAAATGCTCATTCAGAGCTTAGGACAAGTAGGAGTCACACTGAAGCGAGGAGGTTGAACCAGGAGTTAGACCAGAGCTGGGGAAACCTTTGACCTAGGCACTGTTTTAGACTTCTGCTCCCTTAATACTGACCAAGCGGAAGTCCCAATCATCTGAAGGACCAAAGGCTCTTCGCCCCTGAATTACATTAAGTCAAAATTAAAGGAAGACTTTGTTCAGGGAAAGTTTTATTTTGAACAGGAAAACCCCCCCAAACCCTTCTTTTCAGAGCAAGCCTATATACAGGGCAAGGTACCTGGGAGCCCTTCACTACTCAGGGAGATGGCCCACTTTGTAGTTCCTGATGGCTAAACCCACAGAGCAACAGTCATGCATTCCTAATTCTAGCCTCAGCAGTTCCTGATGCTATTCTCTCCCAATTTAACGTACCTCACAGAGTTGTTGAGGTTAAAATGCTATTCTGGGCCTCCCAGAAAGAAACACAACTAATACATGATAAGAACAATATTAGAGCCATAATGGTGTAGTGGTCTGAGTGTTGGACTATGATTCTGAAGACCAGAGTCTGAATACCCACTTGGCCATGGATACCCACTGGGTGACTTTGGGCAAGTCACACTCTCCCAGCTTCGGAAGAAGGCAAAGAACGAATCTTGCCATGAAAAGACCACACATGACTTGAGGAACACCAAAAAATTGGTGAGGATGATTTTTCAACACCTCACTGTCTGCAATGTTAGAAAGTTGGGGACTGAAGAAAAATTTCATGTTGAGGGGAGGGAAGAATTCTTATTTCTCAAAGCAACGCCCCTCATTTTTGCACATACAGTCCATTACACCCCTGGGAGGGTGTTGAAGTAAAGCAAACAGTACTAAGGAGTGCTTCTTTGCTGCAATTGCAGATATCCCAATGAAAGGATTGATATTTCCTCACTAATGATAGTGGTGGCAAAACAACAATCTGGATTAGGATTACTAGAGATGCAGGCTAACAACACAGAGGAAACAGCAAATATCTGAATCAGGATGGCTGGGAGAAGAGCAAGGTTAAAGTCTCCTTTCCCCAATTCTGATAGAAACAAAGCATATTGTTAATTGCAGCAAGGAAATAATGACCTTGATTGGGATATAGATGGGATTTTAAAATCCACCCCACCCCAATTCTATTTTTCTATCTTATTGAACAGAGAGCTGTGGTCTCAACCTCACCATCCTTGTGTACTGAGATGGGTATGCAGAGGAAACAATGTGTTATGCATATATGTTTATATATGTCCACATATGTGTGTGACCCCTGACCTGCCATTCAAGACTGGGTAAAATTCCCAAGACTAAAAATATTTCCCACTCCTGTCTTATACCATTAGTCTCAGTGTCAAACTATATAATATGCTTATCATATTTTGTTAAAAGGTGCTCCCTCAAGTTGTGAAAGACATCTGTTTGTAGTAGCTTGTTTTTCCTCAGCTATGTATCTTGAATGATGTGTGCTTTGTTTTGTGACTGATCATTTGGAAGATAAACATGAACTTAATTTACAAGTCCAACAGCTGAGGCACAAATCCTTGAGGAAATCCCACAGTCCAAGGTTAAAACAGGTTAATCCAAGGGAATACACCTTTATTTTTAACATTTAGTTTGACTCTAAATTGCTTGATGAACTGTCTCTTTTCTGTCAGTGTTAGCAGAGATGAGCTAGCAGAATTCTTCCAATGATGCAAGATTTAATCATAAGACCCCTCAAATGTTTATTTGATAGTTGGCATTACAGGAGATATTTATAAAGATCACTCCTACCTTCAGTTCATCCCATGCTGTTTCATTCCTGTTACACAGCATCAAGCTGCAGACAACTGGGTCATTAGGAATAAGATGAAAGAACCATTTTGAAGCAATACACTGAGTTCGCAAGTCCTTCAAATGGCCATAACATGCAGGAGACATAAACTGTAGAGAGGGTATTGGCTGAGAACCTGTTCAGTACAGGAAAAAAATAATGACATGCATGATCTTAGAATCAGAAAAGCCAAATATTCTGTAGTGTTGCATAAAACTGACTCCAAATCAGTTATTAGGAATTGAAATGTTTCAAGGTGTAACCCAGGATAGAAAGCATGTGACCCTCCAGATGTTGTTGGACTGTAACTGCCAATATTCCTCCCCACTGACTATGTTGACTAGGGCTGCTGGGACTTAAAAGTCCAACAATATCTGGAGGGATGCATGATACACACCTGTGGAACCATGGATGAGCACCGCAAGGGCTTCCGGGTGTTCCTAGACAACAAGTTGACATCATTCATCATCCCTCATCATTGGCTCTGCTGACCAGAATTGATGGCTCAACAACATCTAGAGGGCCATGTACTGCCCAGTTAGAAGCTGGGGAGCCACACTTCCCTTGACCTAAGCTAAGCATATTTTCAACCATTCTGGAAGTCAAGAAACTAGCAGTGTTGTGAATAGTGGGCATTGGGACTAGTTCATTTGTGAAACAGTAACGTCAGGATAGAAAATTCTGGTTTCCCATCTGATGAAGATATAGGAGAGAGCCTTCTTGACGGCGGCTCCCAGGCTGCTTCCAAAGGTCGCTTGGTAGGACCCTTCCCTGCTCTTCTTTCATCTGCAGGAAAGTACCATTTTATTCAAACAGGCATTTAATGATTAATTGATAGCAAAGAGTCTTTTTCTGGTGTGTGTCTGCATTGTATTTTTAACTTTATTGTTATGCTTTTTAAAATTATTTCATATTTTTAAAACATTTAATAGTGTTTTAATATGATAAATCGTTCAACTGTGGTTTAATTTTTTATTAACAGATTTTAAACTTATTAAACTGACTTGGATCTGTGCAATGAGAAGGCCAGAATATAAATAAGTAAAATAAAATAAAACAGTTTTCAGAAGGCATAATTAGTTTCCTACCACATGTTAGAGAGCACACACACACACCCCAGCTTAGAAGACAAGTTCACGGACAATAAGAACTAGAACAACAATTGATCATCACAGCTGAATGTAATTTTTTTTTGTTCAGTACTGAACTTGGTAAAGTTACTTTTTTTTGGATGGCATCTTCCAGTACATGCTGCCTGGATGATTCTGGGGCCCCAATCTAAAAGCTAATAATTTCCCCATACTTTGGCTGATTACTGCAAGTCATGTTATAAGGAATGGCAATTTCTTCCATTTCCTGCTTATGGATCTTCAAAATAAAGGGGAAGCTCCAGTCTGGTGATTAGATTTAGTCCTTGAGGCCTCTAGACTCTCCATGGAGGAGATCTTTCCCTTTCAACACCTCAGAGAAGGACAAGGGGAGAAGCAAACTTCCTCCAGTGGGAGCCACAGCCACAAAACTCCCCAAAACTCTCTTCACCCTTACTTTTCCCAAAAAAGAAAGGTTCTGAGCACCACAATTCAAGAAGGATGTGGAAAAGCTGGAGTGTGTCCAGAGGAAAGCAACCAAAATGGTGAAAGGTCTGGATGCCATGCCCTATGCGGAGTGGCATAGGAAGCTGAGTATGTTTAGCCAGGAAAAGAGAAGGTTAAGAAGTGATATGGTAGCCATGTTTAAATACTTGAAAGGATGCCATATTGAATATAGAGCAAGCTTGTTTTCTGTTACCCTAGAGTCTAGGACGATAACTACCCTAGGTTAAGACACTGTCTCTGTTGATTGCAAGATTGGTAGGCTGGCAATTCAAGGTCTGGGTGCTGCATGATGTGTGAGCTCCTGTCACTAGTCCCTGCTTCTGCCAACCTAGCAATCTGAAAGCATGCAAATGCAAGTAGGTAAATAGGTAACACTTTGGTGGGAAGTTAAACAGTGTTCTGTGCAATCATGCTGGCCACATGATCACAGAGTAGTCTCTGACAACCCTGGCTCTTTGGCTTAGTAACAGAAATGAGCACTATCCCCTATGGTTGGACACGACTCGACAACTTTGTCAACGGGGAATACCTTTACTTTACCTTTACTAGAGTCTAGGACACAGAGCAATAGATTCAAACTACAGCAAAAAAGACTACACCTAAACTTTAGGAAGAACTTCCTGAATGTAAGTGGTGTTCTACAGTGGAACATGCCCTCAGAGCATGCTGGGGGCTCCTCCTTTGGAGGTTTTTAACCAGAGGCTGGATGGCCATCTGTTGGGAGTGCTTTGTGTCTTCCTGCATGGTAGGGGTTTGGATTGGATAGACCTTGTGGCTTCTTCCAGTTCTATGATTCTGTGGGAGGAGTGAGCAAAGCCAGCTCCACTGGGAGCTGGTGCCTTGGGGCATCTGGGGAAAGCACCTTGAAACACTAGTTCTGGAAAGATAGTTTCCTCTTCACTTCTCTGGAGAGGTTGTGCATTTTAATGGTATGGGGTAGCAAAAGTGTTCATGGCTGTGCCCACTGCGTGTATGCACCCCCTCCAGCATGTATTTTTGGTACCAATACAGCCCTCAAGGACAGAATAGTTTCCCCATCCCATCTGGTTAATCCCTGTTGAAAATGGGATGCTGGACTAAAATGAGCCTCCAGGTGCAATAAGAATCTCTTTCACATTAAATAATTTATACCATGTCAAACATTTAAAAACTCTGTTTCAATATTAAGTTTCTTTGGGGGGATTTGTTTTGGGGGCTGTAAATATCTGTGGCAGCCACAAACCAAAGAGACCCAAACCAATCAGGGACTAGAAGTAATCCATCCTGCACTCTTGAGGTGCTATTCCCATTAAGATCCTGTTTCTATGGGGTTCTTCAAGCAAACCTTGCTGAAATTAATGGAAGTGGTGGTGCAACAAATCTTTCCTAATTGCTACCTCCATTACATTTAGTCCTTTTCTGATCAGCCCTAATGAGACAAGCAAAACAATTATATGTATTGACAAGGGAGGAAGGAATTGGCCATTCTTCAGGACCTACAAAGGTGCCTTATTAGAAAGCCCAGACTATTCTGATGAGATCTCGGGTAGCAGAGCTGGGAAAGATCCCAAACTGCTTCTGTGTACAAAGTGGCGGTTGAACCATGTTACAGATTAACTAATTTCTACCAGTCTATGACATACAATCTAAGATTGTAATCATAAACTCATATACTTAATGGCACTGGAACCAAATTACTTTTCTGGAAATGTGCTAGTAATTAAGAGGGGAGGTTCTAAATGAGTGAACTTTATTGCTATTCATTAACGTTAATAAATTGTCAGCCTTTTATGAACTTGGACACTTTTGCCTAGGGACCAGTCATTCCAACTGAATTCTTGAATGAAGTTGTATTTTTGCTATTTTAGTAGTACAGATTTCACAAATTTACATGAAATGCCTATGTTTGCTGATAACAGGGTGAAAGAGTTTCACTAAAAAACTAAGAGTACTACAGAAAGGGAGAAAAGAAAAATTAGATTAAAAAAAGATTAAAAGACTTAAATTAAAAGATTAGAATTAGATTAAAAGAAAAAGATTAAAATGGAGCACAAGAAATACTTGTACATATTCTTAATTGGGAACAATTGGAATATTCTCAGTGGAATCCGTCCAAGATTGGGAAAGGAATTAGCATATTACTTTACCTATCTCCTGTGCCCAGCAGACCTTTGAAATCTCTCAAATGCCATATAGAGGTTTAGGGACCCTAATGAATGGGATGAGCTGAGGGAAAATGGGGTCTTCTTGAAGGCTGGGTGAATGGGCCCTCTGCTTATCAGTGGAATGATGCCATTGAATACAACCAAAAATATTTGCAAAGTTGTTTTCAAAGATTTCAGCAGTTTAAAGAGACTTCTGCATCTACCTTCCCATATTCTGTGCTATAATTTCTGCATCTGGTATAAGTACTCTCAGAACATTAGGGAAGAATCTATTGGAATATTACAATACCAGGCTAAAAGTAACTTCCCAGAGATCATTCACGGCCGCAGCTCCTAAGCTATGGAACAGTCTGCCAGAAGAGCTCAGTCTTATTACTACATTGGAAGCCTTTAAGAAGGTGCTTAAGACAGAGCTCTTCCGGCAGGCCTATCCACCTGATCTCCCTAATTGTAATCTAAAGGCTAATAGTACCATCTGATATGGCCTCCCGGATGTTGAAGATAATGACCAAACTTGGTATATGATTGGGTATTGGATTTTATTATAAGGATTGTAGGTTTTTATTATTGTCGTGGTTTTATATGATGTATTTTTGTACATTATTTTATATTTTGCTGTAATCTTGCCTTTATCTGCAGGGAGAGGCGGGAAAATACAAACAAAAATTATTATTATTATTATTATTATTATTATTATTATTATTATTATTATTATTATTATTATTATTATGTACATAGAACAAAAAATTATGAATGGACTCTTCATACGAACAGAAAACACAAATTTCTGCTGATTCCTCTCCCCAGAAGTCCCCTTTACCAATCCAAGGCAGTCCTCAACTTCCAGAAGCGTGTTTGAAGATTTACAATTCAATTCAATTCAATTCAATTTATT
>CM034701.1:226108046-226123444 GCA_020142125.1 Phrynosoma platyrhinos | reverse complement strand
CTCGTTGGGGCCTTTTTATGGGCCCGGTTCTTCCGGCCGCTTGGCCGCTCGGCCGCCGCCGCCCACGCCGCTTGGAGGGTGGGAGGAGGAGCGGGTGTGGCCCTGAAGCGCGGCTTCCCTCTCTTGCTGCCGCCGCCCGAAGATTTACAATGCCTCACAAGTTGTTCACTAGAAGTCCCCTCATGTCTTTACATTAAAGACACTGTACAGTAGTTATGCCATGAAATGGCATGGATAAATTGGTCCACTTCAATTTCAGTTATAAGGTTAAAATTAAATGAAAAGCCACTATTTCCTTTATCAAAGTATCTGCTGCTATACATGAAATATTTTCTACGATACTGTTGTGCAAGAACAGTATGATTTTCTGTTTTACTCTCAAAACAAAATGTAAGTTTAACCATGATTAATGTTGCTCAAAAAGTAGAGTGGCAATAGTCAAGATGAACATTCATCACTTTCAATAAATAATAAGCAGGGGAAATGTATAAAGTCGGACTGCCCAACATTTTACCCACCAGTTACATACTTCTTGCTAATCACTTAAATATAATCCGATATACACATTTAAAAAATTTCTTATATAGTCTGTAAATCCTATGGGCTATGCTTTTACCATAACCTTCTTGATTATTGTTACAATAACATTATACCAAACTCAGGATGGGGTGGCGGGCAACCAGGTAAAAGTCATATGCTGAATTTCATTTTCACTTTCTTTCTGCCAGCCAATGGCACTGAAAATGGCAAAACATGATAAATAAATAATTTAAATAAATTGTAAACAAAGATTCAAAATTTGTGAGAATGTCTTTTTATTTTTAGTAAATTTAACTTGTGTCTTTGTGTACTGAAGCATTCTATAGGCTCACATGGGGACTAGTTCCAAAAATGATAGGTGGCATGCAAATGCAAATAGGTATTTCTCCCTTCCTACAATGGATTTAAGCCAGCATCATATGCCTTCATTTTTACAGTGCTACTAGGGAGATGTTATTGTTTCTACTCATATTTGCATTTTATAAACAGGGAAGCTTTGTGGTTTCTTGGGAACTGTGGTTTCGCTGCAAGAGCTAGGATTCTCAAGGCTAGGGTGAAAACATTAGCTCTCCTTTATGGATGGATGGATATTTGTGTTTTAGAGAGATAATAATGGAAAATATCCACCAGCTTTCTGCCCCTCAGCATTCTGAAGACATTTTCCTTTGAACTTTCTACCTTGTAGGCAGAAGACAGAAATTTATTTTCTGCATATCTGAAAGAGAACAGCAGCTGACATCAACCTCACGCCAGCAAACTTCAATTGCTAAACATAATACATACACATGCTAATCTGGAATAGAAGGATATGGATTGTTTTGCCTCAGCAATTCTACCCTCATTTTCACCAAGGCAGTTGTGTCATATTCAGAAAGCAGAATAGGGTTCATATCATGTACTGCAAAGCTGGGCAACCTGTGGCTCTCCAAAGGTTGTCAGGTCATAATTCCTTTGAGCTCTATATACAATGAAACAAATGATCTAATGCTTAATATTTTTTTAATAAGAAAGAAACAAAGAAAAATCCTACATAGGCAACAGGAGTCAAGAGGAAGGATTTTCACTTAACCTTATAAAGGGTTTTTCTGCAGAGTATTCAGTCACATCAGTCACCACTTGTACTCCAGTAACTGTTGGTCCCAGCCATTTAATGGCCCTTACAGACATACTGGCTTAACAAGATCCCATCAATTCAACTCTAGTTGGGACTAACAAGAAATGTGGGTCTCTCAGACTGCTGCCACACTGCAGAAATAAAGCAGTTTGACACCACATTTGCCCACTGGGGTGGGCAACTTGTGGAGTCATGACTGTGCTATGGAACTCAGGGATTTGTAGTTTGGTGAGATATTTAGCCTTCCTAGTCAAGAGCTCTGGTGTTCCACCAAACTACAAATTCCAGAATTCTGTAGCATTGAGTCATGACAATTCAAGTGGTGTCAAACTGCTTTTTCCCCCCTTCAGTGTGGCAGCAACCCTAGGCAGTACAACCCAGATACAGCATTACCAGTTCAGTAGGAACTAGAGCATCGATGGATTCTGGTTCTAAAGAAAACATAATGGACAAGCAGGTTCTCTGAAAGTCTGAATACATATTCATCTCTGATACTGCAAGCAACTCTTTAAAAGATTAGGATGCTGGAGGTGGTCTATTAAGGTGTCACTGTAGCATTTGCTTAGCTTTATACACCATAGTCAAACAGTAGATATTAATTAACAACCCAACAGCATCTAATGGAGCTCATCAGAAGAATACTCATAGCAGATCTATGTTGGTGGCATATCAAATCACTCTTTCTTGAGAATCATATTATGCAGCTATTAAGGAGGAATGTGTAGTCATTACCTGTCATTTGTTTTAGGGGCTCCATCAACATCAGTCCAACTCTTTCTATTGCAACAACATGGTTCTCCTTCAGGTACTGTTGCAAGGCTGGGTGGATGACCTTCTGGCACACCAAAACGCCTACCCCATCCTGTACTATTTGCTTGCCTACATGAAGCAACTGACCTAAGACTGCTGCTTCTAAAGAAACTCCTTGAGGGACAACGATGGCTCCTTCTCCACTGTTGGACAGGTCTCCAGACAGAGACATACAGAAAAGTGCCATCTTAATTGTGCTTGAAGTATCTTTTTTGATCAGATGTATTCTTGCCAGGTGCGGTTCTGGTACTTCTATCAGAAGTCCAGGATACACAGCAGAATCCATAACCCGCTTATTCTTTACAGGGATGTAAAGACATTTTCCTAGTTTCACATGGGTGTCAATGTTCTCTGGGATTGTAAACAGAAAGGCTTCTAGCACCAAAATGCTGATGTGGTCGGCTTCCTTTCTGCTAAGCCTGCAGGCAGGTTTGCTGGTTAATATACTACGGACCAGAGTCAGAGGGATCTTAGAACTGCCAAAATCCACTGGTATTCTACAACCACATGTTTCGGATGCAAGGTAGTCAAGGCACAGGCTCAAAAGGTGTTGGCTGGTTTTAATGAAAGTACAAGGAGTGATGTTCAACTCTTGAAATTTTTCAAGCAGGCTGCAGCAAAAGATGGCCGTAAACAAGCCGCAGTCACTGAAGTGTGCAAGATGATTCTGCACGGAAGCTGTCAGTAGCTTTAACCCCGGAGAAGTGACCGAAAGGCCACCAAGCAAAGCCAAGGACTGCGATGATGTACGCACATATCCACCTACACCGTTGTGAAGCTGCTTAAGCCTTCCTGTGGGGCCATAGCAGGACCTCACTATTTGACCTAATACTGATAGAGCATGGCTAAGGGGCTCCTTAGCTAAAGGTTCACTGGTACATAAGGAAGGTGTTTTGAGATCAATATGAGCCATCTTCCCAGATAAAATTCCAGTCAAGACTTAGATGCACCCCATGTGTATCAAACTCTCTTTAATGAACGATATACACACAAGTGAGAACAAGGCTGCTGCCTTCATTTGCAGTCAAGGAGAAAACATGGATACAGCCGTGCTTATCTGATATTTAACAAACTGGTATATAAGCGATCCGAGTGACATTGGCAGAAATGGTATCATTCATCAATACCCTTTGATTTAATTTCCAAGCCTGATTTAGCAGAGGACTTTGCGGCTCTTTGTACAAAGTAGGTCCCCAAATGGATGCCAACAAAGGAAAGTCCAGCCACAAGTAGCCAGTTCTTTCTAATCCAGCTGATCTTCTTCATTTCTTTTGTTCAAGTGAAATCTATCTGCAATTTTGAAAGAAAAAAAAAAAAAGATTTTATGAAACTTCAGTGAGAATACAAATTAGCCATTTTTTAAAAAATAAAAACCATGGGCAAAAACAACAGGCTCCCTCTATCAAATATGTGATTGTCACATAGGTTATTGCCACACTGCAGAATGTATGCAGTTGGACACAGCTTTAACTGCCATGGCTCCATCCTACGTAATCCTGGGATTTGTAGTTTGTTGCATCTCTACTCTGACAGAGGCTAAATATCTCACAAAACCACAAATCCCAGAATTCCATAGCATTGAGCCATGGTAGTTAAAGCAATGTCAAACTGCATTAGTTCTGTAGTATAGCTGCAGCAAGTGTTTGTCAATTTTCTCTCCAACCTAGCACCGCTCTATACACAATCCATTATGGAAGCATAATGCAAAAATAAAATAAAATAAAATAAAATAAATAAAAAATCCATGTTTTTGTTGTTGTTTGCCTTCAAGTCATTTCTGACTTATAGCAACCCTAAGGTGAATTTATGACAGGGTTATCTTGGCAAGATTTGTTTAGAGGAGGGTTTGTCATTGCCTTCCTCTGAGGCTGAGAGAGTGTGACTTGCCCAAGGTCACCTAGTGGGTTTTCATGGCCAAGCAGGGAGCTGAATCCTGGTCTTGTGTCAAACCAATAAACCACTGGATCATTTTTAATGTCTCTGAAATGCAGAACAAACCAAATTTACAATGTAGGCAGTTATGGATTTCTGCCAAGAAGGTGGCCTAATTTTCACTTGAAGGGTTTCATTTCATTTCTGTTTTGATGTCTTCAGCAGGAACATGACAGCCATTTTCACACCTTTTCTCAGCTTACATCTTTGCACAATACTGCACCCCAGTTGGATTATTAGGACTGCCATTCAGTTTAGGCTAATTGAAAATTGTTTCATGCATTGTCCAGGAGACATATAATGTGAATCGGTACTCAACAACTCAGATTGTACTAGAAGAGAGATACATCAAGGGTGGGAAACTTTACATTTGTTTATATTAGGAAACTGCTAAAATGGTGAAGTGACTCTTGGGATAACACAAGATAAACAAGTCAGATCTCTCTTCTAGTTGCAGTATGTGAAGAAATAAAGCTGAATGGCATAGATTTTAATGGCTTCTTCAGGATCCTGACATTTCATTTTCAATTTCTTTTAAATGAATCAAAGCGTCCACAATGTTGAGGCACAACTGTATGGATTATTTTAGTTAGCTCCTCTGAAGTTGAAGGACATTTAGGAAAGGCAGGATTTTACACTCTTGAGTGCTTTATCTTTCCTTGGTCTATCAGTTCTTATGTCCCCATGAGGTCTTACATGTATTCTTCTCTACTGGATACCTGTGTTGGTGGAATATGGATGGGTTATACAGTCAAAGGAGAAATGTAGAGATATGTGTGTGGAAAATTCTCATGAGAACAGTGTCTACTGAAACAAAGAGAACTCAACAGCAGGTGGCCGAGAAGTCAAAACAAAGTACAGTTTCAGCCCGGGAAATAGATAGGCAATACAATACATCAACATATGAGCTCATGGGAAGATAGTCACATTGGGGGATGATGGACAGCTAGAGGCTGGGTTAAAGCACATCATACAGGCATAATCCAATCAGCATAAGCTTAACACCCAGAAAGTGGTGTATGGGAAGGGCCAAGAGTTTTCCTTTGTTCCTTTGTTAATATGTGCAAGCGTGTGTGGTTAGCTATGGAGTTAGTTTTGGTTTTCAGCTTATGAGTATGCTTATACTTGGAACTGCTTTTACAATAAAACTGTAACTCCTGGATCTGGAAACACGGATCTGTAACTTTTCTATTCTACAAGAACATCAGCAAGATGTGATCCTTTGGTGGATTGTATGTTTTCTTTTCTTATTTACTTTATGGAACAATAAAGCTCTACTTTAGAACTACAAGAAGTGTCTGCATGGAAATGGCTGATGGAGGAAGCTACTGCTGCTCTGCACTTCATATCCAATTATTCAACATGTGTGTCCTTAAAAATGTGATTTTTTTTTTGCAAGTGGTGGGGGAGAACCCTGAAGTCTGCAATCAAAATGAAGCAAGCATATGCAGAATGCAATCTGCATTTCCCTACTATGACCAAAATAATAATAATAATAAAAAATCAGAAAACCAATATAGAGATGGAGCACTAAACTATATAAGAGAGGTAGAAAATGTGTGGTCCTCAAAGGTTGTTGAACAACACCCATTATTCTTAACTGCTGGCAACACGACTCAGATGGCAGCTAGAGTCCAACAACTTCTAGGGCTACATGCTACCCTATTATATATCTTAACCTTAACATCAGTTTTAACCTCATAGGCACATCTGGTGGGAACATGAGAAAGGATCTTCTCGGTGGCTGCCCCTAGGCTCTGAAATGCAAATCCAGAGATGTTAGAGTGGCATCATCTCTATTTTCATTCTGCAGGCAGGTGAAGATTTTTGTGTTTTGGCAGACCTTTGAGGAATGAATGTACAAGGTCGACTGCACCAAAACAATGCACTGGACTTACTATCTGCTATTTTTATTGTGTTTTTTTAATGATTTATATTTTTGATATCACCTTTTTAAAAACTGTAAGAAACTATATGTTTTTTTATCTGTTGTAAGCTGCCTTGAATTCCAAACTGGGAAAAAGGTGGGATGATGGTGGTTATACAATGATGGCCAGCAGAAATCTAGCCAGACATTTTAAAAAGTCCTACTATATCCTCAAACCCAGACTGTTGATAGTAATGTACTCTGTCCCACCCACAAGCCAGCCAAATAAGTAACAATAAGCATATCCAAAAAGAACACAGTCTACATTACTTGGAACCCATCCATGGATAATGAATATCCTATGCAACCTTGAGGTTACTTGTGTGGTCCTTTGTTAATTATCTGCTTGTGACCTTTCAAATACTATATAGTAGTAGATGCTAAGAGCAGAGTTGTTAAGCATGCAAGTAGGAAAACGATCTGGGTTATTTACAACTTATAAATAGCCATGAGCCAAAGGCAAGGGCCAGATCACAATATGGTATCTGCTGTGGCTTCCACAGTGGGAGGAAGAAGGGAATTCTTGGGGTTAGTGCCACTAGTGGATATTTCTGTCTGGTCACTTTCAGGCATTAAAGCAGGTACTGTTGTGCTAGGAGGTATTCCCCATTAATGGTTTTGCCTTGGCAGTCCTTCCTATCTTACATCAGCCATGCTGGAAAATGCTGGACACATGAGGCTGGATGCAAGGTGTTTTTGAGTGCTACACTTGCCTATATAGTTTTGCTCTGCAAGTGGTTATGGACCAGTGCCTTAGGGCAAGGGTGAGCAACTGTGACCCTTCAGGTGTTTTTAGTGTACTAATGTAGTGTTTGGATGCAAAAGGTTAGCTCAGGCTCTTTCCTCTTCGATTTACATTGACATGCCCAAGTTTACTCATCTAGATCAGCCAAAACGGCTGCAAACTTGCACTTAAATTTGAAAAATATTGATAACTATCCTTCTTCTATACTCAAAGAAACAGTTGGGGGGGGGGGGAAATCACAACTTTTAGTAATAATCACTGAAGCTTGAAGCCAAGGTCAAGAAAAATATATATATTGAGACAGCAATAGGTATGAACCCCATTTAATAGCTTCAGTGTATGTTGCTATGAATTATTCAGGAAGGCTTTATTTACAGCTTCTTTGTGAAGGCAGGTGGCAACCACAACTGTACTGCATCATTTTCATTAGATGTGCAGTCCATGCCTGAATTCAGTTTTGCCACAAATATGAAAATATAAACAGATGGAAACTGTTAACGCCCATGCATTCAAGCAGCCAGAAAACTACATTTCAGTCTTAGATGATGAACTATATCTATCTAGATCTATATATTTACAAGTATGTATTTATATGTGTGTAAAATTCAGTGATGCCTTAAATTAAAGACAGCAACCCCCATGTTTGAATTTACTTTTGCAATTGTAAAAGAAAAAACAAGCAAACTAGCTGGCTCATGTTCTCAAGGAATTTAGTTGCACACTTCCTCTTTAACAGTTCCTAACCCCAATATGTTTTCATAGCCATGGAGTCACTTAATGAAAAGGAAGAAAATAGAAACCAGGATTGTTATGAGCATACAAGCCCTTCTTCTAGCCTGATCCTATGCTAACAGTTTTATCACAGTACAGCAAACATCAACAATAACATTGCTCTGGCTTTGCAAATTGTTTTGGAGAGGTTTCACCATGCTTCACAATTTGTTTCATATAAGAGTCTTGTAAAACAAGGGCTGGGAAAATGTGATTCATACTATTTGGGCAGCCCTTGACTATTCCCCTCCAACTCTCTTCTTTCTGACACAAAAGGGGTGAACCACTTCTCTTGGAAGACTCCAGAAGAAATTATATACCTTTTAAATGGGCCACAGTCCCTTCCATTTAATATGAAAAAAATACCTGTTTTTCAAAAGTCAAAGTGGACTGCTGGCCACACCACTGATTCTGTTTTTGATTTTTTGAGTCTACATGGCCCATCCGGCAGAAAATTGGCCCTGACTTACTGCAGTTGTCCCTCGTACTTATGATGGAGGGGTCAGGATGAGAATGGCCTTGCTACCTTCACCTACTGTGTACACAGTAGTATTCCTAATTTGTTGTTAACCACCATACTGAAGCAGCTCTCAAAGGCTTTGCTAATGCTGCTGCAGGTTTTGGTACTTCAAGCAAAATCATCCTCGAGTTTGAAGCACAGCAGATATGTTCAATTAAATGTTCTGGTTGTCCTTGTTAATTTACACCATGGCTGGGCACTGGAATTTACCAGTTCACTGGGCTTACTCCAGCCTGGCTGCCAAAGCCACCACGGCAAAATGGCTACTTTTAAAACAAGGTTTGAGGTGTCCAGGTTCCAGGAAGCACAAGTATCCTTAAAAAAAAATAGGTGTACCTCTTGTGCGCCTTGTTTGCATGTCAAAAGGTAGTGATGCTGCTGCCCTCCATCCTGCAAATTCAGCAGCCAGAGTGGTGAGAACCCCAGCAAGGGCCAAAAATATAGCGAGGGAGATTGATGTGTGCTATCTGTTACCAATGATGATTTGGAGACTTAGGGTGCTGGGTATGTTTAGCCTGGAAAAGAGAAGGTTAAGAGGTGATATGTTTGAATATCTGAAAGGATGTCATATTGAGGATGGAATAAGCTTGTTTTCTGCTGCTCCAGAGACTGGCACCCAGAGAATTGGGCTCAAACTACATGAAAAGAGATTCCAGCTCAGCATTAGGAAGAGTTTCCTGATGGTAAGAGCTGTCTGACAGTGGAACACACTTCCTTGGAGCGTGGTGGAGTCTCCTTCTTTGGAGGTCTTTAAACAGAGGCTGGATAGATCTGCTGGGGGTGCTCTGACTGTGTATCCCTGCATGGCAGTGGGGTGAACTGGATGGCTCTTGTGGTCCCTTCCAACTCTATGATTCTACTTCCAGAAAGTGGAAAAGCAAATCTAAACCTGTGTTAGAGAAGCACAACCACCTGGAAGATTGCAAGGACCTGATGAAATCTATCAAACATGGGCAGTTGAGGCAGAGGGAACCAGACTGCAGAGGAGAAGTATTGCCATGGGGGGTGGGGGGGTTGTTATAAAAAGAAAGCTTAGGCTTGGATTTAGCCATACAACAAAATTCTCTTACATCTATATCGTTTCTCTCATTTTGCTTTTGCTGCAACAGGAACTTACCTTTCAGTTATTCCACAGCACAATATGGTTATTTTCCTTTATTTTGTTTCTCCTGTTGCAGCACATATGTCACAATGCCAGGCTCTGGGACAAAGTCATCTGTCTTGGGTTGGAAAAGAGGATGGGACTTGATGTTATACCAGCCCCAGTGTATCAACACAAGGCTCGTTCCCATAACAATCATAACTCTGTAGTTCTTCCAAATCGTTTTAAGCCCCATAGCGTGTTGGCCTCTACCTACACAAAGAAGTTGAGATTCTTGAATACGTTCTGCTGAGCACAATTCAAGCACACTGCCTCCTAACTGTAGTCATAATAATAATATTCATGATAGCAATAATAGCAGAACAATTAAGTAAAACCTGAATGACTGCAGTTTGGCAGCTTGATCCTGACAATATATTCAAAGAAGTATGAATAATCATAAGCAGGCCCTGCTTCCAATGATGTTGGTGAATGCAGCTTTGACTACATATCAGCACAAAAAATAATACCTCTCACAGCTGAGCCATTATCACCAAGTATGGTTACAGAAACATTGGAGAGCAGAGTTATTCCAGTTCTTGACTCATGGGTGCATCTACACTGCAGAAATAATGCAGTTTGACACCATTTTAAGTGCTGTAGATCCATCCTATAGCATCTTGGGATGGGTGGTTTTACAAGATCTTTAGCCTTCCTTGCCAAAGAGGGCTGATGCCTCCCAAAACTACAAATCCCCAAATGATAGACTCACGGCTGTTAAAATTGTGCCAAACTGCATTATTTCTACAGTGCAGGTGCCTCCTCATGTCTTCCTATTTTCTCCTTTTAAAGTAAGAAAAATACTGTAAAAATGGGATAAGCCCTTTAACTAGGGAGGTCTGTATCACTGCTGTGTGGACCTTTGAGCATGCCTAAAACACATGAATTTACTTTTATATGAGTGCCTTTAGCTTTTAGTTTGTCAGGAACCTATCATACACAAGAAAGCATTAAAGCTGAGAAAGAGATGGGGGTGGGAAATAAGATCTGACTTTACAGACATTGTGAGAAAACAGGCCAAGCAGACAGCATGGGAATTTTGAATACAGTCTACCTACAGTTAAAGCATTTTAAGTTCAAGGGGGAGTGAGGTTCATGTACCTGTCCTTGGTTACATAAAGAGTCCACTTAGTTGTAAACCATTATGTTACAGCTAGGCAATTACTTTGTCATGCATGCGTGCGTGTATGAATTATGCAATGGGAAAAATTATATAAATCAAGTACTCAGTTCTGTGTTGTTGTTTTTTTTCTTGGTGACTTTAATAAATCCATCCTGGTTGCATACGGCAACACGACATTAGAGGCAAATATCACTGACTCCTCATCCTTTCTGCAGCCCTGAGAAAAAAATTTGGTGGGTGGAGAGGGGCAGGGAGCTTCCTTGTCAGTGTGCAAAGTAGTGCTGGAGGTTACAGGGAGAAGTGGCAGGACTCTTCCTTGTTGCCAGATAAGCCTTTGTGAGATCAAGAGGTCCTACTGTCCACAAAAGAGAAGGTATGGGTCCAACCCACTGTATTTATCTGTGACTGGTCTCACAGAAATGTAGATGAAGACATGTATTCAGATGTTGATCCTACCTCTGAGCCCTGGTGGTGTAGTGGTTAAATGCTGATACTGCTGCAGCCATTCACAGCCACAAGGTTGTGAGTTCAATACCAGCCAGGGCTCCAGGGTCCACTCAGCCTTCCATCCTTTCATAGATTAGTAAAATGAATACCCAGCTTGTTGGGGGCAATTAACTTACACATTGTAAACCACTTAGGGAGTGCGTAAGTGCACTGATAAGAGGTATAGAAATGTACTTGCTGCCTCAAGTAATGCAACACAGAGACTATACATATTTCACTCACAGAAGGGGTCTTGGAGATTAACTAGTCCAGAAGTACATGTCTTGCAGTTCAGGATGCACCTGGCATAGTGGTTTGAATGTTCAACTGTGACACAGGAGACCAGGGTTTGATTCCCTGTTCGGACATGAAACCTGCTAGGTGACCCTGGGCAAGTCACATACTCCCAGCCTCAGGGGAGGCAATGGCAAACCTCCTCTGAACAAATCTTGCCAAGCAAATCCCAGGATACCTTAGGGTTGCTGTAAGCCAGAAACGACCTGAAGGTGCACACCACAACAACATGCACCTATACTATCCAGTCTAACCTCTGCCTAAATGCCTCCTGCAAAGTAGAGTCTGTTATCTTGCCGAAGAGCTCTGACCACTATGTATTTCCCACTGCAGTATTTGGGAACTTGTAGACTCTCAAATGAGTGTTGTTAGACTGCAGCTGCACACAACAAAGTGACTAATAAGGGATAGTGGGAGTTGAGTCCAACTATATCTAGATGCCACAAGTTGCCCACACCTGTCCTAATGTTTAGCCAAAATATGCTTCCTTTTGATTTCTATCCATTGGCTCTAGATCTGGTCACCTGGAGCAAAAGAGAACAAACCTATTCCATCTTCGACATGTTAGCCTCTCAAATATTTGAAAACACAATTATGTCTGCCCTTAATCAGCTCTTCTCCACTCTAAACATATCCACTCTTTTCAAATGAGCCTTATAACTCCTCACCAGCTTGATTGCTTTTCTGTGGATCAGTTCAAAAGTGTCAATGTCCTTTTTAAAATGGACCATCTGGAACTGGATTCAGTTACTGGAGGTGACCAATTTAATAAATTGCACACTTAAGTAAAGTCCACTGATACAATGGAGCTACTCTAGTTCTGACTAGAGGCTACTATTCCAGATGCAATTTGACAAATATAGATTACAGAAGATCAGAGATACTGATAACTAGCATTCATTAACAATTGCCATAATAATAATAATAATAATAATAATAATAATAATAATAATAATAATAATAATAATATCCCGCCCCTCTGCAGAGCAATTGGGGCGGCTTACAACATTACAACAGCAGTAACTGGTGTTAGCTATTAACAGTAATGTCTTCTCTTGATCCAGCCCAACCTTATAGTATACAGAATAATGTAGAGGAGTAGTATCTGCTTTATAATAGGGTTTGGTTATGCTCTTAATAGATTAATAAAATGAAGAGTTAAAAAGTTTTATCTCTAATTATTTATATATCTACTTATATTTTAAATTTACCTCTTTTATATGCTATTGTGGTGTTAAAATCTCTTTCTTTTTTTTAATTTTTGTATCGCCTGGAGGTCTGTTCACTGTAATAAAGGCTTTGTATTAAAAAAAAAAAGATTACAGAAGCGCTATTACTTTCTGTAAGAGGATACAGTGGTTTAAGTGGTTAAGATGCTGACTCTGTTGATTGCAGGATCAGGAGGTTGGCAGTTCGAGGCCCGAATGCCATATGATGGAGTGAGCTCCTATCACTAGTCCCAGCTTCTGCCAACCTAGCAGTTCAAAAGCATGCAAATACAAGTAGATAAATAAGTACCACTTCTCAGTGGGAAGGTAAACAGCATTCTGTGCAATCATGCTGACCATATGAACACAGAGTAGTCTCTGACAACGCTGGCTCTTTGGCTTAATAATGGAGATGAGCATCACCCCTTATTTATTCTTTTATTTTATTAATTTCTATCCTGCCTTTCTCCACAAAGGGACCCAAAGCGGCTCACAAATAAAATTCTAAAAAACAATATCACAATAAAACCATTAAAAACATCAGCTAAAAACAATACAAAATACAAACATTAAAACCACAATACCCATATAAAATCCCCTATGGTTGGACTTGGCTTGACAACCTTGTGAACAGGGAATACCGTTACTTTTTATTACTTTCTGTAACCTAGACACTGTTTCTGTTAAGGCAGCCCAGGATGGCACTAGCTTTTCTAGGTGTATTTCAGTACTAGTCCTAAATAGCCCTATTCATTAAGACATTTCACTTTCCACACTTTCAAATCAGATTTCCCCATCTTATAGTTGTGTGCTTATATTTTTGCACCCAAAGCTTGACAATTTTTCTCAGTTGAATCCCATCATTGTTAGTGTTCCAGCTGTCTTGATCATTTTGTCCCATTCCAACATATGGAAGCTTCCTTTTGTGTGCAGCATGAATTTCCTAAATATCTTGCTGGTGCAACCTCATGTGATAAAGCCATCTTTAATGGCTTTCTACTGCAGACCAGGTCATTAAAAATCAGTATCTGAGGTCCTAGGCCCTAAGCCAACAAGAAATGTGAGATTGGCAAGTATGAAAAATGGCCTTTTCTGTGGTAGCTCCCATCATTGAAATACCATTCTAAAAAGGGCATATAGCCATTTGGTTGAGCTTAGTGGGTTGTGCTTTTGTTTGATTTCAGCTGCTAATGCACTATTTGTTATGTATTGAACACTGGTTACTGTTGCTTATGGTTTGATTATTTATTTTGCATTTTCAAATACATTGTAATCTACTTTGCAAGGTTTGCAACATGAAAGGAACTCTCAGAAATAAACAAAAGCAACAGTTCATCTCATTGAAACTTACAGTAGGTCTGAACTGATAAAGGGAACTATTTTTCAACCATCCAGTGCACACTTGGCAATAAAATAAGAAATCTGATGTAGGTACCATTCTATTGTTTGGAGAGCCAGGGCAATACAGTGGTCACTGGACAAGACTGTCATGATGTTAAAATGTCTGCCCAGTCATGAAGCTTGCTGTCTTTTGTTTTTGTACTCTACTTTTAAACAAACGGTCTGTTTTATACTGTAGTAGTTTAATTTTGTGTTAACTGTTCTTTTTGTAAGTTTTCAATTATACTGTATTTTTAGACTGTAAGCTGCTTTGAACCCCAATTTTTTTGGGGGGGAGAAAGGGGTACAAATAAGGATGATGATGATGATGATTCTGTGCCTTCAAGTAATTTCTGACATATGGCAACCCTAAGGTGAACCTATCATCATCATCATCATCACCACCACCACCATCATCATCATATTTATTTATATCCTGCCCTTTGCAGAGCAATCATGGTGTTTTCTTGGCAAGTTTCTTCAGAAGGGGTTTGCCATTGCCATCCTCTGAGGCTGAGAGAGTGTGACTTGACCAAGGCCACCCACTGCCAATCCCTATCTCCCAGCCTAACCTATTTTGGAGGATTCTTATCTGGATAACATGCATGGAAGAGGAGAAGAAAGAAAACTACTACTTAAAAACACACAGGCTAAACACAGCAATATGCATTAGCAGCTGAGAGTAAAAAAATAAATAAAATCTAGGCAGGATAGGTATAAAAAATGTTTTAACACAAATTTTAAGAGGATACATCCTGTGTACAAATGGCTATGCCCTACCCAACATATACTCAGTCCCCTTAAGCAACCAGGGCACAAAGCAAGCTATCTACCAAGCACCATGGACAGACCTTCCTTCCTGACCATAATCCAGTCTGATGATCCCAAATCCTTCTTCCTCCGCTCATCAAACTGGACATAGCTGGTCAGATCCTTAAACCATTGCAGGAGGCTGGAGGAGCATGGAGGGTCAGTAGAAATTTGGAGTTGTGGGGAGGACGCATCTGAGCTTTCGGTTGTATCTACACTGTATAAATAATGCAGTTTGATACCATTTTAAATGCTCCCTCCTATGCAATCCTGGGATTTGTAGTTTTACAAGGTCTGTAGCCTTCACTATCAAAAGGTGCTGGTGCCTCACGACTATTACAAATTCCAGGATTCTGTAGGATGGAGCCACAGCAGTTAATGTGTCAAACTGCATTATTTCGACAGTTAGGTGCACCCGAACATCTTCCATCCTACACTAAATTTTTTTTAAAAAATTAAATAATCTTTGTTAGATACCCACTGTGTGACCTTGGACGAGTCACACCCTCTCAGCTCCAAAAAAACCTGTGCTAGATTTGCCTTAGGATTGCACACAACAGCAAGTTTTTTCTTAAATGTGAGATATGTCTCTCTCTC
>CM034701.1:226077452-226094419 GCA_020142125.1 Phrynosoma platyrhinos | reverse complement strand
TTTGGATTAGGTCTGCTTTAGACCCCGTGTGATAAGGTCCCTAGTGTTTGGCTTTTGACCAGATCTTAAATCTGTCGTCATATTCTGGTTTGGGAAGAAGTTCTTCCCATATGACAGAATTGTGATCCTGTTGGTAAGAAGAGGGTATCTTCTGTCACAGCAATTGACTTGGTTTGCTTGCTCGAGCAATCTAAGATTGGAAGCACCTAATCCAGGGGTAGGCAACCTAAGGCCTGGGGGCCGGATGAGGCCCTCTGAGGCCTTTGGACCGGCCCCAGGCTGGTCCTGCCGCCGCCCTCCCCTCGCCGTCGCCGCCCACCATGATGATATTGATTATTGTTGTTATTACTTGTTCTTGGGGTTTTCTTGGCAAAATCTCCACAGGGGTTTTGCCATTTATTTATTTATTTATTTTTGGTGCTTCGGCCCTCCAATTATCTGAGGGACAGCAACCCGGCCCCCAGCTCAAAAAGATTGCCTACCCCTGACCTAATCTGTCAAGGGCAGTTTAGCAGATGAACTGACCTTATTACATAAGTTTATTTGGGGCTGTTCTAACCCTGGGATTGGTTCCTACATTCACTGCTTCTCAGAAAAGTTTGGAATAGGAGTATGTGAAAGTGAGGGCAGCTTGAGCAGCTCTTGGGTAATATGGCTGCACTTTAGAAAACAACATAGCTAGGACACATCTGCTAGCTGAATAAGATGTGCAGTTCTTTTCCCTTGAAATGTCACTAATGCCACTGTACATTTATTTATTTATTTATTAAAGTTTATTTATACAGTGCTATAAAATGTACACAACGCTTTATATAAGATGTAAAGATGTCTTTGTTTTTCCATCTTCTCCTTGCCACTCTTTTTGGTGGCAATCATACAAAGTGCTGTAAGTGGGGAGCCCTCAATTTTTTAGTTGGAATTAGTCCACTTAGTGCTGCATTGGAAGAAGTGGGCTTATATCCATAAAAACCCATAAGCAAATAAAAACATTTGTATTTCCTTCCCTCCCTTCTCCTTTCTTTCTTTTTTATGATGTAAGAGCTACTTTTTTTTTTTTTGAAAATTGTCGTTGTGATGTTATCTAGTGGAGATGTTGCATATTACAAAGCTGTGGAAGTGGTACCTGCAAAGAAACTTGAACATTGTTCAAATGTAGATCATCTTGCGTTATTAAATGTTGTGAGTGCCTGGCCAAGTAAGAGCAACTGAATACCATAGTTGTAGCAGCTATACACCATTTTACCTTAGTTTTCATACAGGTAGACAACTAGTGATTTGAGATTCTGTTCTACTTGAGATTACAGGTGACACTCATGACTGAAAGAGAACCTGCATTCAGTAACATTTCTGTACATAGAGAGCTGAAATGTCGTGATGAGGGAGAAGAGATCTAGTACAGAATTTTCCACTACAGATTTTTCTGTACTATGTGTTGTTGCTGTTCTTAAATTTGGGGCCCATTCAATCTTGTGCCTGCCCCTGCAGTCACACCTGGTACGGGCAGGGTGAACAGACATCCTCCTTTTCCAGGACATGTCCTACATTTCAGCCCTCTGTGCAGGAGGAATTCCAAGATGTCTTCCATTTTGAGCATGACTAAGAAGCATGAACTTATATGGGTGTTTCTCACTTTGGTAATGTCCCATATTTGTCTTGGACATCCTATATTTTGTGGTGCCTTGTCTTCTTTGTGGTATAGACATCTGGTCACCCTGAACAAAGGTCCTTTTCACATGACATAATTATAGCATGATGATTCCATTCTAATTATCATGGTGTCATCCTCCGGGATCCTGGAATTTGTATTTTAGGGAGGGGTGTTTAGAAGTCTCAGCCAGGGATTTCTAATGCCTCACCAGACTACAAATCCCAGGGTTACACAGGATGTTGCCATGGGAGTTAACTGGAATCATACCACTATAACTGCATAGTGTGAAAGGACCCTAAGACTTGATCTAAGGGTAAGCAGTCTACTCTCTCATGCCACCTAAGTTGCGTTGTCGCAAAACTTCTTGACTAAAGTAATCTCAGTAACTGTATGGCCCTTTAGAGTAGAATTGTGCCCTTAGGTCCTATTTCACTGTGTTCTTATTGGTGCTGTGTTGGGTTTGCTGTTTTTACTTAAGCCCTAAATAAATTCTGCCTGAATAGTTTGCTACAGCTGAGCCCTTTCCTGACATTGAATTGCTCTCCCCCTTGCTCTTTATTCCAGGGCTCTACTCCACAAGCTTTTATCCTGTCCTGTTTTATTTTGAATTCAGAAAACATTTGCTTTTAATTACTGGCATTCGCCCTCCTCAGACTGTTTTAAGTGTTGAAGTGCAAAGATAAGTAATAAAAAGAATCTACTCTGTTTTTTTCCCATGGCTTGAGGAATGTAGAAAAGCATTTGAGTCTGTCTGATGAATGGCCTGTGTTTTCCCCTCCTTTAGCCTGAAGCATGATCAAGGGCAGCGGCAAGCGAGCCCAAAGGGAAGCTAAATACTTATGTAGTGTATGATACGGGATAAAGCATTTGGCAGCCTTTCAATCTAGGCTTGTCTTCTCTGTCAGAGGAAAAAGTAGGCCATGTATTACAGTGCCGAGAGAAGTCCTGTTCAGCCTTTCCTCCCTGTCCATACCAATAACGTTCTGGCCAAGCCCAATGTAAATAGTGCAGGGGTTCTCAACCTGGGGTGTCCACATCCTCAGGGGGTGCAGCATGAAATTGCAGGGGTTGCAACAATGAGTGGTTTGTGTCCTTGAGTCATGAGTCATCGCTCAGCCAGCTCCTTTTGATTAAATAAACAATGGGACTACTATCTCTGCAAAGTGGTGTCCCTGGGATTGGTGTCAACTAGTGCCTTGAGAAGTGGTAGTAGGTGGTTGTGTTGCATAGACAGTGGCATCACTAGGGGGTGCAGGAAATGGCTTGAAGACACACAACATCAACATGTACACTTGTCGTGATAATATGGGTCTGCTCCCCATTTTTTCTGTTGGATCAAGCTAGTGGATCCCCTCTTGGGCTCAGACCTATGAAACTACACCAGCGTGGGGAGGTAAGGAAAATACGGTAGTTACATTTATACCCTTCATTATTTATTTATGAGCTCAAAGTAGTGTATATGCCTTTCATCTTCCTCACCTTATCCTCAGAAAAATTCTGTGAAGTGAATCAGGCTGAGAACAATGGACTAACTCAAGATCTTCTACTGAGTGTCAAGTCTGTGGAGACTAGGACCTGGATCTCCCAAATCTTAGCCCATTATTCTAACCATCTGACTGGCCTTAATAAGAACCCCAAAGTAGGGTATAGAAATAAAGTATTAAAACCAAGTTAAAGAACAAACTAGTTGAAGAACAGAGCTATTTTAACATGAATATAGCACAATCAAAATCTTTCATCTTGTATTTAAAACTATGTGGAATCAAAATGTATTTACAGGTGGCCTGAAACTAATGATCAATGATCTCATGTAACCTTGTTGGGAGAGAATTCCATAGACATGTGCCACCACAGAAAAAGCCATGTCTCACATTCCCCCCAATTTCTTTTGGCAGCAGCAAATATAGCAAGGCTCCCAAAGAATATTGCCATTCATTTGAGATAATGTGGTGCTGGAGAAGAGTGCGGAGGATTCCATGAATGGCCAAAATGACAAACAAATGGTCCTAGAACAGATCAAGCCTGAAATCTCCCTGGGAGCCAAGATGACAAAACTAAGGCTGTCTCACTCTGGATACATCATGGGAAGGCATGACTCACTGGAAAAAACAACAATGCTAGGAGAGGTGGAGGGAAGCAGAAAGAGGAAGGCTGCATGCTAGATGGGTGGACTCTATTAGGGAGGTCACAGGTATGAGTTTGCAGGAAATTTAGAATTTAGAATTGCAGGAATGTTAGAATCATACAACCCATTGTATTTCCTATTACTATGTATGATTGTGAGAGCTGGACAGTTAAGAAAGATGATAGGAAGGAAATCAACTCCTTTGAGATGTGGTGCTGGAGAAGAGTGCTGAGGATCCTGTGGACAGCCAAAAAGACAAAGAAATGGGGCCTAGAGCAGATCAAACCGGAAATTTCCCTGGAAGCCAAGATGACCAAACTGAGGCTGTCATACTTCAGACACATCATGAGAAGAGAAGATTCATTAGAAAAGACAATAATGCTGGAAAAGCTGGAGGGAGAGAGGAAGAGAGGAAGGCCACATGCCAGATGGATGGACTCTATTAAGGAGGTCATGGGTATAGGTTTGCAGGATTTAAGCAGAGCAATGGAGGACAGGGAGTCTTGGAGATATCTCATCCACAGGGTTGCCATGGGTCGAGATTGACTTGAGGTCAGTTAACAACAACAAATATACAGGTTCATATGAGAAGAGGCAGTCTTTCAGATTTCCTGGTCATAAGCTGTTTGGTAAGAGATAGTAGCTTGAATTATTTATTATTTTATTTATTATTTATTTATTGTATTTATACTCCGCTCTTCAGAGATACTCTCAGAGCAGCTTACAAATTGATAATTAGACAGTTCCCTGCCCTCAGGCTTATAATCTAAAGACACAACACACAAGGAAAGGGGATGGCAGTGGAGGAGGAGAAGTTCAGTTCAGCAGAAACTGCCTCTTCTTCTCTAGAAACAAATTGGGAGTCAGAGTAGGTGATTATAAACTGGGTTAATATGATTCATAAACTACATATAACCATGTAAACTCATTGTAACATTTTGCACCAAAGGCAGTTATTAAACAAGGGCAGCCTCCTCACAACAGAACACAACAGCTAGAGTACCATCCTGAGCATCCAAGAATAATGTTTCATGAGTTGGGTAACTGCACAGGGGAAGGGAGCAGCCTCTGGTAGGCTGTCCTAGCATCATTTTAGCAAAATGAAAAACATTTCTGGTTTTGTTTAAATTTATTTTCTGCTGATTTCCTCCCACCCCTTTGTTTGGGGCTTAGGGGGCCATGGGATTTGAATCAGGCCATGTCACTGCATTTTGGTTTGGTCTGGGCTATTTCTGAGTTACTTTTTAAATAGGGGGCCTGCAGGTAATACTTTGCCTATCATGAATGTAGATGTTCAAAAGAAAGGAGGAAAATAAATTCCAAAGAATCCTGTAGAAGTGCACTGAAGGACCAACCAATAATCCTCCATCATTGCCTTCAGGAAATGCTCAACCCAATAGGACTAGAACTGCAAAATACTTCATTGGAATCAAATGCTGCAAAGAGGTCCAACAGGGATGCACTCCCCCATCTTGGTTCTAGCACAGGTCATCAGGTGGCTGATAGAAAGATCAAAATAATCATTTTCAAATGAGAAATCCTAGAACTAAATTGCCATCTTCTGCTGTACTACATTACATGAGGGACATTATCCAGAGCAGTGAGATCTAATGGCGATTTCTTCAACCTGATAGGATTGTCAGCTTTAGTTCCTAGAAACCCATGAGACCATTTAGGAATCATTCTGAAATGAGGCCCATTCTCATCTCCTGCCTCTACAGAGGTTAGGCATCCCAGAAAGTCAAAAACCTATGTAGTGATTGATCTCCCATGGCAAAAAAGTTATTTTGAACTCTTTTACCAATGTAGTGATTTTATCCTGGACAGCAAACATGAAGCCAGGAGTGTGCATAGCAGTTATGTTTCATTAACCCGGGGGCACTGCAATCACATAAGGTCATTGTTGTCATGGGTGTGTTTTTAATCTTTTGTATGTTTTGACTATATTTGTTTTTATTTCATTTCTACCACTGTTAGTCATCTTAGGTACTTTTTCTTTTTATGTAATAAATGGAGTGGGGGGAAGAGCTGTGGGTGGGTGGTATTGCAGTGCCAAGAGGATGGCTAGTGCTTGACAGCACGCTAATGATTTTGGGTAGGGTGAACGCCTCCATTTTGGAGGCAAAATATAGAAAAGGGAACAGAGGATTTAATCCAGTGAACACAGAGCAAGTGGTTGTCCCTTGCTTGCTAGCAAAAGATAGAACTCTAGCATAGCAGTTTCTGATGCGCACCTGTTGGCTTTTGACTGTAAACTTTAATGACTAGTTGGATTTAGTATGCAAGGCTGGAAAAATATTTCATATTCCCAAGTGCTATTATTTAAAATGGTAAATGGGTAATTAGGATGTCCACAGATTCAGTGGTATTGTAGATTTGGGACTCTTCTGAACCAGGCTCTTTTTTCATGAAATGTGGAAGTTTGCAGAGAATAAGAATTCTTCAGCTATTTTCTATAGTAGGACCCAGAAAACCAATGTGGATCAAGCCTTCAAATTATTTTGTAATTCTTTGGGGAACGTACAGTCTTCTCTAACCAACCCTCATTTTTTCTTTTCCTATATGTTTGTTTTGGAGCTGTGTTGTAAACCCATACTTTTCACCTTTGTCCTTTTGTCAGAATGGGCCAGTTCATCAGAGCAGGAAGAAACCGCCTCCTCCTCCTCCTCCTTAAAGTCCTTTTTGAAAGTTTCCCAGTATAAAAAAGATAGATGATGTTGGCTCTTTAAAGCCATTTCTTTTCTTCAATGGAAAACCTAAAGTGGTAGACACCCTGTTTAATATTAACCAGATATTCAAGTAAAATCAGAAATGTTAATAAGAAAAATTAATATTTCCAGGCTGTTTCACAGATGCTTATTTGTAGCACAGCCTCCACTGGTAACATGCATGACTGACTTCAGATAACATTTTCATATTTCCTAAATACAGGCCTTTTAAACAGAGGCATCATCATCTATTTCAATTTGTATGCCCCAGAAAGGTACTGAAAACATTTCCCAACACAAGATTGCACATCACATTTTACTACAGTAAAGAATCTGAGTCTTCTCAGATTTAAAATACAGGCAGCACATGAAGAACTTGAACTCTTTACTGATGTTTTATTTTTGCTTTCCTGCACAGCAGGGAAAACTCCAAATTTAATCATAGTATCTCTGAAATGAGATGTTTACGTTTGCCTTCCCTCAATCTGCTTTTCTTTCCAGCAGGTGGGAAAGCAATGGCAGGGGATGGGGGTGAAGGAGATTTTGATCAGAAACATAGCCCACAAGGAAAAAGAAAAATAGCTCTTTCTCCCTAATTACTTTTCTGAAACTATTTCTAGGCTGCCTTTCTGGACAAAGCCTTCCCATGGAAAAATAGTATACATAAAACATAAAATGACAATATGATATTCACAACAAAATACAACAGCTTAAAACATTTAATTGTCTATAGCAGTGCTCATCTAAAACGAATTAGGACATTGGAACAGAACTTAAAAGCAGCAGCAAATGATTGAATACTTGGGAAATTATCACATGCCTCAACTAATACTCTTTACCTCTCCTGAATTTAACTCTAATTCACGCTGCAGCCATGTTTTATCGCACAGCTTTTTCAACAGAATCCAATTTCAGAGTAGATCCCCGCTCCAGTGCTAATTGGGAAACACGTTCCGGTGGTCATTTTTCCAAGTGGAACCTTCTGACTTGGAAAAATGGTCGCCAGAGCACACTTTTGAATGCGCATTGGAGCAAGGATCTATTCTGAAGTCAGATTCTGCTACAAAAGCCATGCGATAAAACACGGCTGCAGTGCAAATGAGAGTTAAATTTGAGAGAAGTAAGGAGTATTATTTAAGGCATGCGATAATCTCCTTGTTGGTTAAACACAAATTAAAGTAGAATAGTTTTTGTGGCCCATTTAAAAGCTAGCATTGATTAAGTCAACTGCATATTCCTTGGGAGAGGGTTCAACACCAGAAAGGCCCTGCCCT
Organism: Phrynosoma platyrhinos; assembly: GCA_020142125.1. Classification (NCBI taxonomy): domain Eukaryota; kingdom Metazoa; phylum Chordata; class Lepidosauria; order Squamata; family Phrynosomatidae; genus Phrynosoma; species Phrynosoma platyrhinos. The sequence goes on along the minus strand of CM034701.1, from coordinate 226,086,664 downwards.
ACTTTCCATTATTGTGCCAATTAAATTAACAACTGTTTGTGGCTACAGTATAAAGTAAAACACATGCACCACAGAAATAGGCACTTGACCTGTCTCCCTTGTCTAGTCCAGTTTAGCTGCCAGTTGGACACAGCTTAGGAAATTACTTCCCAGAATCATTCAGCCATCATGGTCATCTCTCTCTCTCTCTCTCTCTTTCACACACACACACACACACACACACACACACACACACAGAAAGTCAGTGACCATACAGGCAGGGGAATTCTGGGAGTTCCCTAAAAATGGTAATGTTGCCACTGTTTGCAACTGAGTTATCAAGTAAAGAGAAACCAAGCGTTATGCACATATGTACAAAAAGCTTCTCCATCTCTATCCACTGTGAGCATTTTGACACTTAGACTTTAGTGTCAACATTCATTGCCCCTTCCCTAATGTGACTCTTCTTTTATTTACCTTCCAGGCACCCTGTGAAATTGAAGAGCCTGTCATGACATCACACAAATTGGTTATTAAGGTAAGCTGCTCTTCAGAACATGAATAGCAACCGATTATTGGCTTAGTAAACTTCTCCTCCCATGAAGCCTTAAAATCCTAACTTATTCCAGTTCAGTGGCAGATTAGCATGGCAGATGATGGCATCCGTCCAGCCACAGATCAGTCTAGCCGCTGTTCCTGTGCATAACACAAGCAAATTTTGTGCCTTTTTTATTGTGTTATATTCTGTACTTTGTGGAAGGGTGTGTAAAGCAGGGATACTTATCACCATGAAAAACAAACCATATCTTTGTGATTGATGAGAGAGGAAAGGCAGCATACTGACTATGCCATCAGATCCTGATGAAATATATTAATGGGTTGGATCCTAAGAACCTGAGCAGAAGGTAAATAGCTACAATAGCTATTCCACAAATTACTTGTCCAAGAACACATGCAGTGCTATAATTTGGTGTGTAATTGGCATGCTGGTTCTTAATAGTGTGGCTGGTTTAGATGGAAAAACCTCTTTTCCATTGTCTTTCACTTTTCTTGTGCTGTAGTCTATATTTCACAGTGAGGAATTGGCAAAACCACCTCTTCAGTATTTCTTGCCTAAGAAAATCCTATGAAAGTAATGGGTTTGCCTTAAGTTGACAGGCAATTTGAAAGCACGTATACAAACAAAAACACTTGCATAAAGTATAGAAGTCCTTTCATGAGCTGAAGATGCTTTCTACATGTAGGAGAGCATCCTTGGCTCCTACCCAGTTTCATTTCTTTGGGTTATATAATAATTTCATTATTTTATGTTTTTTTTTAAAGCTATAAATTGCTAATCATAACTTTAGTATGAATTAAAAATTTTTTCTCATATTATCATTTCCCCACATCAACTGTGCAAATCTTATATTAGATCACATATAATATTGTCATGGGAGTGATTATGTTCTTGGGTGGTCAGTCTCTATTGCTTTACTAATGGTTGTATGAAATCTTTCATTTTCTCTCTTACAGCTTTTATAGAGATAGCAAATATTATTATCTTAATCCATCTACTGGACTTCCAGAGTTGAAACTTAAGGTTCATATTTATGCTTTCCTCAAATGTCATAGCTATGCTGTCTCAAGGAACAGGCTAATAGTGTTCATACTATCATTTTCTGTGACTGTGTAAATTTACACAATACCAGATAATGAGTGCTGCTGAACAGGTAAATTAGGGCACAGTAGGAAGACTTGAGGGCATTAAAAACTGCTGCCCATGGTTTAAGAGGAGAACAAAGCATGTGTGGAAGACATTGAATAGTCCTATGTATATATAGAATGCTTGCTCCTCATCACTGCTTCTCTTACCTTTTTCCTTCTCCCAAATGAATGCAATTAGTTCAGCTTTTGGGGCAAAAGTTCCTATTGGTAAGGAGCCTGCTTCTATTTCTTTATCATGGGTGACAACAGCATAGCCAGCATATCTGATTCCATCATGCACAAAACTGCTCCCATCTGTGACGTAGGTTACATCTGGATTGGGCCACGGCACGTCCTTCAAATCTGGTCTACTGGAGTAAACCTCATCCATAGTTTGAATGCAATCATGATCTGGCATTCCCTCAGGATCTACAGGAAGGAGTGTCACTGGGTTCAAATTAGTTGTTATTCCCAGCTGGACTCTAGGGTTCTCACACAGCATGGCTTGATATTTTAATATTCTGCTATTGGTAAACCAATCGTTTCCTTTATAGTCCATCAAATGGATTACTACCTGGGGAACTTTTACTTGTAGTGTTTGACGCAGAGCCAACTTATCTGGTTCCTTGATCAAAAGAGCAGTGGCAGCTATGGCTGTCAGACATGCAGGCCATCCCTTTGCTACAACATAAAGGCTGCTCTTTGATCTGAGGCCGACTGTAGGGGAGACAGTTCCATTCCCTTGGTAGCTTTGTATAGGGGTTCAGCCATCAATGCAAAGTTGGAAATCCAAATTCTACAAAATCCTGCTGTTCCCAAAACTCTCTGACAGTCCTGCAGTTCAGGCAAGGAGCACACCGCTTCTTTTCTCTCAGCTTCCAATCCTCGCTTTCCTTAAGACACATGAGATCCTAGGCATATCACCTTCTGCTGGCATATCTTTTTCCTGGACACTTTGTATCCTGCATTCTATAACAATTGCAGTAACTCTCTAGTTGCTTCCCAGCCTTCATCATAAGAGTCTGCTACCAATAACAATCATCTACGTACTGCAGCAAAACTCTTTTCCCAGGGATTGATAGGAATTGTAGTAAGTCCTGGCTGAGGCAGAAAAAACATCTTTGAGGTACTAGGATAGTAAAGTGAGTTGCTTTGGCAGGGATCAGGCCCATTAAAACATATGGATTTGGCACCACGGGATGTATAGTCACTGTGGTGTGATTTACTAGCCTCAGATCTTGAACTGGCCTATAATCATCACTTCCTGGCTTTTTAACTGGAAGTAAAGATGTGTTAAGCCTGATAACACCTCCACTCTTCTTCCATGGGGCATTGAAGTGAAAGGATCTTGAGCACATCTGATGTCGATGCAGGACCTCTAAAAATTATATTTGAAGTCTCATCGCCCTCAAAAGAAATCTGGGCTCTCATCTCTGAAAGCAAATCTCTCCCCAGTAGGGACACTGGACATTCAGGTTTGTATAAAAACTTGTGGGCTACTTGGTGGTTTGCAAGATTGAAAACTTTCTGTTTCAGGAGTGGTTTAAGTTCTTTATATCCACTGGCACCCACTGGATCTTCTGGCCTGATTCTGGAGCATTTTTTTTTTTGTAACTACTGATTTATCTGCTCCAGTATCCACCATGAATGAAATTTCTTGACCTCCCACTTCAATTCCAACCATAGGTTCTAGGGTGTGTGTGTGTGTGTGTGTATGTGTGTGTGTGTCACATTTACACAAGAACCCGGTCCCTGTCATTCATATCTTTCTTTCCTCCATCTCTGCCAAACCAATGAATTCACCCTGATCTTCTGCAGGTGGATCTGGGCAGTAGATATTGTTGGTGACCTGTCCTCTCCTTCCACGTCCTCTAAAATTTCCTTGTCCTCTCCTCTGTGGGCATTGATCTCACCAGTAGCCAAAACCATGACAAAAGGCACACTGATCTTGGGCTATTCCACTTTAAGTTTCCTCGTCCTTTGCCTGATCCTCGCTGGACAGCCCCCCTTCCTCAGGCAGCCCCCCTTACTTGTGAACTCCCTTCAGCTCTGGCTCCTGTTATTGCCACAGCCAAAAGTTCTGCCTTTTGTTTCATTCTCTGCTCCTTCTCTTTCTTTTCCTCCTGGTCTCTATACACATAGTTTTTTGGGCTATCTCCAACAGCTGGGTTATGTTCATCCTGGCAAAGCCCTCTTGTTTAACTATTTTTCTTCTAATGTCTAGGGGCACTCTGGGTAACAAAAAACATATTCACCATCCGCCTATTTTCTTCTATATCTGGGTCAAATGGTGTAAATTTTCCTGAAAGATCCATACAGCCTTTCCAGGAAAACCCCTGGGGGTTCCTCTGCCTTTTGCAATACTTCTCCAACTTTGGCCTTATTAACAGGACTGACAGTTTCCTTTTTCATTCCTTGCAATTAGGCATGCCTGATAGTCTTTTGACAACTGTAGCTGATCTGGATTATTAGGGTATCACTTTGGATCCACTTCAGGCAGTCTGATCTTTATCCAGGCCTCTACAAAAATGGGTTTTGAAGGAGGCTTATTTTGCAGCAACTAAGGGCCTTTGCAGACTGCGAGAAATAGTGCAAATTGAGTCCACTTTAATTGTCCTGGCTCAGTGCTAGGGAGTCATGGGAACTGTAGTTTATTGTGGCACCAGAGCTCTCTGACAGAGAAGGCTCAATGTCTCAGAAAAAAAAATACAATTCCCATGATTCCCTAGCACTGAGCCAGGACAGTTAAAGTGGACTCAATTTGCACTATTTCTAGCAGTCTGCAAAGGCCCTTACTAATCATGATTTTTGAAGATTGCTCTTGGCATTTCTTCAGCCAGGAAGGAGAATTCTCAACTATGTATCTCCAACAATCAGTATATGAATATTGATGAAAGAATTCATTTTTGGGATTGGTGACCTTAAAGTAAACTTTCATTATGGTGTCTAAATATAATGTGCCTTGAGGAAGCCACCCCACCTGATAACTCGGCCAAGCCACTTCACAAAGTGCTTTTAGTATACTTGGGAGAAGGAGTTCCCTAAACTGTTCACTGAATACTTTCTTGAAGTTCTTTAGCATGCACTCCAAAGGAGTAGGCAGCTTGCTATGATTTCCACCCATTGCCTCCCGCTAGCCAAACAAAGACAGGCACAAAGGGAGGAAAAAAAAGTGTGGGGTCACAGTAAGGGGTCTGTTTCCCCAGAACAAGAGGAGTTTTAACACACAATTATTCACCACTGACCCTCAATGCCAGATCTCAGCACTAAGAGCGTGCCAAGGCGTAATTGCCATATGGACATTGGAGGGATGATCGCAATGGTCTGTCTCTCACACATCCACACACCACAATCTACCTCCCCACTCCCAGTATTCCTGTACTGACTACCTTGGACCTTTGGTTCCTGAATTTTCACAGAGTCTCCCCTGGGCAGGAAGTGTGTTACTGGTTCAGCGAACTGGGAGATGGCCAGGCCCCCGTTACCCAAAACTTTGGCCCTTTCTTGGTCCCTGTTTTCTGTGTACACTTACTGTCTATTTTCCCCACATACTTGCCAGCTCTTGAAGAGGCCTCTTTTCCCCTTCTGTGTTTGCAAACCACCGGTGCGTATATCTTGTGCTGGTCTTCCGGCTGGAAAACTGCTCCCTGTTTCAGGCAGAAGGATCTCTATGTCTGCTCTTTCCACTCAAGATGATGGAATGCGCACATGAGCTTCGATGGATATCATCCTCCCGAACCAGGAAACTCCTCACCCTTCTCTTCTTCTTGCTTCAGGATCCGAGTCACGGCACCAAAAATGTAATAGAAATAAACCATCTGTGGGTCACTAGCCCATAGCACCTTCAGTTACTGGCAGAGCAAAAGCAAGAGAGGGGACCAGTCAGTTTTTAAACACAGGTTTATTAAGACAGCTGTCCCAAAGGAATTAGCATTCCAAAGTTTTGGGCCTTGAACAGAAGAAAATGGTTCCATTTTATACACCTTCAAACAAAGAAATCCAATTCTTACACCTCATTGGATACGTCAAACTTTGAACATATAGAACCTCAAGCAATGAGAATAAAGATTTCAGAATGCATTATAATCTACTTAATCACATTCCAATGCTCTCTTATCAGCAGAAAGATGGTACCATGGGCCCCTTTGCACAGAGTGCCTATAAATGATTTATTATGGCTGCTAATACACAGGGCCTTCAAAAGGTCAATCTGTCTCTAAACACTTCTGCTGTTAAAACTTTTCAGCATTTCTTTCCTTTTCAGAGGCCTCAACTCCCAGAATCCTCTATGTGTAGCCACTTGGCATCTATTTTGCTATAATTTGACTACAATTCTAACATAGATAATTAAAATTTATTGATTATTGAAACTTCTCCACCTCAATTTTTCATTGATTTCATTCTTGAAGGAAGCAACAAATAATATTAGCAATTTCTTCCAGCTCCAAGAAAGTCTTTGAAAACTGAAGACTCTTTCAAATATTAGTTGCATTTTGGGACTCATTCTGTATATAATCTGCAAATGGATTTTTTACTCAGAAAACAGATTTGTTTTTATATGAAACAGTGTTTTCTACACAGAAAATAATATTTATGAGCAGAAATATTATTTTCTCTTCAGAAAATGTTTTTTTGGGTGACAAAAATGTGTGAATTCCATCAGAATAAGTCTTAAACCATAAAGATTCACATCAGTCTAGGATTCTCCCTATCAGGGTTTCCCAACCCTTGAGAAACACATTTGTTTGAATATTTTAAAAATATCTTTCAATCCAGTCACAGGGAATAGGAGTGGGGGCAAGCAATTGAACTACAGTTGAATTTTATTACTGTATATACTCGACTATAAGTTGACCTCATATATAAGTTGAGGGCAAGTTTTGGGGCCCAAATTATGGATTTTGATATGACCCACGGATAAGTCAAGGGTAAAACTTAGGGGCATGTAACAATAGATCTAAAGGATGAAACTGGGCAACTGGTGCCTCTTTCTGAATGTAGCTTAATTTTCTCCAGAGAAATCTATGCTGTGCATAGAGCATAAGATAGATAGATAGATAGATAGATAGATAGATAGATAGATAGATAGATAGATACACACACACACACACACACATGCACATTGTCTTCCTGGTTTCATCCTACTATTAGGCAGCCACCTCAGACAGCCAATTTTGGTTGTCAACGCCAACAGATTGGTGGTAGTCTAGTTAGTTATTCTGCCAGGAATGGAAAAAAGTAGTTGTGGGAATTTCTGTTTCATATTCAAAAATAACTTAGCTAGTTATGTGAAATACACACTTAACCGCATTGGGGGCACCATATGTTGCTTCATTTCAGGCAAATGAAATGCAAAATGTTTTGAACCAACTATCACACTTTCCACACCTGGTTTTGCACTTTGAGTCAGATAGCAACACATACTACTAAATCTCTAGCCCATTCCTTGAAAGTTTTGGATATCTCTTTAACTATTCAGGATACTAGAAAGTGAATAAAGAAGAGGACATCTACATAAATTGATTGTTGATAGTTCCTTCTGTGAAGCATCTGAAAGACTTTCTGTCCCTATTTTAAACATACAAAGTCTATACTGATGATCTCTATTACAACAACCAGAAGTTGTAAAAATCAATTTCATGTTTCAGATCACCTTTATTTCAGTGTCTGAACAATCCCAGCAGAGTCCTGCCTCTGCTCTATGCCCCAGGTAGTGCTGGTGGCGTTTAGTATATTGGTGTAGGTGTGGGTGTATAGTAATTCATTTAACAGTTTTAAGATTACAAAAGTTTCAAAATATATGTTATCTTAACAAGCACAAAAATTCTTACAGCACCCTGGCTAATGGTATTGAAATTATGAACTTTCACCATCCTTGATGGAAGGCATGACAGCCCAGTGATCTTCTGTCAACATTTGGCATTGTTTATGGGCTACTGCATTTAATTTTCACCAGGACTGTGTTGAGAGTCTGCTGCTTCCTTGTTAGATCCCCAGCAGAGCACAATGAAGTTTAGCATTGACTTCCAAATACATTGTGGTCTGGAGACCGCTGACTTGTAAACAATAAACCCATCTCATGTGAACAGAGGAAGAAGGGCTGTTAGCCTGACAATGAGAGTCTTCCTGGTTTCCTTCAGAGATATACAGCTGCCAAAGTCAATACATGGGTCAAGTTTCCATACTGTATTAGAACTCCAGAAATAGTTATGGTTGTTGATCAGCAGTCATGTGCAGACTCTGGGTACAATATAGAAATTTTGTTGTCCACCTCTTCATTTATTTTGGCAGTTCACTTTGACAGCGACATCAGGATAGTTGAACCGTAGCAGCTTCTTCTAGAGTGCTGCTTCCTACCACACAAATAAGCATAATATCAGCAGGATTTCTTCAGAACAAGAAAGACTTGTTTTTAAAAATTGTATAACTGTATTTCCATTGTTCATTTAATGAAAACAAATCCAAAGGGTGGTGTAGTTTGGTTTGTTTTTGTTTTGTTTTTTGAAGAGGAAGAATTAGAACTGATCCACTCTTGCATGATTTATATTTATATTCCTATATTATCGGTTAGTCCAAGCTCTCTATGATATCTTTACGTATGTTTGACTGAGTGATATGGGCTTCATTCACTATAGTTACAATCCTGAATTCACCTATATGGGAGCAAATCCCCTTGAGTACAGTGGGATTTACTTCTTAGAATATTACCGTGTTTTGTTAATGTTTATTTAAGTCACAAATCCCAACCATTCAGGCTTTGTTTTGCTACTTAATTGAAGAAGGCAATGTTTTTTGTGTACATACATTTACAGCTCTATATTTTCCCCCCTGAAAAAATGTTTGTTCTTTTCTCCTTTTGAAGTGACTATATTTCACTTCCAAAAACTGTTTATTAAGAATGTCTGTCTTTGAATGCTTTATGGTTGCCAAAACAGTGGAGGGAACGTGGGTGTATAAGTCTGTTCATTGCAATAGATTTCAGATTATAAATCAGTGCCAGTTTGTACAGTAATGTGTGTTTGGTATCAAATTGAAGTTCAGATTTTTGTTTTCTATACAGATTGCAGTTTCTGCTCTGTAATATATTATTGGAAATGTTTTCACTAAGAACTGTTTGTGAGATTCTGGAAAATCCATCTGCTCATCTGTTTATGTCTCAGTAGCTTCAAATGTAATTTAGGAAGAGAAGAACACCTACAGTCTTAATAGCTTTGCTTCACTGAAGCACATGGATCTTATTAGCTGCCTCTCAGAGGATTTCACAATATTTTCCTGTTGCAATAATGCAATATTTTCCATAGAGGGAGTGGTTGATCTATGTTTGGGCTTTAATCTGAAATTATTTGGTTGAAAATTAATAGTGTTTTAAACGAGGATTGTTTTACTAATCTTATAATGTGTTACAGAGGGTTGTTTTATTCTAAGTTCATGTGTTTTGCTTCTTGAACAAAGAACTATAATGTGTTGCAATAATGTACAGTAAGATGTGATGCAAGTAGATGTATGTTGCAAAGCAGCCCTCAAGTCACTTAGCTGGATGTGAGCCC
>CM034701.1:226057227-226077352 GCA_020142125.1 Phrynosoma platyrhinos | reverse complement strand
GAAAAAGAGTGGATCAGGGCCGAGGAGTGCGGCAGCCTGGGTCCCAATCCACGGCTTCTCGGGGCAGCCCATGGCCGCCTGTCTGCAAAAGCCCATAGTCTTTACATCTGATTTAGGAACAGCATTAATTTAAAAATAACTAAATTTTATTTTAAAACACCATAAATTAACATATCACCAAAGCTGACAAACTCTATTTTTGCCTCTGACTCTGTCACCTGCGTCTTTTTAGAATTGTGTTGTGATTTGTAATTTCTGAACCAAGTTTTTAAAAGGTCTGTGTGCATTTAGATGCTGAATTATCCAAATAATTTAGTTTTTCCTCCCTTGGCTTCAATTATGTTTTGCTTGTAGATATACGTGCCTATTTTGGCTTAATAAATGAAGATGCAGTTGTGATCTCTGATGAAAATGATAGGCTTTGATTAAAAGATGAATTATTAAATGAGCTCCCAAAAAAACAAGTATTGAATTCTTCACACTTCCTTAGGGCACTTTCTTGAAGGCTTTAAAGTAGACTCCTAATAAAAGTGAGATTATATACTAATTCCATAACTTCCCTGCTCATTCCCCTGAGAAACTGGTCACTTGCCAGACAGTGTGTCCTTCTAATGTTTGGATTCATATCAGTAAACGTAGGTCTTTAGCCAAAGAGTAGACCTGGATGCATGCAAAGACTTGTGAAATAGGAGCATTTGAGTTTAATGTTTGGCTTCTTTGAATTAAAAGCTGAACACCTCCTTTGGCTGTAATCCAGTTATATTTCCCTTCTGCTTTCAAGTCGGATTGTGTTAATTTTTCTGCACTATGTATTCTGATTGCTTAGCTGACAAAATCTTTTTACTTGGTTGGTAACATGGGATGATTTTTACTGACTCGAACACTTGTAGCAGTCAATTATTTTTAACAGGTTTATCTACCTTGAATAAATGAGCACATCTGTGGGTTAAGAACATAGCCAGAGGAGCACACCCATACATGACACTTGTCTCTGCTTACATGCAACAATCTCATTCTTCATTATACTTTCCAAACCATCACAAAAACTGATTTTTCTGTCATACATACTTTAATTTGGCTTCTCCTTAAAACGTGAGGGAATGAATTATTGGTATTAAGTTATGTAAAGCCATCTGTGATATTTGAGTAATTTATATGTGTGCATTGTGTTTTATTCCTACAGGGCATAAGTAGGTGGCCAAATACACCTGAAAAGGTTTTTGCTAATGAAGAATTATGTTTGGAGAAAATAAACCCCAGACACTGGCACAATACTAATGCATGTATGCGCCTTTGGGCTTGTGTGAGTGGTTCCTTGAGAAGCTAAATATAATTCCTGTGGCCATCTTTTCTGTGTTGCAGGAGAGAAAAGAGCACTACTAACACAAAGTCTTACTCCCACAAGGTCTGTTCCTTGTTCCCATAAAGAAGGCTCACAGGAGACACTTTTATTGTGTATGACCAAGGAACCCTAAATGTTACCCTAGTGACTTGTTTTTCTTCCATAAGTAGTGGCTTGGATACTATTTTTTAAGCCAGGGAGTGGGTGGGCAGGATTGCTCTTGCTCTTAATGGTGAACCTCAAGGACAGGGTGAGAATCAGCATGGTGTGGTGGTTTGAGTGTTGGACTACGACTCTGGAGATCAGGGTTCAATTCCCTGCTTGACCATGGAAACCCATGGATGACCTTGGGAGAGTCACACGCTATCAGTCCCAGAAAACCTTATGATAGGTTCATCTAAGGCAGTGGTTCTTAACCTTGTTGGAGGTACTGACCCCCACCAGTTTCATATGAGCATTCACTGAACCCTTCTTACGATTCTTACGCATTCACCGAACCCTTCTACCGCCAATACAGACAGACCGTCAGCGCCATCCGGTGAGGGGAGTGGGCCACTGTTCTGTCAATCACGCCACACGGCCAATCAGAGGGCCACTTCTTTCGGTGGAGGCAGGGCAAGCTGGTTTGGTTGGATGGGGCATATAAATAGTGGGGCATATAAAATGTATACAGGTTATCACCTGCAGCCAGTGATGGATGAGCGGGGTGTGTCATCGGATGTTTGTCTTGACTTCCGCCAAACCCACGAGACTGACTCACCAAACCCCTGGTGTTTGATCGAATCCAGGTTAAGAACCACTGATCTAAGGGTTGCTATAAGTTCTTGAAGGCACACAACAACAAGGACAGGGGAGTATTCTGATTCCATGTGAATTTTTTAAAAATTCTTCCCCAACTATGTGATTGGCTATTGTTGTTTAAGCTGTGTAGGAGCTACTCAAGGCCTGTCATGTGGATAAGCAAGCCCTGTGTGGTCTTTTGGCATTAATCATATTGATATAGGGACCTTCTGTGACCTTTACGTGGAGCTGGGTCACCTGGGGACTTGTGGCTGCTTTGCAAGACTCCTCCATGATGAGAACCTGCCTCTTACTTGCATAATGTGTTTGTGGTGCTTCTTTGAGAGTATGGCTCCACATAATATTGAACACATCAAAACTAGCCACATGGAAGTCAGGCTCAAGTCAGAAAGCTGGAGGGGATTGTAGCCCAACACAAAGGGATACAGGAATTCCTCGCTGCCTTTCTTTGGCTGGTGTCAGTCTGCTTATACTTCATTAAGTGACAAATTGTCCCCCCTCCTGGGCCTGTAGGAAACTTAGAAAGTAGTGGCATGATTGTTAGTGATATACACAAGGTAACTAGGGGTTCTGCTTCTCTGTGTGTTGACCTACTAGTTTCTCAGACATTATTGCCTATTTGGGAATTAAAACAACATTGTAAGCCCCCCTTGCATGTTACTACACTATTTTGATCATGATGAATGCAGTATGTTTCTGGGTGCTGATTGTGTGCCCAGTCAGCTTCTTTAGAACACAGATTAATGAGTCTAATTACACTTTTACTCATACAAAGCATAAAGGAAGTGATAAACACTTTAGATCAAACCTTGGGTCCTCCAGTTGCTTTGGACTTCAGTTCCCAGAAACACTAGCCAGCACAGCCCATGGCAAGGGATTCAGGAAGTCGAAGACCATAAACATCTGGAGATCAAAGTGTTGAGAACCCTTGCTTTAAATGTTACATATTTTGTGGAGAAGCTTTTGGTGATGTAGCCCAGGTTTCCAACAGAGCCCCAAACTGTGTACAATGTCTACTTTGAAAGTACAGGCATTCCTCAGTCAATGAAGCCTTTGACAAAGAAACTCCTTTTTACAAAATCTTTTTCTATCTATCCAGCCCCTCCTCTTTTCCTTCTTGTTCACCTCTTAGTTGAAGTTTATTTTTAACAGCATTAGCATTGGGAGTGTAGTGAAGATCTGGAGAAACACAGACTTTGAATTGCATGCCTGCACTAAACCATGCTGTAAAGGTTGAGCTGGGAAAGAAACCAATCCTATTCTAGTTGTGTGTGCCTGTCCACACCAGGTGAGGGAACAGCAGCTGCCTGCAAAATTCCTTATTGCATATTCATGAACAGCAAGAGAGAGAGAGAGAGAGAGAGCATAGAGCTATAGGTCTGGCCATCAAAACAAATCCTAGCAAAAGCAGAGGCTGGTGAAATTAGGAAAAAATTTCTGGATATGGAAGAAATTTTCAAGTGGACTGTAAAAGACATGGAATGTTTTGTGTACTGTTAGTCTGGAATAAAAACTTTGGTCAAACATGTTGAATTACCCTTCTTTTTCTTTTGTGCTATAGGAACCTAGCCCCATTCTTTACATATATTTTTCTAACTTTGATATCAAATTTTCTGTTAAAGAACTAATGTCCAGGAACACACCTACTTTGTTAATGGGGGTATATTTGTATAAAGGTGAGAGGAATAAAAATCTAGAACAGATTTTCAAACTTTTTTTAAAAAAATGGAAATGACAGTATGTGGAGAAGGAAGAACTTGAATAACTGTTTGGTGTAAGACAAATTGTACAGCAAATCTTGTTCAGTTGTATAGTGTAATTTTAAAAATGTTTTATAACTGAAGTGAAACATACACTGGTTATGAGTTTTGAGTCATACTGGCTTAGCTTGTGTGTAATAGTAAAACACAGTTTAGTTTCTTCTACTCTGATCTCTCCTCCTCAGGTGTAGCTGTGTGAAAAACACAGGAAGCAAATGTCTTCTGAATAAATCATGCCAGGAAATTCCCAGTAATAGTTTCACTTTAGCATTGCCATAAATTGGTAAAAAGTTGAAGGCACATAATAAAACTCTGTTCCCTTCTCTCCTTTTGAGGACCTAAATATCCTTAAAGCACCAGATCCTATCTGATTGTAGAAGCTAAGCAGGATCATCTGTGGTTAATACTTGGGTGAGAGACATCAGGGAATACCAGGTGCTGTAGACCATATTTCAAAGGAAGGGACTAGCAAAAAACACCTTTGAGTAATCCTTACTCCATTAGATCATGTATTTGATTATGCACAAAAAAAGTAAGACAAAATTATGGTTTAAAAAAGCTTACCTAAGAAAACCCTATAAAATTAATGAGGCTGCCATTAATTGACAAGTGACTTGAAAGCACATATACATACACATCAACTTTCATTTAACTGTAACTTGTTGTTATGCCTCACCCTGTGCAAAGTGTGGTAAATGTTGCCTGTGGTTTATTTCAGTAAGCTAACTTGTAGTAGTGATTAATGATCCTGTTTTGTTTCGATAAATTGTGCTTACCAGTTTTTTGCTGGTTCAACCATAATGAAAAAATTAGTTAAAAATGGAAATGAATGCTTAGTTAAAATGGAAATGAATGCTTCTAAACTTTGTGGCTGCGGGAGGGGAGGGGAGAGCATAAAAACACGAGGCTTATGCATTAAACACAAAATAATTCCACAGCATTATTTCTGAACCAGAATAATGTAGTCTGTTGATTTGCTCATTTCTTATCAATAAAGAAAGGAGTAGACCAGTGCTTGCTGCAATGGTTATAAACTGAACACAAACAGGGAACCTAACTATTTCTTCACATGGGCTTCCTTTTTGCTATTTATATTTTTTGCTGATGGATCTTTCTCCACCCACATTTCACTGTCTACAAATAAGCTACATTTGTTCATTGTGTGGTGAGGATGTGGGTTTATTTTCACTTCTCTAACAACCATGATGTTCCTGAACATCACACACAAACTAATTTTAACACTGTACCATGACTCTGCAACATGTCTCTAGACTACATTTCAACTGCCTCTTCTAGTTTTTTCCCCTCTGTCATTATATTTAGTAAGCGTTTTGACTCATGACAATCAGAGAAACCCCCTTGCAATGCTGACTAATGGTCAACTGATGTTAATAACTGTGTATTCATATTTTACTTAGTTACTGTTGATCTAACCAAAGAGCACATGCTCTTAATTTCTAATATGCAGCAATAGTTGTGCAAGTTACCTCAATTGAGATAGGGTACATGCTGGCTACAAATCCCTGTTATTTAGGTTAAGGAACTGAAAATCTTTTCTGAAAGTGAGGAACTAGTACTTGTGGTAGGAAACTGCCATGGGAATGTGTTCTATTTAATGCTTTTTCAATGTGTGTTCACGCCTCACAGTAAGCCAGGATTGCTAAGAATTTGGCTTATTGTAAATAAGGAAACATGCTATTGCATGCTACTCAGTTGCTCCTGTTTGGCCCTTTCTGCCGGTGGAGCATCTGACCCAGTCGAGCAGACTTGGTCAATGGTTTGTTTAGTATTCTGTGTTCTCTTAACGTACTATAAGCACAAAACTAAACTAAAAAAAAAACTTCTGAGTCCTACCATAAGAGAGAGAGAAAAACCTGCATCTCCAAGGAGGACATTTATATGCTTACAGGCATCCTGTTACTTATATTTCTAATTTAAAGGAAGATGGTGGGCAGAGGGCAGAGGGAATGAGAAATAACACTGATGTCCATAGTTATTACTAGCCTACCAAAAGGTAACAAAAGGTCTGATTTGGGGAAGAGGTGGTTTATAAATTAAGGGCCTTTACAGACTGCCAAAAATAATGCAGCTTGAGTCCACTTTAACTGTCCTGGCTCAGTGCTAGGGAATCATGGGAATTGTATTTTTTTTCTGGGACATTGAGCCTTCTTTGTCAGAGAGCTCTGGTGCCACAATAAACTATAGTTCCCATGATCCCCTAGCACTGAGCCAGGGCAGTTAAAGTGGTCTCAAGCTGCATTATTTCTGGCAGTCTGTAAAGGCCCTAAATTAATAATAATGATCTCTGGCGGGCAGAATTGACAGAAAATGGGATGTCACCCTTTCAAGAGAACATGGACATCTTAATAACTGCATCCTACCTAAACTGCTCCAGCGTTCCACTAATGGTACCTGAGAACAACTGCTTTAGACTCATGGAAGTTGCTGTGATGGAGTCAAGTTTCATTCTCATTGATGTTTTTGTTTTTTTTTATAAAAAATGAAATAGTACATGATGGATTTCTTTGTATTGCCCTATCAATCCTAGTCTCACAAAAATGTCAACACACGTTATGAGCATACACCATGTTTTGCTAGATTGTCTACCCATGCACATCTATATTATATTGATCAAAGCAGTGAAAGTACCAGTCTGTGGTGGTGATTGTACCTCAGTCATTTTTCTAGTAAATCTGCTTGCCTCAGCACTTAATTTTCTTACTTGCTATCTGTTAATTCTTAGCTAAAAATACAGAATTGTCACAGAAGAAAATGAATTAAGAGGAGAAACAAATCAAAATTTTCCACATTATCAAGAACATCACATGACAAACAAACCAGAAACTCAACCTGATCTATATTTTGATCCAGTTTAAGAGATTTGCTGGTCAGACCAAAGTTCCTTGTGGTCCAGCATTCTGTTTCCCAAGAGGCCATCCATCTGATAACAAGGAGGAGAGACTAGACCACCCTTTGCACATTTATTCTGCAAACTACGTTCCATTCCATTAAGTAAGTATAGTAGGCCCTCAGTATCCCCAGTAGTTTTGTGCCAGACTCCCCTGCGGATACCAAAAACCATGGATGCTCTATTCAGCATTTAACATTTAACATTACCTAGGCAACAAGGTCCAGGCACCAGGAAGGCATTCTTCCTGCACTGTTTCCCACCTTCCCATCACAAAGCCTCTACCAGATTTTAAACTCCTTTGCACCGATCCATCTCAGGGAGGAATGGCAGAAGAAGTGGGGCAAGGAGGTTTATCAGTGGAAAGGGAGTTTAAATTCTGGCAGAGGCTTCCTTGAGGGAAACAGAGGAGTTTATCGCACACTTAAATGAACTGGATTACTTGTTCCATCTTAAAAATAAATGTGGGCAGTGTCTGGACCCTATCACAAGGGTTTGCTGCCGAAATTGCAGCCCGGGGCCGTCCCTATTCCTAGAGCCGCTCAGCGTGGCTCTTTGAAGCCAGGTGTTTTCCAGCTTGAGAAAATGGCCACCGGAGCGGCTCCAGGAGTGGGGATGGCCCCGGGATAGTTCCAGGGGCCAATTTCACCATTAAAACCCTTGCGATAGGGTCTGGATGCCACCCACTTTTATTTTTAAGCCGGATCATGTAAACCAGTTTATTTAAATGTTCAATAATCTTAAGAGTGAGGCAGGGGTTTACATTTTGGAATAGGCTTCTTTGAGAGAAAATAGAAAACAGAGTGAGGCAGGAGTTTAAATTCTGGCAGAGGCTTCCTTGTAAGAAAGTGGGAAACAGAGTGAAGCAGTTAAAATTCTGGTAGAGGTGTCCTTGTGAGAAGGTGGGAAACAGAGTGAGGCAGGGGTTTAAGTTTTGGCAGCAATTTTGTGATGGGAAGGTGGGAAAGAGAGTGAGGAAGAGGTTTAAGTTCTGACTGACTTTGTGGTGGGATTGACTTCCATGGGAAGGGAAGGGAGGCATTGGCTTGTCCAGGTCTTCCCTCAATCTCTGTTATTGCCCTGGGACAGCTTCTCAGGCTGACCATTGCAGGTTTAAAAAACTGAATGTTTCTTCATTTCAATTCATGGTTACTCAAATCGGCAAATATCAAACCCACAGATGTTGAAGGCCCACTGTATTCAAAGAATTGTGGTGTAAAGGTTTATCCACGCAAGACTTTTGTTAGTCTGCCTCCCTAAGTCAGGGGGTCCAACCGCTGTATTTGTAATCCATATTTTCCTATCACTTTCATTCTTTTTCTTTCAGTAACAATAAAAAATCCTTACCACAGAAGTATGTTAGGTCTTTGTTGAAGGAAATCCACCAATGAACATTTTCCCTTTATAGGAAATTCACCTGTTAGCCAGTCTCTCTGTCACTAATCTCATCATATTCCTTTTAATTATGAGATAGAGTTCATTTCTAAACTCAAGCAAAAGATAAAAAAGTCTTGTTCATGAATTTGTCTACTAGTGTAGTTGACTATGTATATTAAAAATCTAATATAGGGGTGCAATGACTATTCATTGGTCAGTTATTTGTCAAAGGTCAGACTGAAAAAGTCTATGTCTAGGAGACAGCCCCACCTTTTAAAATGGCATTATGATAGCAAAGATAATACTGGTGAGATTCTGAGGATTAGCATTTGGTTTCTTTATAAGTACAGAGGTTTGTAGAGATGGGAGTTACAGTGAATGCTATGCTAGCTTCATTGGGTCTTACTTTGTTGATGTTAACTGCCCTCGAGTCAACCTCAACTCATGATGACCCTGTGGATGAGATATCTCCAAGCCTCCCCATCCTCCACTGCTCTGCTTAGATCCTTTAGATTCAGACCTGTGACCTCCCTGATTGAGTCTATCCATCTAGAATGTGGTCTTTCTCTCTTTCTACTACCTTCTACCTTTCTTAGCATTATTGTCTTTTCTAATGATTCCTAAGTTCATATGGCCAAAGTACAACAGCTTCAATTTAGTCATCTTGGCTTCCAGGGAGATTTCGGACTTGAGCTGTTCTAGAACCAATTTGTTTGCTTTCATGGCCATCCACAGCATTCTCAGCACTCTTCTCCAGCACCATATCTCAAATGAGTTGATTTTCTTTCTATTAGCTTTCTTCACTGTCCAGTTTTCACATTCATACATGGAGATGGGGAATACATGGCTTAGACGACCCTCTCTTCAGTGTTCAGAATTATATCTTTGGATCTGTCTAGTTCTTTCATAGCTACACTTCCTAGTCTTAGTCTTCTGATTTTTTGACTGCAGTCTCTTGTCTGATCAATATTTGATCCATGGTATGGGAAATATGTTTCCCTTATTGTTGGCAGATCTTGGTTAGAACCATACTTGCATCTTCTCCTGTTGGTTGTAGTAGTTCTATTGGTCTGTTTGTTCCTGGTCTTACTACATCATGACAATGGGCAGAAAGGCTGAGTGGAAGCAAACAAAGCCAAGTGTTCTGTTCAGCCAAGGCCAGAAACTATGGTCTGTGTGAGTCATTTTGTCATTAGATAATATAAGCAGAACAGTTAAACATATTTTGGTTCTGTGTTAAGAAACAACCATGAAATATCATAGGATTCTTGCCATTTGTAAGCTATTATAATCTGTTATGTTCAACAAACAATATTGCACAAACTTAAATACAGGAGGAAATGATGCAGTTAACTTTCCCCCCTCTTGGCTTTTGTTGTTGTTGTTGGAAGCCATCTCCTGGATCCAACATAGCAATATTTTAAACAGTAGTTTGGACTCAGCTTCTTTGTTGCTGGCAGAAGCAATCTCTGAACTGTGTTCTTTCTCAGGGAATAGGATGGTCAGGCTTAAACAATTTTCTAGTTTGTCTCACCCTCTGCAGATCCTAAGTGACATGTCACTTCTCCTTACAATCTTCTGGTGGAGAGGAGGTCAACAAAGGTTGTTGCCTCCTCCGCTTCACCAAAGGAATTTTTCAGCTTTATCAGAAGTCTCCCACCTTGCTTCAGTAGGAGCCTTTTTATCTACAGGAGGCATTTTCTGTATCCAACCCACTGATATTACACTTATGTGTATATAGGGTTTTTTGTAGGTTTTTTGGGCTATGTGGCCGTGTTCTAGAAGATTTTATTCCTGATGTTTCACCAGAATCTGTGGCTGAAGATGCCAACCTCAGATGCTGGCAAATATCAGGAATAAAATCTTCTAGAACATGGCCACATAGCCCAAAACACCAACATCAAACCATGGATGCCATCCGTGAAAGCCTTAGATTTCACATATATGTATATTGATTTATCTAACCATTTTGTTTTATTTAAATTTTGCTAAAATTTTGTGTGATTACTTAAAACATATTAATCCCACTTGCAGAAAAATTACATTACAGTGGGCCCTTGGTATCTGCTGATGTTTGGTCCCAGGATTTCCATGGATGCCAAAATTCGTGGATGCTCAAGTCCCATTATATACAATGGCACTGTGGATATGGAGGGCAGACTGTATTTTGCCTTTAAGGAGGTTATATATAACACCTCTTAGTGACATGGACTTTTCATGTGGGGTTTGCTCAACCCAGCCCAAATTACAACCAGTTGGTTATCTGCAAAGTCTGGACTACTTTATTAGTCAGTTCAGGATGTCATGATCTTAACATTTCTGTATATTTAGAAATTGTTCTTCTGAAGAGTATTGTTTTCCTTCCAAAAGCAAGGGCTTGCAATTTCTTTTTCAGTCAAATGTTCTGGAAGAGGAAGATCTCTTGCCTTAGCCCACAGTACCGTTCTGTAACAAGCTTGGGAACTCCCATTCCTGTTGTTGTAGCAACTGGAATATTATCTTGGTTCACATGGATACTTCTTTACAGCAGAAGGCGCAGGGCTGTCTGCAGCCGAAACATACCATCCTTCATTCTTCCATATAGTGAATCAATTGAAGATTATATTACATTTGTCTTGGTTGTGACACAGGAAATATTGTCTCACGCTGCAACATGAAACTTTTTTATTTGAAAGGGCCTTTTAAAATGGAATTTCTGCTGACAAATGGCTACTTACAGCTGAAATGGGAGAGACTTGCTAAGTGGAAAAATAGAAGCAATTCCTTTAAATATAAAAAAAACTGCAAAATAAAATACAAAATAAAAATACAAAAAACCCAACAAACTGCAGTACTAAAAAATTAAAAAATTAAAATACAACAAAATTTAATAATACAAAAAAAAAAACCACAATAAAAAATAAACATGATATCAAACATATCTTGTGCTTTGTCTGCAGAGTGGATTAAGAATATTGTAAATTAACCTTGGGATGATTTTTGAAGATACCCCATGAATGCATAAACATCAAAATAATTATGGCAAGGATGGTCACCATGTGGTCTTCCAGACTGCAGTAACTCTTCTTAAGCCTCCCTGCAACAGATAGCATAGGCAATGGTGGGGGGTTTGGGAGCTGGAATCCCCCAAAATCTGGAGGATCAAAAGTTTCCTACCCTTGGGTTAGATAGAAAGCTTGTTCTTTTTGGGAATCATCCATCAAGCAGGCTGTTCTTTTAAGAATCCCATTCTGATCTCAAGCTTATATGCACATAAGATCTCTTCAGAGCTTTGCTAGCCTTGCTGGTGTGCTGAAGCATATGAAGCCGAACACAAATTCTTCTCCCATGTACTCTTGTTCCATTTCGCTGGGTGGGTACACGTGTGGGGAAATATAGTGCCTTGAAGTATTCACCCACCCACCCTTGTCTTTTCCACATTTTGTTGTATTACCACCTGACAGTGAAATTGATTTAACTGGCACTGTTACCATGTCATGTACACAAGGCACACAAAACTCTGAAGGTACAAAATAGTACCAGTTAAGTGCATTTCAGTTCCAGATTGTAACACAGCAAAATGTGAAAAACTCAAAGGAAGGGAATGAATGCTGCTAGACGAGGTTGTAAGCAGGAAGAGGGCCTAAAAGGTAATAGTTAAGGGGCAATAATTAACTGGGATGCAGTGGCTCAAGTGGCTAAGATGCTGACTCTGTTGATTGCAAGATTGGCAGGTTGGCAGTTTGAGACCCAGGTGCTGCATGATGGGGTGAGCGCCTGTCACTAGTCCCAGATTCTGCCAGCCTAGCAGTTTGAAAACATGCATATGCACGTAGATAAATAGGTACCACTTCGGTGGGAAGGTAAACAGCTCTCTGTGCAATCATGCTGGCCACATGATCTCAGAGTAGTCTCTGACAATTTTGTAACGCAGATGAGCACCACCCTCTATGGTTGGACATGACTTGACAACCTTGTCAGTGGGGAATACCTGTACCTTTCTTTAAGGGACAGAAGGCCCATTTTTGGAAAGAAGTAAGGAATTTGGCAAGACATTCAAAATATGAGCACATTAGTATGGAAAATAAACCAGAAAATAGGCCTATTGTGCGTGTGCTAATTTGACATAATCAGTCGAAACTTTTTTCAGATCTGCATGAATGTAATACGTGAGTTGTATATACACAAGCAAGCTTATGTTTATGTTTGTATGCCACTGACATTATGCATGTTTTCAAAAACAGCCAGCTATAATTCATTATCAATACAAAGTTCTTCCCTTGGGATTGAATTAATCTGCTTCTCTTTAGAAGAAGTAATGTACTAGACTAGATCACAGCAACTTGTATGCTCCAGATCTTGGAGAGGTTAGTACAGTGGTTCTTAACCCATAGTTTGTGGACCCACAGGGGCCACAATGTCCTTACGGGGGGACCACAAAGACTTGAAGGCTGCTCAGCCCACTTTCTCCCTGCAGCAGAACAGCCACATGACAGGAGCCAAGGCAAAGGCTGGCTGGCTGGCTGAGCCTGTGTGTTGCTGTTCAATCTGCTCCAGTTGCAAACTGGTCGGACAAAGCAGAGAAAAGTCTTCCCTCCCCCTCCAGTGGCTCTGAGGGAAGGTTTAATGGATGGTATAATTAATGGTTCAGTATTATTATTATTATTATTATTATTATTATTATGCCTTAAATCTTGGCAGTCTGTAGCAACAAATATATTTAAGGAGGGTCCTTGGTAAAGAAAAGGTCAAGAACCACTGGGTTAGGGCTTTTCCCTCTAAAATTCAGGTCTGCCCACCAATTTTGGGCTGCGTGCTCATCTGAAATTGTTGTCAGAACAGTATCTGTGATTGGAAGGGCAAAATAAAAATGACGCATAGATTTATTAGCAGTGCATCCTGACAATCTGTCACATGTGCTCCTACCTAGGCTTGTTCATAGTGAGATAAATGGAATAAACTTTATTAAATTCATTCATTATTTCAAACTGCACTCAAAGAATGGACATTGTATGTGGTGAAATTCTGCAAGTTAATTCTTACAGTGACTTTCTTCTAAATATAGCTTTTATTTATGTGAGCATTAAAAAACACATTCTCTGTTGAAAAAAAGGCATCAGATGAAAAGGTAGGTCATATTTATGTTTTAGCTACAGAGTTAGAAACTTTAACTTTATTAGGAGCTTTAATTTAGACTTTTAAGACCATCACATATTAGCTGTACTTGATGGCAACATAGCTGTTGCATAGCTCTGACAGCACAGTACTCATTGCCCCATTTTCCCCTCAAAGTTAGTTGACATTCCTGTGCCCCATTCATCACCTGATATGTACACCACTTATAAAAGTGGTATAAAACGCTCAGCCATTTTTATACCACCCACAGTTTATATACAGCTAAGTGATTCAGTCAGACAAAACTCTTCTGCAGGATTTATTATCTTAGCTACAGCAACTGCTGCTGTAATGGTGATAACTGTTTCATGTAGGTGAAGTTAAGATGGAAAACTCTGCCTCTTACCCACCCTTTTGTGGATAGTTAGGGCATCTTGGTTTGACTTCTGTCTTCAGTAAACCCTGAAATCACTTGTTAGATTTCCTGTCTATAGTTTATATTCTCTTGGATCATTTTTATTTAGCATGTGTGTGTTTAGAACATGCTTTAAGTTGTATCTGGAGGCCAAAATGTGGCCTCACTTGCAAGTAAAATGATTTCCATTCTGCTCTTCTTTATACTTAAGGTTATAATATTGAAAAATAGACCACACACAGACAGCCAAGTCTCTAGTCACTTCAGCATGTAAACAGTCTGGCTTCTTGCGAAGTGGAAAAAATTCTTGTGCAGTGTTCTTAATATGATCAGCGTGTTAAAATCCTGTGTGCAGCTACGTCAGCATTGCTTGGCATAATCTTCAATTCTGTAGCTCCTGATAATGTGGAACTAAATTGTTTACTTGTGCTGACTTTACGTAACAACCAGCGTCTGGAACGAGTTAAGTATTTTCAAAAGACATCCGTAGTTCTGTATCTGCTGCCTTTAAGACAAAGTGATGCTCCATACACTTGGAGTGATCAAAATCATGTGTTCCAAGAATGCATTTAAGAAGAGTCGAGCTAACAATGACAATTTGATTGACACGTCTCACTTGTCTTTTGATAAAATTTAGCTTTCTCCACTAGTGGCTAGTGGCAGCCATGTTATTGGGGTAATGAATCTGCTCTGGGATTTGATCCAGACTCTAAAGGAGCTATTATTGAGGCTGCTGAACCAATGTTGGAGATAGGGCCCAGCACCTGAGATAGCTCCCTTCAAGTGCAAAGTAAAACCAGGAATGAATTTACTACCCCACTGACATGGAAGCCACCAGCTGTCTGACTTTTTTGTTTTTTTGTTTGTTTGTTAACTGACTACTCTCTGTGTTGTTTGTATTGGGAATCACCACTCAGAAGGCAGAAAATACCATCTTCTCTACTCTGGATATGGAATGTTGTAATTTGTGCTGCTGGCAGAACTGTAGGACAGGCGTAGGCAACCTTTCCCCTTTAAGGGCAGAGGGACTTCAGCTCCCAGAAGCCTCAGCCATGTTGGCCAATAGTCCCATGTTGGCCAATAGCTCCTGGGATTCTGGGAGCTGAAGTCCCTTGGCCCTTAAAGGGGAAAGGTTGCCTACCCCTGCAGTAGGATATTGGTGAAGGCCTGCCATTAACTGTTCTCCTGTCAAATCTCTTTGGGGTTACTAAGATGTTATTGTTTTTAGCACGATTATGCGAATAATCTCACTCATGCCTTCCAGTTTTGTTGTTCACACTATTTTTTTTATTGGAACTGCGTTTAAGCTCATCTCTGCAAGTTCTGTTGCTCCCACTTGTCAGCACTGCGAATAAAGATGGAGTCAATGATGCAGACATATTTAAAACACATTCAAGTATGCATGGTTTTATCCTGGGTTATCCTGGGTCTATTTGCATCGGTTACTCACACAGCCAGCAATGCAAATCTTTTAGGAAAACTGCAGGGGGAAAGACAAGATTGATCACCTCAGTTAAATGGGTTTTGTTTTTGTTGTTTGGCAGTTCCCCTCATAACTTAATCAGGTGCATTTGAAGTGCATGTGAACAACAAAGATTCAACCCACATTCTACCAGGATTATTTTCATCATCTGAATAAACCCCTTAATAGGTTGGTGATAACATTTTCACTCTTTTTTTCTCTTCTATACAAGCTGAGAGGGTGCTTTGTTAGCTTTGGTATATTTAGTGCAGTATAATAAGACCTATGGCACTAATTAAAATATGTAGATACCTCATGGTCATTATTTTTGTTTTCTTTATGTTCAGCAGTAAGCCTACCTTTTATACTTTCTTCTTTGACATTCCTTAATACAGGGGTCGGCAATCTATGGCCTGTGGGCCGGACTCGGCCCGCTGAGGCCTTGGAACCAGCCCATGGCCGGTCTTGCCGCTGCCGCCACGTGCCATTTTCCTTTCCAAAATGGCACCTCGGCTCGTGCACGCATTTGCACGATGCTGGCGCCATTTTGCTTTTCAAAACAGCACCCCGCATCACGCACGCTTGCGCATGACGGCAGGCCCCATTTTGGAAAGTCAAATGGCACTGGTGTCATGCGCATGTGCCCACAATGCACAGCGCCGTTTGGCATTCCAAGACGGCGCCCCTCGTCGTGCATGCATGCACACGACGGCGGGTGCCGTTTTAGAATGCCAAATGGTGCTGGCATCGTGCGCATCCGCTCAAAACGTGCGGTGCCTTTTGGCATTCCAAAATGGCGCTCGCCATCATGTGCATGCATGCATGACTGCGGGGCACCATTTTGCTTTCCCAAATGGTGCTCCATGGTTGTGCACACATGCACATGACGATGGGACTAGTGAGCATATGTGCACGCACGTGCTCACGCTCACCTCCAGCGCCATTCCCCCCCTTCAGCCCGACGACGCTCGGGGGCAGGGCAACCGGCCCCACCAGCAAAAAGGTTGCCGACCCCTGATCTATGCAGTCAAAGGCTTTGCTATAGTCTATGAAGCACATGCTGATTTTCTTGGTATACTCCATAAGCCATCATATGTTTGCAATGTGGTCCCTAATGCCTCTTCCTTCTCTAACCCCACTTGCACCTCTGGCATTTCCCTCTCCGTATATGATTGGAGTGTGTGCTGCAGAACTTTGAGAATAATTTTGCTTGCACAGGAAGCATAATTTTGCTTGCATGTTTCCTTGTATTGTCCTATTGTTGCTGCAGTCTTTAAAGGATTTATGTTGCTTATTTCTAGTCTCATTATGTATATGCACATATTCCAAAATTCAAAAAATAAATAAATAATAATCCCAAATCCAAAACACTTCTGGCCCCAAACATTCTGTATAAGAGAGACTCAACCTGTAGTAGCATTACTATTGCAATACAATTTTAAATTTGGTTTAAATCCTCTTTTTATTTGTTCCAAATCAGCATGAATGCAAGAGAGGCAATTTTTTTCCCTGTGATGCAAATTTTCAGCCTAATTTTTATAGTATGGCATGGGGGGGGGGTATTTTTGATGAAAAATATTATACAGAATTGGACTATGACTCTGGAGACCAGGGGTCAGTTCCCCATTTGGCCATAGGAACCTATTAGGTGACTTTGGGCAAGTCACATACTCTCAGCCCGAGAAGAACCTGTGATAGGTTCACTTTAGCATCTCCATAGGTCAGAAATGACTTGAAGGCACACAACAACATATAAAATGTCAATATATTGATAATCACTAAAGTTATCCTTCTCCTCGATTATAATAATGTGGCCTTTGGAGCAATTGTTCTAATCAGTTGTCCTTTGAATTTATAAAAGAAAAACAGAATTGTGTTTGAGTTGTTGTTTTTTTTGTATCAAACTGCTTTTTTAAATAGGGTAAATAATACTCTTCAAAATGAGAGGGATTCTTAAATGTTATTTTCCTCTTTCAGCAGCAATATTCAAAGCTGCTTTTTCTGGCTAAGATCGTTTTGAAGGGCTATAATTTTATCATTCTGTGACTAAGAATTTGTATAAGGGGTTGGATTTAATTAGAGCTCTTCATTTTATGTGTAAAATTTCAAAAGATGTTCTGCTAATTTCAGAGTTGGATGAACAGCATTATCCATGGTGAGCAAGAACCATTCAGGGAAGCTGGACTTGAATTTAAAATGTATAATATATTATTATGTATTAAACAGAAAATTAAACATTTAATAAAGCTTCAGTTTCAAGATAACAAATCCCTGCAGAAGGAATTATGTCTGTATGGGGGTGAAAGCTGGACCCTTTTTCCCCCCTCTAAAATCTTGCTCAGGTCCAAGCATCTTTTAGTTGTGTTAAAGGGCGATTAAGCACTGAGCAATAACACTGATCTTTACTAGAGCTTTTGCTCTGACTGTAGAGAATAGGCATTTGACAGTGGGAACCTCTGACAGAGATTTATAGAAGCTGAAGGACCCTTGGGAATCGAGACTGATGGAGACCAGATCTGTATTTTAGCAAGTAGGAGGGAGAAAACTAATCTTTAAAATTTAATGTGCCGGCAATTATTCACTGGTTGTATACAGTAGACTTTCTAATTTGTTTTAAAATTCAGTTCTTGTTGCGACGATAGGTTTGTTTGTTGTTTTAAAGGAAGCATCAAACATTATTGCTTTTGTTGGCACAAAGACACATGGGAGTGAGGGAGGAGATTTTTCCTCGTTGAAAATCTATATTAATATACTTTGAAAAATGACACATGTAAAATGGTCTCTATCTTCTCTGAAGAGTATTACTTATTCTGGAGGGTACCATATGTACTTGACTTCAAGTTGACCTCATGTGCTCACCTTAAAGACTGGATGGATGAGGAGGGAACTACAGTAAACTGTGGCTATGTGATGTGTGAGGGATGCAACCAGATGCAGGTGAGGGTAAAAAAATGCACAGAGGTCAAAAATGATGAAAAGGCGAAGCAAGGAAAATGGCGACTACATTGGTAGTGATTTTAGCCTTTAACTTTAATGTGATAACATTGCCTGATTTTAACCCAGAAAATCCACTTCCTCTTGGTGCTCCTTTGTGGGGAAGTGTAAAAGAGCTGGCACTGCCACCATTTTCCTGCCCAAGCATTCAAAAAAGTCAGAAGTGGCACCGTAGCAGATAGGTTAGAGGAGCATGGTGCTTCTTTTAGGTGCTCCTAGCAAGAAGTAAGTTCTTCCTTTCACCACTCTGATCAGAGAAGGGAATGGCTCCTTTTTAAAATAAGAGTTAAAGTATAGTACTTACATTGCCCCATGGATACATCAACTCAAGTTTGGGGGGATTTTATTTTTACTAAAATTTCTAGCCTTATACAAGAGTATCAACAGTATTTATTTATCCCCAGTGGAGCCTCTGTGATCCAGAGAGGCTTCTGTTAATGGATCTAGGAAGACTATAATTTGGGGGAATTCAAAAAATGCATGTGGTGGCATACATGGCACTCATGTAAGATGGGGAAAACCAAATGAATTCAGTGGAGCTCCTTTGTACCTTTCAGTTTGAGCAAGACATCCTTGGCAAAAGCCAAGAACTACAGAAGAATACAGTAGCGATGCTCGATGATTTCCAAGTGATTGCTTATTTATTGATGGCAACAATGATAGTAATTACACAAGCAAGAAAAACAGCAGATTCATCTTCATGGACTGATAACCTATATGATGTGATCTAATCTTCCTAATCAAATTCTGTAAGTTTATATGCAATAGAAAACAAAGAAATGAAGAAGAGAGACAGAAAAGGGGTCATTTGGGGGCAGTGAAGTACAGTGGACCCTCAGTTTCTGCTGGGGTTTGGTCCCAGGTCCCCCCATGGGTGTCAAAATCCATGGATGCTCAAGTCTCATTATATACAGTAATGTAGTAAAATGGTATCCCTTATATGAAATGGCCAAATCAAGGTTTGCTTTTTTTGAATTTTTTAAAAAGATATTTTCAAGCCATGGATGGTTGAATCTGTGGATGCGGTGGGTCGACTGTACAATATTTATGTAATACATTTTTTAAGAATTATAGTTTACTACATGATTTAGTATAATCATATCTCTATCATGGTTATGATGTATTTAAAACAGTGTTTCAATTAAATATTCAAGTATTCAAGTATCCAATTAAACATTTAATAAAAATAGTGTGATTAATTTATTTTATCAATTCCACTTTTATCACTCCTTTCTTTACTAACACCATTCCTTCTTAACAATCATTATATCATTTCACTATCCTTATCCTTACAGAAAATCTGCTAATATTTTTCTATAATCATAGCCTTGTCATTACCTATTCTTATTTCCTAAACTCTTTCTCGTTTCTGTTAACTTATGAATTCCTTCTTGTATACTTCGATCCCCTTTCCCCCAAAATTAATTTAACCTTTATCTTGTTTCCATATTTCATACCCTCTTTCTTTTCTTTTCTTTTCTTTTCTTGCCTAATAACTTATAATAGCTATGCTTCCCCACAATGTCTTAAGGTACTGTAGAATTGGTTTCCAGGTACTGTCCTCATTTTGATTCATATTTGTTCTTAGAAATTGCATAAGATTATCCAGTGATAGACAACTGATTTCTTATAGAAACATTACATGTATGGTTGAAAGATGTTATAATTATGAGAATTAACTACTTAAAATTTAGAAATGAAAATTAGTTTGGAAAGGTTAAAACACAAATGGAACAATGATATATATACCTAAGAAAAAGCTGCCAATATGACTAACAAAGTTAGGGAAAAGAAGGACAAGATATAGTAATATACAAACCAATTAGGGAGGGTTCAAGAAAGAAGTGCAAAGAAGAATGTTAGATATGTTAGGAAGTATGGAAGTGATTGAGTGATCGAAGATAGGAAGATAGGATGATTGAGGGGAAATGAAAGTCGAAGAAGGTAAGAGCAGGTAGAATAGGCTGGAAGG
>CM034701.1:226036480-226051173 GCA_020142125.1 Phrynosoma platyrhinos | reverse complement strand
TGAGGGACAACAATCTGGCCCCCGGCTCAAAAAGGTTGCCTACCCCTGTCTTAGAGGCTTTTGACACAACTGACTTTCTGAAGTAGTTGTCCTGAATGTGTCATTGTGTTTCAGTAGTACCTGTCATATCTGGATGGCTACTTCAAGAAGACGATGCTGGACAACTTCTGCTCATGCCCTGGGTACTTAGGCTGTGGTGATCTACCAGCATCATTTTGCCTTCTGTGGTGTTCAACAGCTACATGAAATGCCTGAGTAAGATCATGTGCTGTTTTGGAGTCAGCATTGGTTAGATAGCGGATCTGCTTGTCATGTGGGATAAACTGAAGCTCACTCTTACAATACTGATGGTAGGTCATTCATTTAGTGTCAGTTTTCTGCTTTGGTCAGGCTTCACCTGGGATACTGTGTCCAGTTTTGGGCACCACAATTCAAGTTGGACCCTGTCCAAAGGAGGGCCACCAAAATGGTGAAGAGTCTGAAAACCATGCCTTATGAGGAAAGACGGAGGGAGCTGGGTATATTTAGCCTGGAGAAGAGACAATTAAGAGATGGTATGATAGCCCTGTTTCAGTATTTGAAGGGGTATCTTCTTGAGGATGGAGCAAGCTTGTTTTCTACTGCTCCAGAGACTAGAACACAGAACAATGGATGCAAGCTACAAGAAAAGACATTTCACCTAAACATTAGGAGGAACTTCCTGACAGTGAGAGCTGCTCGATAGTGGAACACACTCGCTAGGAGAGTAGTGGAGTCTCCTTCTTTGAAAGTCTTTAAACAGAGGCTGGATGGCCATCTCTTGGGGGTACTTTGATTGTGTGTTCCTGCATGGCAGGGGGTTGGACTGGATGGCCCTTGTTGTCTCTTCTGACTCTATGATTCTATTGCAGAAGGAGATTGTGCTTCCTGCTAAATGATCACATCTGTTGCTTGGGTATTGTTAAATCCAGCCTTTTTATCTTTCAGATGCTTTTAGTATTGCTGATGATTCTTCCTGCCTCCTTATTTATAGGTTGTATTCACAATGCAGAAATAACTCAGTTTGTCACCATAGGTCAGTGCTATGGAATCCTAGAATTTGTAGTTTTGTGAGATGTTTAGCTTTCTCTGTCAGAGAGCTGTGGTGCCACAACAAACTACAAGTTCCAGGATTCCATCGCATGGAGCCATGACAGTTAAAGTGGTGTCAAACTGGATTATTTCTGGAGTGCAGATGCAACCTTACTCTGCTTAGACATGCTTTCTGTTTAACTTTCTGTTGAAAATTGTTTTTGTTTTTAATAGATATGTCATTCTTCCCCTTGTAACTGTAGATGATGCTGTTCTGACAACTCTAATGGAAATGAAGGGTGGGGTATTAAATTTTACAAACAAAAACTTCAGTTGCTTTATTCATATCTTCTCTCTCAAATAAAAATGTAAAATTATTGTGTATGGCTCTGTGAATGCCTTGCTGGAAGGGTGGGATTCAAGTAGCATAAGGACAAAAAACATGGTTATGACTATCCTGCAAGGAAGAATATGAACCAAAGACATAAGTTGAAACTGTGTAATGTTACAAGTTCATGCCTGTGTAATCAACACATCTTTTAATGCACTGAAATATTGGCATAGGAATTTAACATCTGCAGATGTTTTATGCTAGAATATGGTGTGCACATGATCACTTAATGAGTTGATTACTGCGGTAGGTAACTTCTTAAAATAATGGGAAAATGAAGAGAACTAAGTCACACAGGATGTTCCCCTCCTCCCTCCTTGCATCCATCCAGTTGGGAAGCTGGCTTATCATGGGAATAATTAAGATAATTCACAGTCTTGTGATCTTGTAGTGGCAAGACTGAAAAAAATGCTTCCCAGTTTTATTTATTTACCAGACAGTAGGCATAAAGGTGCCTTGGGACATTGACTCTTTCCAGATTTACCTGTGGGGTGTGGTACGTCCTGTTACCCTTCCATTTTGGTATTCCTTTCCAAGAACCTGACTTTGAAAGTTTTTCTCAGACTGTGTCTGACTTTGGTCAGCATCGTAGTATAGCAATAATGTACATCAAAAGCTGCAAAGATGGTAATCTCTCTTCTCAAAATGTGTGCATTTTATTGTAATTTAATAATTGAATGTGCTGCCACAATTCATTAAAAGAGGAACTCCTAACAAAACCCTCTAGTCCCATTTATATTGTTTATTTAAAGGTTTTTTTTTAAATTAAAAAATCCTGTCTTTACACTAAAGCAGCCCCAAATGCAGCTATTGTATATTTTATCTTTTTAATATAATCCTTATAGTTTACAGCAGGTCTCTGAAAATCCAACCAACTGGAATTTATGGCTTTTCCTCTTGACTATGAACTTTTGTTTAGGTGATCTGCTTTGTATTTGTCAGGAAGACTGACAGCATTTGAAAATGAGTTTGGTACAAAGTTGCATAACTGTGAAAGGCCATCCTTGTTCTTCTCAACCACTTTTCTTCATCTTAAAGCCTACTTCTTAAGTTGGTTGTTTAGGGAAGTAGATGACAATTCCATGTGACAACACCGACTATGATAAAATTATGTTGCAAAGCAACATCTGAGTGCCCAAAAGTACAGGCACTGAATGAGAAAACAGGTTAGCACATTGTATAAAAGGTTCCCCACCCTCAGGGTAACTAGATGTCCTCCTTTTCCAGGACATGCCTTACATTTCAACTTTCTGTCCAGGAGGAATTTCAAAATGTCCTTTGTTCTGAGCATGTCTAAGAAGCATGAATTTACATTTATATGAGTGTTTTTAGCTTTTATTTTTTTTAATGTCCTACATTTTCCTTGAATATCCTGACCTCCTGTTATGAGATTTGGTCACCTGCCCAGCCTGGTCTTTTCCAGATGGATTGACTTACAACTCTCACAGTCTTCTAACCAAAGTGGTCAGTCAATCTGACATTGGAGGGGCCATTTACTGGGAGTGTTTTGATTGTGTATTTCCACATGGCACATGATTGGACTGGATGGCCCTGTGGTCTCTTCCTACTCTATGATTCTATGAATCTGCATTGTATTTCACTTCCTCATCTTCCACAGGTGCTTTGGGTTAAATGGGAGCTCTGACAGTACCACATTAGGCTACATCCCTGGCAGAGCCCCCCAGAGCTCAACAGAGCAGTAATGGATTTACTGACCTCCCACCATAGCAGATCTACTGGCTTACCTCCAACCAACGTAGCCAACACATTGGCAGTGTATCTGTTTGCGCAAGACAGGTGTACTTGTCATAAGTTTCTGTACACAAGGCCAATGCCTCCTTCCACCACCACCCACCCCAAAATATTGGTGGCATTGGCCTTTCCAAGGTGGGCCCAGGAATGTGTAGCCTTGGATGCCTGACACTCTCACTCTGCCCTTCAGTCCCCTTTTAGAATCCCCTTTTTTGGATTTGGGTCCAGGATGTCCAGATGACCTCAGTTTGGGCATGTTTGTGTGTTAGCTTCATGTTCTTTATGGTAAGCATGACCACCTCTTGATTCAGGGTGAAGGAAGTTGGTCTGAGTCAGTTAACAAATTAACAAGCAAGTTAATTTTATTATATCCTGTAGAATAGATGATACATTAATAACTTCCAGTTCTTAGTTTCAAACATAGAACAGTATTCAAACTGAGTTATGTCGGACTTTTTCCTTTACTCAATTTAGACACCCAGTACACATTCACTTCCCTCTGACTCTACCCACTGTCTCCTTCAACCATCTCTTTTTAAAAAATCCCCCTTTATTTGTTTCTGGTCTTCTAAAATTAGATGCGGGCTTGTGTTTATCTCCTGCTACACTTGGACATTCAATCTCCAATTCTGATGAATTGTTGTACTCGTTCATGGCTGAAGTGTATTAACATTTCTGCTTCATTATATTCAGTTCTTGTTTATGCCTTTTACCTTCATTGTTACATGTTAGTTTGTAAATATTTCATGTGAAACAAATAAATCTAAATATTTTTTTTAAATTATTAGCAATAGGGTCAACTTAGGGGGGATGCAGACCAGGGCGTCCAGGACGCCCTGGTCCGGAGCGCCGCGGGGCCATGGCAGCCCCACCGCGGCGCTCCGACAGCGTAGGGCGCACTTTCCCTGACTTATCCTCTGCAGCGCGTCCGGTTGCTGCGGAGGGAGGTTGCCTTGGAAGCGTCGGCCGTGCGGATGGCCGGTGCTTCCAGGGGCGACCTCAGGGAGAGGAAGGGGCGCTGAACGTGCGGCTGCCCCTCCTCTTCCCTGCCTGGAAGACGACTCTATTAGTCGTCTGCCGAGGCAGTTAGTTTCACT
Source organism: Phrynosoma platyrhinos (assembly GCA_020142125.1). Classification (NCBI taxonomy): domain Eukaryota; kingdom Metazoa; phylum Chordata; class Lepidosauria; order Squamata; family Phrynosomatidae; genus Phrynosoma; species Phrynosoma platyrhinos. Next base: position 226,046,883 of record CM034701.1, on the reverse strand, counting down.
TGGATTGCTGATAGAACGTGTCTGCAGATATTTTAAGAGGTACATTTCCAAAGTCTATTGCTTTGGTGAAAGGGGTTTGCTCACCAACCAGTCTTGGCATATAACATTTTACTGATCGGCAGCCTTCAAGGTGCCTAGAAGCAGGATTTTGTTTGTTTGTTTTCATTTAGCATAATTCTAGTCTGCTAATCATGAAACCACATCAAAGCAGTATACAGCAGTAAAACAACAATAAATTCAAAACAATAAACAGTATACAGCATCTACAAAATTATGAAATCTGCAATTAAAAGCTACAAAAATTTTGAGAAAATCAGTGTATTTTCTGGAGACATTTCAAACACATAACAGATGATGTCTTCTATTTTGTTTAAGAGGCAGAATATTGCTAAGTATGGACTGTACAATAGGAAAAGTTTGCTTCTGGGCCGCTGTCAAGTGGCTGTGGTACTACGCGCAAGATATTCTCAGATAATCTTAAAGCAGATGTAAATCTCTTACACATGCTGAAACAGAAGGGTCTTTTCCACAGCCAAACTCAGTTATTAGCTATCATCAGCCATTGGAGATTTAGCCTGGCTTTGAAGTCCTTGGCAATATGATGCCTTAGTAGCACTCCCCTATTATCTTTTTATACTGCAATGTCCATAGTAACATCAGAGCTTGTTTTATTTTCCCCTGCTTTGTTTATCTTCAGGAAATTCTGATGATTTTCCTATCTCTATGCAGCACAATACAAGAGCCACATGTACACTCCCCTTGTGTTTTGCCACTGGCAAAAAAAGATGTCATTTCCTTTGTAAACAAGGCATGTGAGAAGCATGTACCTGGTTTTCAAGAAGAATTGTTCTCATGAAAGCCTGAAAACAAGGTCTGTGCTCCTCATGCACCTTGTTCTTAAAGGGAAGGATTTCTTTTTCTGGCACAACTGCATTGCTAGCTTTCAGTTGGAAATATAGTGCTATAGAGACAGGTAAAGTGAAAGCTGCAGTGAATTTGGGATGAGGAAGCAGTATTTAGAGACTACTTTTGCACCAAAAGATTGAATGAACTGAGCATTAATATCTCATGCTGCACTGTATGTGGTGGGGCTTACTTCTAGTAAATATGCATAAGATTGTTGCTATAATATGTCATGTTGATCCTAAGCAGAAATGCCAATTAAAAGAATGATCAAATAATGTTTTCTGTGTCAAGTTTTTACATGAAAGAAGCATTTAATCCAAAACCAAAAGAGGTTGGATCAAATTGAATTTAGGCAGTTTACTCCAAGAGTGGGCAAAACAGATTTGTAAGATCTACTTTGTTTTTTCCACATGTACAATTAAAGAACGGGGTCTCTGTGTCCCTAGGAACTTGCGCCCCTAGGAATTTGTTTCAAGTGAACAGAGCTCACAATCATTTTGTACTAAAATCCAGTCATGTGCACCTCCCCTCACACGCACACACAAAACAAGATCCTTTTCTGCAGCCACTTTTATCTGACAAATTTTATTGTTGCTGTTATTAAACAATTGAGAGGTGACGACAATTTCCAGTCTGCTTCAAATCACTCAGAAATGTAGTAGTAGACTCCAACGTTATTTTCTATTTACCTCTCACTTAATCAGAATTTTTTCTTCTTCTGGGATAGGATAGCCTTCTTTTGCTTCATCAGACCTGTAATACAATCCTTCCATTTCTATGTACAGATTTTAAAACAAAGTAAACTAACCTGCATCTGTTACAGAGCAGATGTGGTGATTCGGCTTAGTGAAGCAGCAGTTGAGTGGGATCCAAATATTCCTCCTTAGTTGCCTGGAGTTATTTTTGCTTGCCATAGTCAACTAGTCTTTTGGGTCTTCATGAACTTCAGCAGCTAGGAAGCTGTCAGGCATGTAATGAGTTTCCAGATCCAGATGTTATCAGTGGCTCTACCTTGCTCATACCCAGAGACTGCATATGTCATCATCTTATGGCATTCAGAAGTTGTTCTCTGGCAGCTTCGGAGAGGCTAACAGTTCCCAACAATTAAAAAACGAGATAACTCTCTGGTTATGAAACATGACAACATTCATTTTGGAGATTTGGCTGCCTTGGATGTGAATAGCACTGAACTGAAGGCGGGGGGGGGGGGAGCAAAAAATGTGAGAGAAGCACATCTCTGATACTGTTTTCATAACAGAAACAGTAACATCATATGCAATACGTACCAAGGTTATAAGCATGAAGTTGGAGCCCAGGTCTGGCTTGGTGCATGGCTATTTTGTTGAGCTGATTAGGCTCAAACAGTGACTTCCCCAAAGTCACCTTGTGATCATCATCATGATGTTTATTTATAACACCCTTTTCAGAACATAAGCAGAACATAAGACATATCCAATCAAAAACAAAATAATATTTTAAAGATAGTCTTTTAAAATGAGGAGGATTTTAAAAATTGGAACCCTCTAGTTTATCCCAGAAGGCTGGATTTGACTCAAAGATTTGAGTTTCCCAACTCCTAATATAGATGTGTGTTTATATGGATACAGCTGCTTATATATCAGCACAGTTGCCCACATATTGAGGAGTGTAACTGTGATGAGTTCCTGCATTTAAAAATTTATTACTTTGGGGGGCTTTATTTTATAAATTCCCATTCCCTTTTGGCAGCTGCTTCACCACTCCCTTACAGTGTGCATCCACATGCAGCTCACATTTTGACAGGAATATATATATATATATATATATATATATATATATATATATGGGGGAAATAACCTTTGTATGTGATGTTGGCAGTGAAAAGGGATTACAGACATCATCTCAAAGGTCCAGGTATCTTGCTTAATTGTATGCAAGTATGAGACACAATAAATAAGTACAGTATTTGCAATTTCATTTTCAGAATGTTTTGGAAACTGATTGACACCACTTGATCCCTGCACACACCTCTTACTTGTTTTTTCCCTCTGTTAATAACTACTAACCAGCCTGAGGAGAGAAAAACAGTGGGTTGCTAAGGAAACTACAGTTTCACATATTCTCTAATTTGTGGCCAGTCATCAATGATTTCACAGTTCATCAGAGCAGAACTTTAGAAAGAAAAGCTGAATGTGGCTGATAGATTTCTTATTGGAAACTCTCCAAAGCAGACCCCCCCCCTCAAAAAAAGTAAGCAGCCATATTGGATCCATTTGTGGGGGGGGGCAGGATCCTTTCACGGGGAGAACTGAAAGCAGTAGTGAACTGAGCTTGGTTGTTTTTTTTTACTTTACAGAACTCTTGCCCATAGATTGGCTAAATTATATAATGTCAAGCAATCAGGCCCTATATACAGGCTATGGGAATAAAAAAAAAAGTCAGTTCATATCAACCACAAAGATTTGCATATCAGAAGTAACTTCTGCTGTGCTCAATGAAGCTTACACTCTACTAAATGTGTTTAGGACTGCAGCCTTAAACAGTATTTTTCCTTGCCCTTAAGTGAGAACATGCAGGTTAGTGGCCTCTTTTCCTGTTATTGCAATGTAGTGGCTCAATACATGTATAAAAATAACAGTGCAGCTACTGCATTGTTATACTACTGCAACTACTGGCTTATTTTTTAAAACACACACACACAGCTTTCTATTATACTGCAAGCAATTCAGATCTCCAAGAACAGATATATTTGAACATGTGGGTGTATATGTGCCTTCACGTTTCCTGTCGAATTATGCCAACCCTATTAATTTCATTGGGTTTCCTTAGTCAAGGAATCACAGGTGCTTTTATGAACTACTGCCTGTGAGCTGCTACCTACGGCACCTGGTATTTGTTGGCGATATCCCAAGTACTAACCAGGGCTGACCCTGCTTAGCTTCCAAGATCAGATAGGATCTAGTGCCTTTAGAGTACTGAACAGAAATAAATGTACATTCAGATGTGTGTCTCATTGGAGATAATGAAATACGCAGATAGCATCCATATGTGTGAATGTGTATATCATACAAGAGATTATTGCACAGCTTTAAAAAGTGACTTACCTTTCCCGAGTTGAAGTTTCATTCAGGCCGCAGCTGGGTTCTATCGCATGGATTTTGCTGCTGAATCCGCCGGCCGAGTCAGCCCAGTTGCAGACCGGGTACCAGGTCTGCTGAACAAGCCTCTTTTCAAAGACAGAAAGCTCCCAACTCTGAAAAGCAGCTTGCTGAGCATGCCTGGGACACGGACTGCAGCCAGGTTAGACTCAGCCAGTGGATTTGGTGGCAAAATCCGTGCGATAGAATCCAGCTGCAGCCCAAATGACACTTCAACTTGGGAGAGGTAAATCACTTTTTTAAGCTGTGCAATAATCTCTACAGTCTTTTTTTTTTAGAATATTTTTTAATAATTAAAATTATAATAAAAAAGAAAATAACATAGAACCGCATACAACACATACTACCAACTATACATAAATAACATATACTAAATCCTTTACTTATCATGACCTTCCTTTCTTTCATTTTTATTCCCTAATTTCATTTATATTATTCCTTATCAATTTCCTCTCTTTTGCATATATTCATTCCTCACTCAGTCCTTTCCTTATCCCTCTAAACCTCGCTAAATATTTTCTGTTCCTCTCCACTGGTATCCACACTTTCTAACTTTCCTAACCTCTTCCTCCCTTCTTTTTTTTAAACCCTTCCTTTAACCTACCCATTTTCCACACAAGTCTTTGTTTCTTAAAAGCTAGGATATCCAATAAAATCCACAGAGTTTCTGTGGTTATCTAAAATTATGAGATGGATAAGATGAAAACTTCATGTAGTAGAGAAGTTGCACACCTTAAACTAAACTATTCAAAACTCATCATAGATGGAGGAAACATTGGGAAGGCTTGGTGTGGTTGATCCAGGACTAAGTCAATTCGAGCATGTTTCTACAGTAAAAGCAGAGTACAAGACCAGTGTATGAAAAAGCAGTGGCACAAAGTTTTATCTCTATGCTATTGGAATAAAATTGCCATTCATCTTCTATTGTTTCTCTCTCTTAGCGTTGCAGTACACAGATGCACATCTTGGTAGTGGCATCTCATAGAAATATAAAAAGAGCTGAAAGAGAGATGGTACAGTTCACTGAATGGTAGATTTTTTTAAAAAAAGAGAATGTCTTTGCTGCTAATCCAAATAGTTGTGCAGACATTACAGTCCGCCCTTCCTATACACGGGGGATCTGTTCCAGATCCCCTCCACACACACATATAAAGCAAAATATGCAGGACCTCAAGTCCCATTTGTTTGAATGGGGTGCCCCCCTCATGAGTAGTGTGGCACAGGCGCACACTCCCATTCATTTTACCAGGGCTCAGCATCCACGTGACCTTGAGTCCATGGATAGCGGGCCCACAGATGGTGCGCACACACTGTATTTGGCATAGTTATGTCGGTTGTATGTGGAGATAGAAATGAAACATTTTAAAGCAAGTCTCTCTTACCTGGTATTATAGCTGCATGGAGTGAAGCTAATCTCTCCATCATACAGCCTCTATCAACCCGCAGTATGGAAAATGAACTGCTTTTGTTTTGGACTCTGCACTCAACATTTTACTAATGTCTCACATTAACTAAGCACTGAATTAGACTAGAAAGGTCTCCCTTTGCTACCATGTGTTTGAGAGAAAGGGAGACACACTACTGTGCTGTACTAAGTACATTAACATCTTGGATTTCTCCTTTGGTTTCTATTGATTTTCATTCTTACCTTGGGCTTTTGAGATCAAGCAATTGCGGTGTGGAAGGGAGAGGTACATGTATATAGGAAAGGATGTATGCCTGACCTCTGATTCTACAGTTGAAAATACAGCCTTCAGATGAGCATTTACTCAGAAACATCTTACCTTGCACCAGCTACTACACCTCAAGGTTCCAGTAAAAAGGCTTCTAGTCAACACTCTGCCTACTTTTGCCATAGGGAAAAATATCTTTTGAAGGATGTGTGTTTGAGTAAGTGTGTAATTTTAATTAATTAATTAATTGTGTTTATTTAGGAGATTTATATCCTGCCTATCTCCCAAAATTTGACTCAAGGTAGCTTATTTTATGGCCAAGCTTTGCAAGGTATTGTTAGATACAGGGGAGCAGTTATAGAAATTATTTAAATAATAATAAAGAAGAGGAGGAGGAGGAGCATCTGTGGGCTGCATGACGTTTCGCTGAAGGTGATGCACTGAGGAAGACAAGATAAAAATTGGCAGACTCCCCCTTCCTCAAAAAGCTGCCCTTTGGAAGGTCCTGTTACTGCAGCTGTTGCATTTTCTGTAATGGATTCGCAGATTGGTGTCCCAGGTACTACTCCTGAAGGGGCTTATAGTCTGAATCATCCTAAACTCAGTTACTCATCCTTTTTCCACATACAGAATTATTTAAGGCAATATAAGACTATTTAAAGTTATCTGAGTATTAGAAATATCAGATCAACAGCTGGAATGTGTCTTTACAACTGAGTCATTATGAAATCAGTTCGCTAAGCTTCCACATTACAGGTTTCACTCACTGAAAGAGCAGAATGCTTTGATCTGTTTATCAAAAGCCTTCCTTCTGTTTTCTTCCAGAGAATAAAGAATTAACAGATGGCAACTGAGTCAAAATTTAGCTTCTTTTAAATCTGATGAGATAAAGAAGTCATGAAAAAAAAATCTTCCGAATCATTAGTTTGCACTGAACTAAATATCATTAAATGTTCTCTGACAATTTCTATGTACTGTCATCTATATTATGTGGTTGTGGTATAATATAATTGACAAATGGGACCCGCAATAAAATCTTGCAATTCAGAGTGCTCCCATTCACGATATTCTGTTTAATTCCCCTTCCTTCCTACTTTTCTTCCCTCTCCAACATTTAGTCATTATCAGTACCCACTGAGCATGACAGTTCTCACTGGTTTGTTTTGGGTTTCCTTTCTAGAATGTCCTATCTTTCTCCTTTGAATATTTTTTTCCCTAATGACAATCAGTTCTGCAAACCTTGGAGTTTGCCCAGTCTTGCTGGTATTTCATTCTTGTGTGTCAATTATGCCATTTTCCAGCATTCATGGAATCTGGCTTACTATTAATGCATACAGTGATAAAATACTGGGAACACCTTAGGAATTTTGTTTAGATCAAGATTGGGATTCTGGGGGTCATGGGTGACTCTTGTAGGCCTTTTTGAGGGCCTCAGAGCCCCCCCCACAACATGCCCCCAAATTTCAACACCAATTTTTGGGGGAAATGGGTCCCCTTGGCAGACAGGGCTTGAAGGCACACAACAATTTTATGAGAAGAAAAATAGGAAGTCAGCTGTTTCAACCTGGTTGACTTGTGCTGGTTCAAAAATTCCTCTTGGGTCTAAAACAGCTCAGGACCTTCCAAAAAAGGTGGCACAATTGCCCTACCACATATGCTCCCCTAAGGCATGGAGAACCATGTTGGACCATTAAAAAAAATAAAATAAAGTTTTTAAAAATGGGAGAGTGAGGCAGGGTACAGCCCTCTAAGGTACCACAGAAGGCCAAAGTCAGTTGCCCACCATGCAGTTTTGAAACCCATGTTTTAGATAAACCACTTGATGTTTTGCTGTGTTTCCACATGCCTTGATCTAATTTGTTTCAGTAATACGGAAATGGGTTTTGGCTTGTATGCCAGCTCTTAAGTGGTAGCAAAAATACTGTTTCTTTAAAGCTGTGATGTTAAACGTACTTGGTAAGAAGTAAACATAATTAGACACAGTGGAACTGGAATGGATTATTCAAATCTGTCTTACTTTCATTTGTTTACTATGGTGTGCTTCTAAAAAAATATTTAAATTGTGAACTTAATAGAAAACATCCATGGCAAAATATCATAAATAGTACTTATGATAGGTTTGTCATGCAAACATTCCATTCTCTCTTCACAACTGAATTTATGGGACGTACATAAATCCTCTCTGTCTGCCCTCCATTGCAAAAGAAAAGGAAAATAAAACCCATACCATTGTGAAATCAGCTTAATATGTTTTGACACCTGTCTTCATGAGATTTCCTACTTGTGTCATTGTTGGCTATAATAGCTCTCCCTGTGAACTTTTGAACTGGTGTAGTTGAATTCACTCATCAGCATAAAAATCTTCCTGTAGGTATTTCTTCCAGTTACTGAAGTTAGACTCGTTGCCAGCGTCCTGATCCTAGCTCCAAGCTGTGGGAATGGAACAGTGGTCTGTAATTTAAAATCACAAAGGAATGTTTTGTTGATGCTCCCACATATCCTTCAGTCACGCCAAAGCTACTGAGGTGGGACTATGGGACTACGAAGGCAGGACACCACTTCACATAGGGAGTTAAACCAGGCAGTTAATTCTCTGTACTAAGAGACAGGGCACACAGGGCTTGGTTATTCAAAAATCCATTGCATCAAGATTTGTTTGTTTCTTAGACCTTAGTTTTACATTGGTCTCTGAGCATCTGAATACAAATTAATGGTTAGCACAGAAGCTTGAGTAACTGTCATTTTTGTTTTTCTGCTTCTTTTGTGGAAACATGACATGGGCAATGGCAGCTAGTGAAATGAATCAGTTATACATATGAGGCTGCTGCCTCTGAATAATGACTATGGGGAACCCAATGACCTTAACTAATGGGAATCACAAGGCAGTTAAAGGCATGAGGCTTGCAAAGATAGGTTTGTGCCAGTGTGTGGCCACTGACTGGCCAGGAGTACTGAGTATGAATCACTGATATCTTGGGTCCATATCTAAACTGGGCAGTTAGTAGCTGTCCCTCTGCACAGTAGTGACCTAATACTGAACCTCTTGTTCACACAGTGGTACATCTACCTGTAAGATGCTAGTGTCCACCTTTCCCTTGGTTAATGTTTAGTGGTTGCCTTCTCTTACAAGCAAATATCCCTATCAGCCACCACTGAAAAGAGGTACTCATGGATCTGCGCCACTGAGAAATCTTGGCATTCCAGATAATCTCTGGAGCACATTTAGCTTGCTACAAGTGAGAACTGAAAGTCCCTACTTTGCCTACTACATCAATTGTGTGAGCCACAGAGACCATAAAAAAGAAGTGCTGTCTTGTTTATGTCTCTCTTCAGACCAGCTTATCTTCAGGGCTAGTAAAGCCAAAGCCCATCTGCTTTAAGTAGTGTAAATTTTCAGGTAGGATAACGTGAAATGTGGAACAACTGAAGTCTGTTCAAAGAAAAATCTATCAACTCACTTAAGTTATAAAGATAGCTTACATTCTTGTTGCAATTATCACTACTAGCCGTATTGCTGCTACTACTGCTTGTGTATGTGAGTCCATGCTTAAATGTTAAAGTTCTTAAGGCACCATAAGGTTATATTATAAGGTTTTAGATTTGGCACTATAAGATGTATTGTGTCTCAGGGTAAATCTGCCACATTCATGACTCAGTTAGGAAATTCAGGAATCATACTCTATCCAATCTCATTGATATATTTAAAAACTTTTATGTATTTAATCTTTTCCCCTGCTATCCCTACCAATTGCCAAGTGTGGAAAGTATGCGGTCCTGGTAGATGTCCATGTTATGCCCCAAGACTCCAATAAAGACAATGTTTGGTTTTCTGATCATAAGAAAGAGGTAAGTTCAAGTAATTTGTAATTTTAAAAATGTTTTGTGTTATGGGGTGGGAGGAAGCATAAGACAACATTAGTTTATTCATTTTGTGAAGATATCTAATGAAGGCAGCAGTGAGACCTTTGTTGAAAAAGCCATCCCCAAACCCCTCTATAATGGATGATTATCAGCCAGTGTTCAACCTACAATTTTTGGGCAAGGTATTGGAGCATGTGATGGCCTCCTAACTCCAGGGATTTCTAAATGAAATGGGTTATCTAGATCCATATCAATTAGTGTCAGTCCTGTCTATTGGATAGAGACAGCTTTGGTCATCTTGATGGAGGACCTACATAAGGAACTGGATGGAGGAATGTGTGCCTATTAGTTCTGGTGGATCTCTCAGCAGTTTTTGATGCCATCGATCATGGTATCCTTCTGAGTCACCTCTCTAGGATGGGACTTGTCTTACAGTGGCTCTGTTACTCCTGGAGGGGCAACCCCAGAAGGTGGTGCTGGGGGACTCCTGCTTGACCCCCTAGCTGTTGACTTGGGGGGTCTCTTGGGTTCTGTTTTGTCCCCCATGGTATTCAACATATATATAAAAACATTGGGAGAGGTCATCTAGAATTTTTCGGTGAGGTGCCATCAATGTGCAGATGACACCAAAATCTGTTACTTCTTTCCACCTGTATCCAAGGAGGCTGTCTTGGTCCTAAACCAGTATTTGTCATCAGTAATGAACTAGATAAGGGCAAACAAACTTAAACTAAGTCCAGACAAAACAGAGGTGCTCTTGGTCAGTCAAAAGGAAGATCAGGAAATAGGGATTCAGCCTGTGTTAGATCTGGTTATATGCCCCTGA
>CM034701.1:226016829-226034923 GCA_020142125.1 Phrynosoma platyrhinos | reverse complement strand
GGATGGCCCTTGTGGTCTCTTCCAACTCTATAATCCTATGATTCTATGTTGGCATGTATGGGACTTCCAGGCCAGCATTAGACTTCCTGTTAACTCATGTATCACTGTTTAAGTATTAAGTATAAGATCAAAATGAAAAACAAGTTACCCCGTAAGCCTATGGCTACTCTAAAAGTAAAGGTATTCCCCATTGACAAGGTTGTCAAGTCGTGTCTGACCATAGGGGCAGTGCTAATCTCTGTTACTAAGCTGAAGACCCAGCATTGTCAGAGACTACTCTGTGGTCATGTGGCCAGCATGACTGCACAGAATGCTGTTTACCTTCCTACCGAAGTGGTACCTATTTATCTATTTGCATTTGCATGCTTTTGAACTGCTAGGTTGGTAGAAGCTGGGACTAGTGACAGGAGCTCACCCCATCATGCAGCACCCAGGCCTTGAACTGCCAACCTGCTGGTATTGCAATCAACAGAGACAGTGCTTTAACCACTTGAGCCTCTGCTACTCTAGTCCTCCTAAAAAGGGCAGTAGATGGGATAAGGGAAAAGATTATGTAGTAATTAGTGGGTGTCAGTGAATTAGGTGATGGGCATATATAGGACAGATTAGAAAAACTTCAGGGCCAAATCTGTTCCTTTTTCCTTGCATGCTTCTTTATTGGTTTCTGCCAGGCTCATAACTTCCAGAGGATAAAACTTCATCAGAAAATATGAAAGCAGCTATGACAAAATTGGGTGTTTCGGAAGGGGTTGCTTGCTTGTTTAAAATAGCCACCAGTGTTTTGGAATTTTCAGTTATTCTTGTGAATGACAGCAAGAAATTGCTCCTGGCTGTATTCTGAAGGGTTTCTTCCTGTTCTGTATTTCATATTGTCCAGCCAGCTTTATTTTTAGAAGCAGCATAACTGTCCATTTTGCTGTCCCAACAGGCTATGTTCCCACATAAGGCTAGCTGCATCCTGGCTGTCTGTCTCCCTGCCCCATCACCCAAGGTTGTTGCATCTGGAAGAGCTGAGTCCTAGAAGTGTTTATGTATTCCTGCAGGGCAGGGGGCTGGACTGGATGACCCTTGTGGTCTCTTCCATTTCTGTGATTCTGGTGGTGGTGGTAGTAGTGTGTGCCTTCAAGTTGTTTCCGACTTATGACAGCCCTATGGCAAACCTATCACGGGGTTTTCTTGTCAAGTTTCATCAGAGGGGATTTGCCATTGTCATCCTCTGCATCTGAGAGAATATGAGTTGCCCAAGGCCACCAAGTAAGGTTCCATGGCGAAGCTGGGAATCAAACCCTCATCTCAAGTCTTAGTCCAACACTAAAACCACTATGCCACACTGGCTGTATAATTCTATGAGTCCTCTATCCATATGAACCTCTCTGACCAATTAGGATTGGTTCCAGAAACCCTACATGTTTCTCCTCCAGGAGGAGAGAGAAGGGTCCAAAACACGTTGCAGAAATAATCCGTTTTGAGACAGCTTTAACTGCCCTGGCTCAATGCTAGGGCATCCTGGGAACTGCAGTTTTGTGAGACATTTAGCCTTCTCTATCAGAGAGCTCTGTTGCCACAACAAACTACAATAAGAGCATTAAATTGATTTTATTGTATGCTCATTGAAAGAATATTCTATTCTGAATGGCACAAATTCTCTAAGTAAATAAATAAAACATGTTATGGGCTTGCAAGTGTATACTCCAAAGGATAAAATGAGATTATGGAACATTTGGTTTCATCACGCAGAGAAACTCTTCTGTAGGTGGAACAGAAAAGCCTCATGGAATTTCTGTAGTATGGATAGAAATGGAAAATTTGCCCAGGCTGGCAGAACTCCAGGCATGTTGCTACTTCCTGTTCCTTTGTACCACCTATCCTCATGAAAGAGACATAAATGTCTCTCTAGTACCCAAGAGAGATAGTGTGTTATCTATGTTCCTGGGCTAAAAGTGAAGATTAATGGAAAAGGCATTAAAACATATTCAGGGGTAGCTGTTCAAGATATAGCCATGTTAGTCTGAAGAATCAGTATGTAGAGAGATCTTGGAGCACCTTTGAGACTAACTAAAGAAAGAAGTTGGCAGCATGAGCTTTCGTAGACTTAAGTCTTCTTCCTTAGATGCATTTGGAAAAGGGTAACTGTGTTGGCCATGCAGCAAAATATAACAGAATACAAAATCCATTAAAGAGTAATACCTTTATTGACCAACCAAAATGCACAAAATACATGCTGTGTTTCTCTAAGAAGATGTGGGAAAGGAAGAATTGGGGTTTGCTTGCAAGTGAGTGTAAGCAGGATCAGAGCCTAAATTTCATTCAGGGATATGAAATGAATCTCAGCTTCTGAGAGCATGCTTCCTTGCAGATACTTACATTCCATATTACATCATTCAGCACAGCTGAAAACATGTCTTCAGGACTCTTTGCAGCAGCTGAAGGTTAGATCTGTGTCTTAGTCTTCACATTTTTCGTGTATTGTGATTAGATTTAATCTGTGAAAAGAAACACTTCTGAATTTTTTTTTACTATGGCATTAAAACTTTTCAGGCCTTTAAAATTAAGAACATATGTTTTCCAACATCAGGACTTGAATAGCAATAGGAATGGCTTGGCATAGTAACAAGGGAGAAGATGAGCTCTAAACATTTAATTTGAAGTTCAATGGTAAAAATTAATTTTATTTTCTCTAAGTAACTTTTAAAAGGTAAAGGTAAAGATTTTCCCTTTGACAAGGTTGGCTAGTTGTGTCCAACTTTAGCGGGCAGTGGCCATCTCCGTTACTAAGCTAAAGAGCCAGCATTATCAAAGATGACTCCATGGTCACTGAAGTGGTGCCTATTTACCCACTTACACTTTTACATGCTTTTGAACTACTAGGCTGGCAGAAGCAGGGACTAGTGATGGGAACTCATGCCATCACACAGCGCTTGGGTCTCAATCTGCTGACCTTCTCAATGTTTCAGCTGTCAGAGTCAGTGTCTTAACCACCAAGCCACTCCACAAACAAAAGGGCTATGGGGAAAAGAAGGTTTCTTCTCAGATTCATATACATTTTCTAGAAACTGTCTACCTGAGTTAGCTTAAAACCATGTTTGGGGATCTGTAGCTAGAGCGGAAAGCTAAGCATGACAATAGTGGAAATCATTTTCCGATTTAGATAGAATTGTAACCTGATCTGGGATCTGGTTACCCGAGGCTTTTCCTCCCATTATACTTATTTTTGTATTCATTATAATATGTCAGAGGTTCTTCTGACTGGCACCGCCAAAGCAAGTGAAAAAATCTCCAGCTGTAGAAGCTACAGATGCATAGCTGAGTCCGTACAAAGTCCTAGCACTCCTGTTATCAGGATCCTGTGCAACAGACTGTTTGCCTCTCTGTCTCCACTTAGACTCATTGTGTGGCTCTGCCAGACAGCCCAAGCGGGGTTGGGGGGGGGCTGAAATCTGGTCCTTGTGCCTACACAAAGAAGTGTATTGTCAAAGCATATCTTGTAGAATCTGGCCTTTAGAATAACTTCTGATGGCAGAACATTCATTAACAGTCTGATCACTGAAAGAGCTGTTTTGTTTTTCAGTGTTTTGGGTTAATATATGGGGCCTTTAATTCTTATCAAACATAGCCCTAATATGAAGTCAAATGTTTAAAAATTGTTTTTCAGTAAGCATCAAGTTTTGATCTTAATAATCAGAGCTAGAAAAATGTAAGGTATCTACCTTGGTCCTCACCATGCTGGAATGAAGAATGAAGAAATATATAGTTAACAAAGGGCCCAACATTACTAAAAATTAGTAAGAGACCTGCAGTGAAGGGAACATTTTTAAAACACATTGAACTTTAAAACTCACTAAGGTAGGATTGTCAAATGCTGAAAGCAAGAGCTGGGATGGCACTTTACTGCTTCCTTTCATTTTAAGACCAGAGCTTTGGGAAGTCATTATTTGGACTGCCTCTCTGAGTCCTCAACTGGAACTTTTCTAATACTATACATAAACCCATTACGCAATGGATGAGATAATGCTGGTTTTAACTGCCACATATGATGATAAATCTGTGTTTCTCTTGGCTGTTCACCCCAAAGGCAGAAAGAAGAATCACCTTATAGCTTCTTCTCAACACAGCTAGATAGCCTTAGATGGTGGGAGAAGATGCAAAAGGCCCAGGATAGCTCCTTTTCCACATTATGCTCTTTCTGTCTAGCTATGAAAGGTGGCTGGGTAAACATTTGCCAGCTATGAGCAATATGCTGAGCTAAATCAGCCAAATTATGGGTGCGCATCCCCTGCACCCCATACCTCCAGCAGTCAATGAGGAAACTGTATTCTTGATGGTGAAGATAGTTGGAAAATTCCTGTTTTGACCCAGCCACTGACTGGCTAATCCCATCCTGCTGATCAGAGTGAGAAGTGACCCTTTGGGAGATAATACTTTCCTAGCTAATTAGCTGTGTGACCCTTCAGCACCTCTAGAATGATTGGTTCCATAGTAAACTCCACTAAGGATAGGACAATAAACGTCCCACCCACATGTTTTAGGCCAGAAAACAGCCATCTGAATATCTGTTGTATCCAGAAATCTAAGAGGATTAGGTATTCTGATTATTAATGGGAGAAATCATTAAGATTATTGATTTTTAAAAATCGGCATGGTTCTTAAATATAATTTGTTGTTGTTAATTGCTGTCAAGTCAATTTCGATTTAAGGAGACCCTATGAATGAGAGACCTCCAAATCACCCTATCTTTGACTGCCCTGTTCAGATCACGCAGATTCAGGGCTGTGGCTTCCTTGATTAAGTCTATCCATCTTGAATGCCATCTTTTTTTTCCTACTGCCTTCCACCTTACCTTACCTGGGTATACTGGAATAATATTAAGAGTAAAAGAATTTGAAACATGTGGCATTTCTCTTACCAAACTGAATCTCAGCTTAAGCAGGTTTAAATGGATTTGTGCATATTCTTCCCCTTTCTGTAGTCCAAAAAATAAATAAAAAGATTTCCCCAACATCTGCATTGTAGATGAAAGCTCATACAATTGGGCATAACATTTTTACATCTGAAAAATTCAAATGCTATGAGAAGAGCTTTTGTCAGGCCTTCTTGTTGACTTGTTCACTTTCTACATTGATGGATTTTTAATTTACGATAAATTTTGCTTTAACTATTGATTATTTTTAGCATGTTTTTATCCTTCTCCCCCTCAAAAGTCTCTTGGAGTGACTTATGTACAATCAGATGAAAAGGCAAGAGTCTCTCCCTTCAGACGTATAGACTGATGAAGCAGAACACCAAAGGGAAAAGTAATGGGGAGAAAAAAGGAAGACAGAGGGCAGTCCTTCAACAGACAATTGGAATAGCCATGCTCAATCTCTTAGCACCCATTGCTGCAGCCTGATGAAATGGCTGCTTCTGATGACAATGTGTGTAAAGGAGTAGTCCCACTTCCCATCTGAAGGGATCTAGTCCAGACAAAAATTTACCACTGCCTAGTTTGTGAAAATTTAGCTGGTTTATTGCGTAATGGGTTTATGTATAGTATTTCCATCAAGAGCTTCAAGACGGTATGTCCTGTGATATTGAAACAACAGCATAAGAAAACAGGAAAAGACAAAAACAATAAAGTAGACTGTTGGCAAATTCTTCAGGCGCAGGAGGCATGAGTTCCTTGGTGTTTCTTCTCTCCTGTCTTCCTTCTCTTCATCTTCCTTCTCTCCTCTAAGGGAGGAGGAGGAAAGATTAGCCTAACAATTTCAAGAGGCCATTGATAATCCCTGAAGAAACTGTTTGGCCTTGGTTTCTTTCCTTTTGCCTTCCATCAGGAGACACCAATTTTTAAAAGAGGAGTTTTTTCTAATCAAATTATTTCATGTTATTAGAGGAGTTATGCTCTTGAGGCATAGAAAGATATCAGGGATCAGTAGTTCCATTTCAGAGAACTATTACTTTTTATAGACTAGTGAGCCCAGTTGATCAGACAGTGGCTTGTCCTGACATTTACATGTTACTTCTAAATCCCATGAACTGTCCCAAATCTTTTTGGTTCAAAACGTTCAGGCTCCTCTGGTTCATCCCACTGTAAAAAGTGATGGAATGTACTTGGGGGAAAAATTGGGGGGGGGGAGTAGTCCAGCAAGGCTGATATAATAGTAGAGAGCCAGTGTGGTGTAATTATTATTATTATTAATATCCCACCTCTCTGCGTAACGCAACCGAGGCAGCTTACAACATTTGAATATATCCATATCCCACAATCCCACCCCACCCCCTTAAAATACTATTAAAATTGACAATTTAAAACACACTTAAAATATAACAGAAATAAACAATAACTGCAACAAAATCAAGGACAACAGGTTGGGCTATCTTTTGGTGGCCGGGATATTTATTCAGGAAAGGCCTGCAGGAAGAGATCCGTCTTAACAGCTTTTCTAAATCTATTTAAGGTGGTAATATGATGGATCTCATCTGGCAGGCCATTCCATAATCTGGGAGTGATTGCCAAAAAGGTCTTCTGGGCGGTTTAATAGGCTGCAGCAGATTCCTCCCAGAGGACCTGAGCGCACAGGGTGGATTATGTGGGATGAGGTATTCCCGAAGATGGGTTGGACCCAAACCATTTAGGGCTTTAAAGCTGATAACCAACACCTTGTATTGGGCCCGGAAAGTAATGTGCAGCCAGTGAAGTGATCGTAAGATCGGTGTTATGTGGTCTCTTCTCGTTGTTCCTGAAACCAACCTGGCTGCCATATTCTGTACTAGTTGAAGTTTCTGGACGAGGTACGAGGGTAGTCCTATGTGGTCCTCCTCAGTCCTGTCTTGTGGTTTTGGAGAAGACTTTGCTGAATTCAGTCACAGAGTTATTAAGGTGCCAGATTTTGCTGGGAAGTGAACACCTGCCAGGCTACTCCAGATAACTCAGCAGCTCATAGGGATTTTCCCAGGCTCCAGGTGAATGGTCTTTAATAGCTGTGGGAGACAGCTTTCCACTGTTATCTGCCATACCACAGACTCTTACTGGCAACCTTGTAGATGCTCAAGTCAACTGGATTGTTGACTTCTTCAGTAGTTACCAGCGTGTGCACCACAGTTTCAAGATCCCTAACTTCCAGGAAAGGATGCAGCTGGCGTATCAGCTGAAGCTGATAACAAGCACTCCTAACCGTCGCATTTACCTGATTTATCATCTGAAGAGACGGATCCAGGAGCACTCCCAGGCTGCAAACACAGTCCTTTGAGGAGAGTGTGATCCCATCCAGGACTGGGAGTTGTAGCTCCATACCTGGGTTCAGGGCTGCTACTGTAAGTACCTCCGTTTTGTCTGGATTCAGTCTTAATCTGTTTTTCCTTATCCAGTCCATTACTGCTTTAAGACAATAACTGAGAGGAGAGACGCCATCTGAAGTCGAAGCTGAAGACCGAGGCATGGAGAAATATATCTGAGTGTCATCAGCATACTGATAACACCCCACCCCGTGTCTCTGGATGATCTCTCCCAGCGGCTTTATATATATATTGAATAGCATCAGGGACAGGATGGCACCTTGTGCGACATCACAATTAAGCTCTTTCCTCGTAGAGTGACTGTCCCTGAGCATCACCCTGTGGATCTCCCTGAGAGGAAGGAATGGAACCATTGCAGTGCAATGCCTCCAATTCCTAACCTTCTCAAGAGGATGTCATGATCTATTGCATCAAATGCTGATGAGAGGTTCAGTAGCATCAACAGGGTCACATTACCCCTGTTGATGCCCAGATGAAGGTCATCAGCTAAGGCGACAATGGCAGTCTCAACTCCATATCCTGTCCTAAAGCCATTTTGAAATGGATCTAGATAATTGGTTTCTTCCAAGACAGCTTGAAGTTTAAGAGCAACAGCCCTCTTGATCACTTTGCTCAGAAAAGGTAGTAAAGAGATTGGCCTATAGCTGTTCATGTCCAGGGGGTCCAGGGAAGGTCTCTTCAGAAGCAGCCTAACCACCTCTTCTTTCAAGCAGGATGGAAAATGACCATACTTAAGGGATGCATTGATGATATCTCTCAGGAACACCCTCAAGACATCACCCCCCTGGACAGCCAGCCACGAAGAGCAAGGATCAAGAGGGCAAGTTGTTTTCCTCATTCTACCAAGGAGCTTGTCCATGTCATCGGTACTCACAGATTCCAACTGACTATGTGGTTTGACTATGATTCTGGAGATCAGCGTCTGAATCCTAGCTCGGACATGGAAAACCACTGGATGACCCTGGGCAAGTCACACTATCTTAGCCTCAGGAGATGACAGTTGCAAACCCCCTCTGAGAAACTTGCCAAGAAAACCCTGTGATAGGTTTGCCTTAGGGTTGCCATAAGTCAGAAACAACTTGAAGGCACACAACAATAAACAGCAACAACATAGTCATTCTTGAAATTACTTTTAATGTGCAACATGGGGAGCTTTTCTTGATGGTCTGAAGGCACACAACAATAAACAGCAACAACATAGTCATTCTTGCAGTTACTTTTAATGTGCAACATGGGGAGCTTTTCTTGATGGTCCTAAACTGCTCACTCCATCTGCTTCCCTCTCTGTATATTGGATGCCTTGAGTTTTTGAAGCAGATTTTTTACAAGGGCCAGTGTATAGAATTCAACTGAAAGCTCTTTTCTGTAGATATAAGCTCAGTGTTGAAATGTTCAGTGAAAAAAGATAATCAAGGGATTAGGTATAATTGAAAGCACCAAAAATGTGGAGTATATGCAAGTAGTGTTCACTATTGATATGTCTGAGTGTGTGAATGAATTTTCTGTTTGAAAAAATAGTCAGAGTATACTACAGTCGAGTATGTCTTTTTGCTCTTCCACTAGGTTTTCTATTTTTTAAAAAAAGAAAAAAACTTTCAGTTTTACCCATTTTTCCAGATATTAGAGTTTTTCAGCCCCTCCAACACAGAAAACAAACACATTTCAAATAAGAATTAAGGAACAGAGAATATGTTATTTGGAATCTAAAATTTCTGGGTCATAAAGGCAGGGGGAATAGATGCTTTGAGGGGGAGAAAGCATGAAGAAAGCCTTATGATCTGAAATACAGGAGTGTCGGGTGTAGAAAATATTTTGAAAACATTGTGGTCCTCCTCAATCCTGTCTTGTGGTTTTGGAGAAGACTTTGCTGAATTCAGTCACAGAGTTATTAAGGTGCCAGATTTTGCTGGGAAGTGAACACCTGCCAGGCTACTCCAGATAACTCAGCAGCTCACAGGGATTTTCTCAGGCTCCAGGTGAATGGTCTTTAATAGCTGTGGGAGAAAGCTTTCCACTGTTATCTGCCATACCACAGACTCTTACTAGCAACCTTGTAGATGCTCAAGTCAACTGGATTGTTGACTTCTTCAGTAAACATGTGTTGCTACGTAGCTTAACAGAGGAGGTTGACATGATGATACTTCTTCTGAGCACTGGGACTATGAAGGCATAGCAAGCAGGTTAAATTACTGCTTCTTTAGAAAAACTTACTTATGGTAAAATTCCACCACTTACAGCACTGTGCTTAATCCATCACATTCTGGTTTCTCTTTAAAAAGAGGATTTAATGCATTTTAAAATGTTGAAAAATTTGCTGCTATCTCATTTCACCTTAACGTCTGAATTGTGAGCAAACAGTATTGCCTAATACTATCCTAATGATTCCTAATCATTCCTAATAAGGAATCTGTACTCAGAACAAGAGGCTACTGTCAGGTCAGAACATGGAGAAACAGAATGGTTCCCAATTGGCAGACAAGGCTGCATCTTGTCACCCTGTCTGTTCAACTTATATGCAGAACATATTGTAAGGAAAGCAGGCCAGGAGTTGGAAGAGGAAGGAGTGAAAATAGGAGGAAGAAATATCAACAATCTGAGATATGCTGACGACACCATAATACTAGCAGAAAACCTCACAGACCTGGAACAACTACTAAGGAAGATCAAAGAAGAAAGTGCAAAGACAGACTACTATTGAACATAAAGAAAACAAACATAATGACCACAGAGAACTTCTACACATTCAAACTAGACAATGAGGAAATAGAAATAGTAAAAGAGTTCTCATATCTGGGATCAGACATTGATCAGAATGGGGACTGCAACCAGGAAATCTGAAGAAGATTAAGAATGGGGAGGTGGCTATGAAAGAAATAGAAAAGATCCTAAGTGCAAAGACATACAACTCAGCACAAAAGTCAGAATCATACAAGCCATTGTATTCCCTATTACCATGTATGGATGTGAGAGCTGGACAGTCAAGAAAGATGATAGGAAGAAAATCAATTCATTTGAGATATGGTGCTGGAGAAGAGTCCTGAGAATACTGTGGACAGCCAAAAAGACAACAAATGGGTCCTAGAGCAGATCAAGCCAGAAATCTCCCTGGAAGCCAAGATAACAAAACTGAGGCTGTCATACTTTTGACACATCATGAGAAGATATGAGTCACTGGAAAAAATAATAATGCTAGGAAAGGTGGAGGGAAATAGAGAGGGAGTCTGCATGCTAGATGGATGGACTCTATTAAGGAGGTCATGGGTATGAGTTTACAGGAAGCAGAGCAGTGGAAGACAGAGTGTCTTGGAGATGTCTCATACACAGGGTCACCATGGGTTGAGGTGAACTCGAGAGAGGTTAACAAAAACAAACAAAAATAGTATCAATGGTTGAGTCTAGAAATGCAACCTTGCATTGCACAAAATGTTGTGATGGCTTCAAGAGTTACTAGTTTATTGTGGCATAAGCCTTTGTGCCATGCCATAGCCTACTGAGTCAGGGTGCATGTAGTGAGCAACCCGGGTAAGTGATTGCTTACTTCATCTAATGAAAGAAGTCCATCTGGCACTCAGAAACTGATATTTATTATTAGCCTTTAAGGTGGCCTAAGTCCCTTGTTTATGTTTACTGCTTGACAATAATATGGCTGACCCCTCTAGAATGTGTTCCTTGAACTGAAATGTCTTCTGTTTAAGTATACCTTTAGAGTCATTCCAGTTAAGGCATCAATCACATCAGCAATGCAGGGTGAGGCTGTTGATCAGCCCCTGTCTTAATTTTCTAATCTCTAACCACAGGGGTGTGAACCAGAGTGATGAAGGCCTTTGTCTGTGGTTGTCATTTCTGAGGCACTTTTCCAAGAGAAATTTATATCATTTGAATGAGTTCCAACTCCCAGAGGAAACCTTTCTCAACACTCCCCCAACCCCACAATACAGTTCATATACTTTCCCCTCAAGCCTCTATGCAATAATGAGGAACCAGGCTTAATGGAAACTCTACATAACTATTTTTGTGCATATTTTTAAACCTCCTAAAACAATGAAGTAATATTTGATTGTTCAAATAGGTTTCCATAAGAGTGCATGCCAGTAGTAGCGTTTTCTGTGATCAGCCAACATGTGCCAACTGATTTGTAGTAGCTTCTTAGAGTCAGACATATAAGAATCTGAAGCTAAGAAATTATAAGTATAGTTATCATTACAGTATGGGCATCCTAAATGAGTCGTTTGTTATAGGATAAGTAGACTTGAACAAAAGAGAAGGCCAGCTTGCTCAAGACACACATTTCTGTGCATGTCAACAAACTATTTCTCTGTGTTCAGGGAGTAATCCTTTTCAGACGGCAAATGACAGGTGAATCAAATGTGCTGGGACAAACTGTTTTCCTGCCATGATCTTGTACTCCTCCAGAGTGCTGTCTTATCAGTACGGTTGATCCCAAAACTAGCATTTTCCCCAAAAATACATGAATACAGTGTGCATGGTTTCAATTTATTTAGTCACAATAGCAGAGTGCCCTTGTACGATATGCACAGGAGCTGTGAAAACGGGATCAGTTTTTCTAGAAGCCGAGTTTTATTGAGAAAGTAAATATAATGGCAGTGTAATGGTGATCTGTGTTAATGTTGTGACAGTTGTCCCTGGAAGAGGGAGAGGAGGATGAGTAGTGAAGTGTCTGTCAACCATGGAGGCTACATAGTGATTACCATATATACTCAAATATAAGTCGACCTCATGTATAAGTCGATGGCAGATTTTGGAGCCAAAATGATGGATTTTAATATGACCCATGAATAAGTCAAAGGTAAAACTTAAGGGCAAGTAACAAAGGATGTATAGAATGAAGCAAAGAAAAACAATGTCAAAGAACAAAATTCCAGCAGGCATAACTGTTTGTGTTCATACTAAAGGCTGGATAATTGAGAGCAGAGTGGGGTCAGTGCTTCCAGGGCAAATTACACTCTTGCCTTTCAACCAGGGGATGGTTCCTTTTTTAAAAAAATAAGAGTTAATGTCCAGTAGTTATATTGACCCATGGATAAGTCAACTCAGGTTTTTTTGGGACAGTTTTTTGACCTAAATTTCTAGACTTATACATGAGTATATATAGTAGTTAGAGTCTCAGAAGGAGAATTGTTGATGAGAAAAGGAATGACAGAATGTTTTATGCCTTTCCTAATGCTCTAAATGATTATAGGAAGTGTGGGCATTTGTAGCTGTGTTGTAAATCTGGATAAATCCAAAAACAGAGTAGAATCATAGAATCATAGAGTTGGAAGAGACCACAAGGGCCATCCAGTCCAACCCCCTGCCATGCAGGATCTCCCAATCAAAGCATCCCTGACAGATGGCCATCCAACCTCTGCTTAAAGACCTCCAAGGAAGGAGACTCCATTACTCTCTGAGGGAGTGTGTAGGGAGAGTAGGAAAAAGAGACTTGGGATGTGAAGTAGGTTAGCAAAAAAGAATCCACAAAACCAGGATTTCAAACCACCTTGGGTGATGCTTTTCATGGATCTTTCATCTAGAATTTTCTGAAGTTAGGGAAGGGTGCAGCAGTCACATAGCCAGGAATTCCAAAAAATTTTAGGCAATGTGTTTGCCAGCAAACCCAAAGGAAAACACTGTTGAAAAACTATAGAGAGATTCTTGGAAGATTCAGGACACTTATTGAGCTCAGACATTGTGAGGCATTTTGATTACAACGACTCACACAAGAGTAGAATTACCCTGGAAAATGATTGTCAAATGTTTGTTCTTTACAAAGGAAAATATTGATTAAAGACAAAGCATTAATGATTCAGGATAGTTCCACAGTCTAGTGATGTAACTCCTCAACTATTTTGCCCTTGTACATGAAGAGAAATGGGGGTTGTTATTTTTAGAAGTGAAGCAGTGAAATAAATAAATAAATAAATATAAAATTTGTGCATTTGGGGGAAAAACAAATATTCCCTTGCAGTATTCTTACTGTATTTGACTGTCACAAAGTATTTCACAGGAATCATTGTGCAAAGAAAAATCACACTTTTGTGAATAATTTTTATGGACACATAATATTTAATAATATAAAAATATATAAAGTGAAACTATATATGTACAATTATGAACCAGCTCTTCTACAAACAACATGCTATCTACACAAAATAACATCAGAACAACAAAGAGGAAAACATGACTTCCAACTTGCCACCTAATGATGGTAATTGTAAATGTGGTTGTAAAAATCACATTTTATAGCACAAACCTCCTGCTTTCTAAGCAGGAAAACCCATATTCTGCGTAGAAAACAGTTTCTTGGTGCACACACACACCAGAAAGTTCCTGTGCCACAAATACCACAACATTGTCAAATACCACAAGAAAATTCTGCAAAATTCTTACTGCTCTATTAGTCTTCCCAATGAGATTTCCTGACTGTTGAGAAACTTGTTTTCATCCTGGGAATGAATAGTTGTGAATCTTCTCATTAATCAATTTCAAAAGAGGGTTTTGGAGAGAAACTTTTAAGTCTGTTTTGTCTATGTTTGCTATATCCTTTCCAGAGCTCTCCAAACCAAAACTGACCTCCCATGTTAAGGTGTTTCTGAGGGGACATGTGAAATGGTGAAGGAGGGATGGAATAATGATTTCTGGCAAAGGATCAACAGAGAACATTTAAAATGAGATTAAATACTAGATATCTACTGAATATTTTAATCACATATTGGCCCTGATGGGAGATAAACTGAATGAAGATGGCTCCATGGAATGCACTGGAACAGCAGAGCAACTGTTGATAGTTGCTTTTCAATTCCTTTAAAGTAGGGTAGAATGAAGTGCCATGCAGTTTCTCATCTGTGTGATTGGGACAAGTATTTCAGTAAGCACAATGATGTTTACTTATCTCTGCACTGATCTGAAATGAGCTAGGAGCTTGTGAATAACATATAATTAATTTGGTGTTACAGTGATATAAAGTAAGTGACATGTAAATTAGTTATTTTAAATACATATGAAAAATATGAGTAGTTTAATGCAAAGGTCCATTCAAGAAGCATGAATTATGTGTCATATGGTTTGTTTACTGAGTCAGTTGTTCTCAAAACAGTATTTTTACTGAATATAGAAATGGCCATGGGAAACCATTCTGCTGTATTTTGCAACAATTTTGTCTATCTGAAATAAATTCTTGAAACAACTGATTCATCAAATGGTAACAGCAGCTAAAGGTAACATAAAGGTAGTCCCTTGACATGAATGTCTAGTTGTAGCTGACTGTGGTGGGTGGTGCTCATCTCCGTTACTAAGCCAAAGAGCCAGTGTTGTCCAAGGACTGCTCTGGTGGCATGTGGCCAGCATGACTACACCAATCATTGTTATCTTCCCACTGAAGTGGTACCTATTTATCTACTTGCATGCTTTCGAACTGCTAGGTTGGCAGAAGTTGGGACTAGTGACAGGAGCTCACCCCATCATGCAGCGCCCAGGCCTTGAACTGCCAACCTTCCAATTTTACAATGGTCAGAATTGGCTTCTTAACCATTAAGCCACCACATCCCTGATGCAAGTGCCATGAAGAAAATAGCTGACCACAGTTCCCTGTAATTGTATTCCCCACACACACACAAGAAATAGTCTTCACAGTTCTTTAACTTGCTCTCAAATGTCTTTGTAGGGTGTGACTTAACTCTTCATATGTTGACTTAATCTATTAAGGGCATTGAAATATAGAATCAACTTTCATAGGAAAAGTTTAAGAAATTTTGATCAAGCAAGAATTCTTTATGGTTGTGGGGCATGGTAGGTGTTACTCTGAGTGAGGGTAATAGTAGCATAAGGCATGGATGAAGGAAGGATAGCTTCATAATTAGGTCTCAAACTTTGTCATAACAGCCATACCTAGTTTTAAATTTGAAACTCCCCAATCATCCAGAAGTAAAGGCATGGGAAAAAGTTAGAAATTTAAAAGTAGCTAATCATTTGTTCAAAAGTAGCTAACCATTTACCCACAACATCATTAGCTGTCCTAATGATGGCTCAGCACTCACTGATGCCAATGCAGCTTTTCTTGCCCCAGTTATTTGACTAGCCAACAATAATAAGGAGGGAACATTTGCTTCCCTTTTTCCAATGTCTGATTAAGGTATAACCTGTTTCTTGGAAAATGATAGTGAATTAAACACCTTCTTTTGTAATTGTTGTGTATTTTTATTTTAATTCAGGCTGGCTTTGGTGGCTGATGTTAAGATGGTTGGTACAGAGTTTCTCAACTTCCCCGCCACACTCTGTTATTTATTTCGTGTATTTTAATTGCCTTGGTTTATAATAAACTTTATATGTATGTTTTTTAGTCTGGATACCTTCCTCATCAATCTGTGCTTTTTGTGTGTAACTAGGAGGACCAAATAAACCTGTCTTCCCTTTCTGTTGTAGCCAGTGACTTTCACATTGAAGCCTACTTTGTCAAAAGATGGGTCAATCTGCGATGTATTTGGGGACAGCAGAATAAAGGTAAACTATCTTTTTGTTGTTTAGGGCATATGGAAGAAACTAAGCAAAGACAGGAGAAGTTTGTTTTCATAACAACTCTGCTCCAGCGGTGGCCATGAACAGAAAATATACAGTGTGGAAGAATCTCTGTCCCCACACCACTATCCTTGCTTGTGGTGACTTCTCTGGGACCACTGGCTATATCATTCATTCATTCATTCATGCAATTTTCCAACTGGTTTGCAACAATTAGAAAGTATAGCAAATGCAAAGCAAGAACCAGAGCTTGGAAGTAACAAGTTACAAGTAATACAGTTACCTGTAACTAATCATTTGTGGCAATGAGGTATATGGTTACAATTATAATCAATTTTATTGTTACTATGAGTAACTAAATCTGGTTGCTTTGAAAAGTTACATTTAAAAATATTTTAGAAGTATCTTTAGCCTACATTTTTCAGGTTTTGTTCCATTTTCTCAGCAATCAAAAGTTTTCCCTGCATAAAGAAAGGAAACGAAACCGATGGTAAAGTAAGAAGCAGCATGCCATGTAACATACAAAATTACTTTTCTAATATCGGAACACTGTAGTGGCAACAGTTTCTTTTTCCAAGGCTATAACAAATAATGAGAATAACCACATGTTAAAAAATCAGAAGCAAATAGTACAACCAACCTCTTTGGCAGCAGGAGGCAATATCTGATGTTCCTTTCCACAGGTCAATTGGTGTCAGTTGGCCCTGTGGAGATCTCAGGAACAATACCTTCATGCAATCTATCCTACAGAGGGTGTGAGGAACTGTCACACACTACACAATGGTAGCGCTATGATACCTCTTTAATTACCATGACTGTACAATATGGAATCCTGGGGTTTGTAGTTTGTTCAAAGGAACCAAAGTCTTTCTAAAGCCCTTCCCTCAACTACCCATCCCAGGAATCCATTGGATGGAACCATGCCAGGTAAAGTAGAATCACAGCAGTATAACTGGTATAAAAGGGCCCTTAGATTCTCTACTCCCTATTGCCTTTCAAAAAGAATCTCATGGTGAGAGGGACTGGTCTTGCCAGTGGCCAAAACAGGAACAGCTGAAGGTGCTTGCTTCTCCCCTTCAAGAAAGAACACTTGGCTGCAGTTGCTCTTAAAGCAGCAGAGCTGAAGGAGAATATAGGGCCGCTGTGTGGGTTTGGATGTCTGTGATTAAAATCTGTTGTAAGCTGCCTTGAGGATCATTCAAAAGATAGATGAATCTTTTAAATAAATGAGTTAATTAATTATTTGTTAGGGAGTGGTTTGAGAAGATCCCTATGAGCAGCAGCAAGTGCACAGGGCCATCTTTTCTACATGTATCTCTAGATCAGAGGTAGTGTATCTCACCAGTAGAAGCAGAGTTTGTTCCATCTGTGGGACATCTCATTGCATGCCAAGAGCCTGATCCTGAAGGATAACCCACACCCAGGACACACTTTTGCTTGCATGTACTAGGGAAGCCTGTCTACTGGATTGGGACAAATATTTTTGTCATGATAATGCTCCAGTTGCTTTACGGTTTAGCATTTGCTAGCTCATTAACTTTCCAAAGTTTGTTTATAAGTGCAGTCAGAGTAATGGGCTGAGTCATATCGCATCAGCACAGTGGTGAGACTCAGCATTTTATCAAGTCTCTGACCTCTGAATTATTAGAGGCTGCCATATGAGTTAGGCCTATTATTAAAAGTTGGTACAAGTACATGCAAGAATCTGCTTTTGTTCAGGCTGTTTCTATAAAGCTGCTTCCAGATGATGTCATTGGATCTGATCATGTTTCATGTTCTCCCCAGCCTAGGAGCTCTAAGAGGAAGTGACATCAAATCATATATTGCCAGACATAACAAGCCACTCAAAATATTTAAGAATTAAGCTACAAACCTACTGGAATCATGCCCATCTTTTAATATTATAAGAACATTTGTTAAATCTACTAGATATGTTAATATTTACTTTGATAGAAGTGCTTAGTGTTTAATTATAGCAGACAGTTCCTATCCCCCTTCCCTTTTTTAAAAAATAGATTGTTGCTTATATGCCTTAATTGGGTTTTGGCCATTCATGCTGTGGTTACCTACAGGGTAGATTGCTTCAATTAGCATCACATGACATTTCCTTGGAAGAGAGTCCAGAAGCTACAACTGGTCCAACATGTGCTTGTAAGGGTCCTGAGTGAAACTGCCCATTCAAATCTTGCTGCATCAATTCTCCATCAATTCCACAGATTACCTCCAGGCTTGATTCAAGATTTTGGCTTTGATCTTAATGACCTGAGTGGGACTGGGCCAGAGTATTTCTGGAAGCATATCCCCCCCCCCC
>CM034701.1:225984649-226000582 GCA_020142125.1 Phrynosoma platyrhinos | reverse complement strand
GAGTTATTAGTGTCTTGGAATTTGCTGGAGAGAAATGAGGAAAGTGGGCTGCAGGGACGGGAGGAGAGAAGTTGTGCCAGGGAAAGACTTGGCATGTCAAGGAAAAAATCAACACTTTTCCCCTGGGTACCATTCTTCACAGTCTCATGATATAGCAAGAACTCTACATCTGTCTTGGCATATATAGTTCTTCTACAGTATACTAGTATTTATTTGGATACAGTGTTTTTGCTTCTGTAATGCACAAAAAACCATTTTGGCCTTTCTCAGTGTTTCTTTAACCAAACAGTAACAGAAAGCTTTCAAAATTGCTAAGCTAAAAATGGGAGGGCCGAATCTTCACCTATTCCTAACCATCTTCTCTCTATACACTAGGAAAATTTCTGCCTTAAAGTGATAATAATTCAAGAAACAGAATAACTTCACACAAAAAACAAACAAACAAAAAAGTAATGCTCCAGGGATGGCTATGGCTTGAGTTTCCTCTGTGTGTCATCAAGAGTATGTTGTCCCAACTTTCTTTTTTTTAAGTGAATGACCTTTACTCCCTTTTATGTCGACAGTGAACAATAGATCCATTATCTGCAAATATTCCCTCTGATTCCACTATCTATAGTCATGTGACCCCATCATCATGCAATCAGAAGTAATTCATGCCTCAATTAAAATCTTAGCCTTGGAGTAATAATCAAAAGGGTGTGTTCAATATAGCACACAAATTGCAGCATTTATTTGCACTTACCCACCAGTTCTTTTTTTGATGGTCAGTGTAGAAGAGATAACAACCTATTCCTTAGTAAGATCAAAAAAGTACCTTGTCAACTTATTTTAGAAACCAGTGAAAACTTAGTTTTGTTTTTGAGTACAGTTGGCCTCTTTGAAAGATTCATTCCATGCCCAGCAGTTGGAGGTCATCTGAATCCTAAGGTTCCAGCACATAGTAGCACTGTGTAGCTATTTCTGTTATACATTGCATAAAAATAACAGAAAATTCTTCCCTTGTTCTATTCCACTGGCTGACTTTCTATGTCATGTTCTTGTTGGGATGTTCAGCACCACTCAGGTGTCCAAATTCAGACAGTAGAAGGCAGTATCTTTTATTGGAGTAGTAGTTAATAATATACCGGTGTCCTTCCATATTCACAAATTTGGCATTTGCAAATTTGATCATTCGCGAGGTCTCTCCTGACCACTCCCATGCCTGAAACAGTTGATCCAGGCATGGGAGGGGTCAAGGGAGACCCTGCATGGATCCTTCTTCCTGCCCTTCCATGCCTGAAACAGCTGATCCAGGCATGGGATGGGTCAGGAGAGACCCCTTCTCTCTCCCCTCTCATGTCCCTCCCCTCTCTTGAAACAGCTGATTCAGGCATAGGAGGGGAGGGAGCTTTATTTGCAAATTTTCCATATTCACAGGAGGCTTGTTCCCCTAACCCCATGAATATGGAGGGATGACTGTATAACAAACTGTCCCTGATGTAAAGATTATGCCATATACTTACCTGTTCCTTGCTGGTTCCTGGCAGTTAATTTCCTATGACTTATGACAATAGGGATATTACCTTATATATTCCTATATGGATATGACTTATGACAATAGGGATGATCAAGGGATGCAGTGGCTCAAGTGGTTAAGACACTGACTCTGTTGATTTCAAGAAGGGCAAGTTGGCAGTTCGAGTCCTGGGTGCTGCATGATGGGGTGAGCTCCCATCACTAGTCCTAGCTTCTGCCAACCTAGCAGTTCGAAAGCATGCAAATGCAAGTAGATAAATAGGTACCACTTCAGTGGGAAGGTAAACAGCATTCTCTGCAATCATGCTGGCCACATAATCACAGAGTAGCCTCTGACAACATTGGCTCTATGGCTTAGTAATGGAGATGAGCATCTCTCCCTATGGTCGGACATGACTTGAAAACTTTGTCAGTGGGGAATACCTTTACCTTTTTATGACAATAGTACTTCAGTAAGGATAATGATTTGAATATTCCTTCCCCAAAATATATCTAATCTAATTAAATGCAAACTTAACTTTCCATAGAAAAATCAGATAAGTGATAATTAGGATTTCACGGTTAACTTTAAAATAACCTTCCTCACCCTGGCTGTGCTGGCTGAGGATAATGAAAGTTATACAGTCAAACACATATGCAGAGCACTAAATTGGAGAAATTTCCTGCAAAATAATTAGGAAGGACTTTAGGTCAAGGCTGCTTTAAGATAACTAGAAAAGATCTGAGCAAACAAAGGAAACCACATCTCCTTCAGCCCTTCCAGTACACAGAAGGGGAGAATAAAGTCCAAAAAGGACTGAACTTGCATGGGTGTGGAAATAACCTCATGTTGGGAGATGAATCTTCTTGCCTCATTTACTCTTAGTAAGAACTGGTAAGCTTAAATCACAAACAATCTTTGTAAGTTTGTGTGTGCATGCGTGCCATTAAGTTACCTTTCAACTTATGGTGACACCATGAATTTCATAGGGGTTCTTAGACTAAGAATACTCAGAGGTGGTTTTGTCAATTCCTTCCTCTGAACTGTACCACAGCACCTGCTATTTGTTGACAGTGGCCAATCCAAGCAATAACTGCAGTGGACCCTGCTTAGCTTCCAAGATGGGATCTGGTGCCTTCAGGGTATTTAAGTTCTTGTCTTTGAAGAACCAAGCTGCTCATGTTAGAAATACAACTATGGTATAAGGAAAATCAGGAGTCATTACTCACTGTGAGTGTTGCAATGGACACTTAGGTGTCCACAACACTTAAAAATAAGTAAAATCCCTTGCTAGTTGAGAAAAGAAATAACATTTTTCCAGCATTATTGTGAATGTGGTATTTTGTGTGTTAGGCAAATTTAATATATTTGAAAGAAAAGTATTTCTTTAGGGAAAGGCCTATGGAGCCAGCAATGTATTTCTCGCACAGTAAATGGATAACATAAATGCTTTCTTTCTTTCTTGATGTCTGTGTCAACTGTGTCCAAGAGGAAAAAAAATAATAATAATTCTAAAATAATAATTCTGAATATATACATTGAGAATAACACATTGCTTAATGATATGACACTCAAAAGGGGCAAGGAAGCAGCTGCATTTCTGTACTTGTCCACTTCCCAAGCATATGTAAATACATTTGCCATAACAGTTTTCCAAATGACGTGTGCTTAATTTGTTATTGTTACTGTTACTTCTCTGTCCTTACCTCCATTTCTTTATCAAAGGGTAATACCACTATTTTCTGGCACATTTTGACATTCATATGAAAGAAAAGGCCTGCCAAATCTAAGTGAACATATATTAACCTGGTATCCTGCTTACAACAGTGGCTACCCACTTGCTCCTAGGAAATTCAAAAGGGCAGGGAGTCCATAACCCCTTTCCACTGTTTGCTTCTAGCAGTTGTTATTAAGAGAGAGACTGTCTTTGAACCAAAAACTTCCTTTTAGTTATATGGCATATTGCTGCTGGTAGACTTCTTGTCTTCCATGGAGTTTGCTAATTCCTTTTTAAAACCATGTAAGCCAATGCCCATCACTACACCTTGTGCCATTGAGTTCCATGAGTTATATGCTGTCTGTAGAATGACTTCTTTTATCTGTCTCAAACATCTTGCTAGTCATTGAGTGGCCCCAATTCTATTTTTATGAAAACAGAAGGGTGAAAAAAAATCATACCATTCATATTTTAAGAAAACACTTTGTACCATATCCTTCCTCCCATCACCCCCAACCATCTTTTTACAACCCACTCCCCTCCATAGCTTGTCCTCTTCTGCCATTGTACTATTGTTCATATAATGTCTATCTCTGGAATCCTTTTTATGTCTGTAATACTTCTCTTTATTTGACTGACTAAAAAGAATTTGGGATTACTGAACAGGATGAGAAAAGATTTAATCTTTCCTTTCTCTTCCACAAGACTTGGCATTCCCACAGGAAATAAACAACAGTACTCTCAAAACAAGCTTCCCCCTTCTTTCTTTCTCCCCCCCCCCACTTCGCCATCTCCTAATTAACCAATTGTTAAATTGAGTGTCACCATTAATACTACATTGACTTTACTTATATTAAGCGTCTACTTTTTGTTAAAGTTTTTCCCCCCTCCTCAGTTGTGGAGTTATTCCAGCCTCAGGCTGTTTACATCCCTCCTAAAAGAAAGAGGCTCTCTGGTTCCCACAGAATGGTTCAAAGAATGACTCATATTCCTTAGGTTAATTGTTCAGTTCTCAAAATATAGCACTTACAGGGTGTGGCTGGAAGGGGAAAATCTACTGTACTTATAGGACATGTTGAGAAGTGTTTCACATATGCATCATTTTCTCCTTTTTAAATCCCCCCCCCATGCTTTAACCATTTCCCATCACTTCTTTAGGGGTCTGATATTTTAAAGCAAAACAAAAGTTCAAGTGTGCTGTAGTTTAAACTTGGCCACACTCTCAGCAATTAAATTACTGGTTTCAAAGCAGATTTAGGCTACAGCTGAAAAATATGTGAGGTAACAATCCAGGCTTCCCCAGCTCAAAGGCCTCTAGATGTGTCAGACTATAACTACTATCACACAGACTCTGTTGGCTTGTCGTCAGACACATTAAAAAGGCTGATCTTATACTCCAGTTGCTAAAGAGTAACTAGACTGACATGGGAATGTCTCCAGAAACTTTGTTGGTTGTTTTTACTTTAACACTGCTGTACATGAAACTTTCTCCATATTTTGATCAGAGCAGAAGTGGTGGGCAAATGCTTAACTCCTTTCAAGCAAGCTATTTTCCCAATCAAAATAGCTCCAGACATGGGTTTTTTTCCCCTGCACAAGGGAAAACACAAATGGATGCAGCATGTTCCCCCTCCTTAGAGGGAAAGGCAGATTGGGAAATGGAGCAATTTTGATCAGCAAAAAAAGGATGGTAGGTTAAAAACTATTTCCTTTGCCTTGGTTCTGATCATATTCTGATCCCTCTCCACAGCCAAACTGAAGTAGTAAAAACAAAAATCACCAGGGGACATTCAAGATGTCTCTCCCATACCATGTCTAGTTTAACAGTCAATCAATCAAGTAAAATAAACAGGTTTCTAGTTTTATGTCATCAGATAGACTCACATAACTGAATGCTCCTTTGCATAGAAAACTGGATGGCAAGAAGGAAACTAGATAGACCAACAAAGAGATAGATAGGGCATCATTCAACCACTTGAACTTCCATCCCAGCATAGCTCAGACACAAGCTGACCACCTCAGTGGAAACCATGCTGATGTCTCATAAATTTCAAAAGCAGATTGCAATGTGGCATGGCTGTAATTGGAGAAACATGTGTCCACTCTTCTCTTCCCCTATGGATGCACAGATCCTGTTGTATAGTAATTTTGATCTTGGAAACTGATTTTCACCTGCTGATAAATTGTCCTTAGCATCACTCTTTTTAGATCCATTGAAGCATTCCATTAGGTATTATATTTGCTTTATAGGTCCAAAAATGCACTGCACATCTTGCTATATTGACTCTTAACCTGTTCAGCAGTTGTGGAAGCAGTGAAATAATACACTGAACTTCCAGTTTGTTCAGTTTTAAGTTTCATGAGAGTCATCAAAGGTAGAGGCAACACTTGGAAAGTTAATTTTTAGAAGAATGAATATAATGATGTGCTGAAGCCATCCATAACTGAGCAGCAGTAGGATAAATACTAAGAATTGGGTATGGGAATGTAAACTGTACAAAGTCATTGGGTAGAATAGGTAGCACTCTATGAATTAGATCTGATCTTGTTTAAAATATCCTATTTAAATTATTTGAATAATTAATTGAACAATCATGTAGGTATGTTTCTTATAGAAAGATACAAATATGTGATAATGTTTCATTGTATCCATGTAGTAAATTTGGACATGGGAATCCATCAGAGAATTGTGGTGGAGACCACTGCCTAACTTTGTCTCTCTCATAGTAACTGACAAAGCCTCCTGCTGTTTGCTACACAGACTCCTGGACTTTGTCACAGTTTGAGCCACAGTAACATCAACATTTGCCAACAGTTTCTTCACATGACATGGAGTCTAGCTTGTTGACCTTTTTTTGGTTATGTTTCAATTTAATGGCTGAAAAATGTACAGCAAAAGATTGTTGCAGGAGAGTCACCCCAGGGTTTTTACAGGATTAAACAAAGTTCTCTTCCAGTCTGCTTCTCTTCATCTAGGAAAGCAGAAGAAGTTGCATTTGGTATCATTTAGGTCAGGGGTCCACAGACTTTTTGATCCGGGAGCCAGTTCGCTGGCCCCCAGATCTTCCAGGGGACCAGAGGCGTGCACGCATGCACGCATGCGTATGCATGTACACAACTCCGGACGCCATTTTGGAACACAAAATGGTGCCCAAGTAGTGCGCATGCACACACGATGTCGTGTGCATGCACGCAACTCCGGACGCCATTTTGGAAGACAAAATTATGCTTGGAGTTGTGCGCATGTGCGCGTGATGCCTCGTGTGCATGTGCATGACTCCAGATGCCATTTTGGAAGACAAAATGGTGGCAGGTGCAGCGGCGGGCACGGCAAGACCGGCCGCGAGCTGGTAGGAAGGCCTTGATGGGCCAGGTCCGGCCCACGGGCCGTAGTTTGGGGACCTTTTATTTAGGTAGCTGTATGGTCACTGGATCATACCTTGAAAACCTGTATTATCTTTTTGGTTAGAAAGAGCCCCATACCACTGGGACATCTGGATATTTTGGAGAATCAGCTGAAAATGGAAAGTGCAAGATTTCCCTAACTCAACAAGAAAAACAAGACATCCTGAAAAAGATGTAAGTGCTTTCCCACCACTGTCACACAGTGGCTTTTATATATTTAAGATGTGAATATACAACATTATAATTAATGTTAAGGCTTCAGCAAGGTACTGAAGGTGCAGTGTTATCTCCTTGATTTGAACCCAGAGATAAGCATGTGTGTTTGTGATGAAATTACCATTTACTAAAATCAATTCTTTAGAAGGAAGTGGCGCAGACTAATCAGAATCCTCAGGGGAGCTAGAAGAAGGGAAACTTCTTTTTAAAAAATTTTCCTTTTTTCACACAATGACATTATTAGGGGGTGAGGGAGGGAAAAAACATGCTCTGAAGCACTGCTAATGAACATAGTTCTCTTGGGTAAGAGAAGGTAAAAAGGATTCATCGGAGCAGAGCAATTCCTTTAAGGCAGGGGTAGGCAACCTTTCCTCTTTAAGGGCCGAGGGACTTCAGCTCCCAGAATCCCAGGAGCTATTGGCCAACATGGGATTATTGGCCAGCATGGCTGAGGCTTCTAGGAGCTGAAGTCCCTCGGCCCTTAAAGGGGAAAGGTTGCCTACCCCTGCTTTAAGGGATGGAGACCTGCCAAAGCCATCACAAGAAACAGAAGGAATCAGATTCCAATGAGCCTAACCTCTCCTCGCCTTCCTCTTTCAAGGCTAGAGGAAGATTACCTCACTTGGTGTCTGGAACAATTGTCCCAGGTGGTGATGATGAATTGGGTTCATGAAAATAATGGCCCTGGGGGCTGCCTGCACCCCCATTTTTGATTGAATTAAGCCCTAAACACTTTACATTCCTTGCAATAGACACATAGTATGCTAAGTGCAAAAAAAAAATGATTCCAGAGTGGAGGCACTATTAATGTGTTAAAGCAGGGGTAGGCAACCTTTCCCCTTTAAGGGCCGAGGGACTTCAGCTCCCAGAAGCCTCAGCCATGTTGGCCAATAGCTCCTGGGATTCTGGGAGCTGAAGTCCCTCGGCCCTTAAAAGGGAAAGGTTGCCAACCCCTGTGTTAAAGCAAAGCCAGGCGACTTCCCTGTGGCATCTTGAAGACTTACACCTTTATTACAGCATTAGCCTCTCTAGGACTCAGTTTGTGCTGTGATAGTTGTGTTGGCTATGAAAGTGCTGCAAGTTCTTTTTGCAGTATAATGTGTTATAAGTCTGCCTTGAACTTCTGTCCCAGTTATACTGTGCATTTCACACAGGGGACTTTACATCTTTAATGTTGTTTTCAAAGCTGGCATCTACACAGTTCTTATAAGACGCAGGGTGCTGTCCTGCCAGTGAACAAGCTAAAGTGCTTAAAGTTCAGCTGTGCAAATTACATGAGCTGTTGAAAGCACTCTTGACACCAAGCTGCTGGAGATTTTTCCCTTTCCACTAATACCTCCTGGAAGATCATCCAACTCTTTATGTGGTTCCATCACTGTACAGCAAACTGCTCCAACAGCAGCTAACTTTGGTTGAAAGTGATCAAGTAAGTGTGAAATACATTGGCACTCAGTGGTTTCTATGTCAGTGGGGTAGTAAACCATTCTGAGTTTTAATTTGAATTTCAAATTAATAATTGAAGGTGCTGAAGCTTAGCTAGAGAAAAAAGTTCAGCACACAGGTTAGATTTTGGAGTGAAATCTGATTTACCATCGCCCTAACATGGGCCACCAACTGCCACCATGGAAAGATTTTTTAGGATAACGGGAGGACATCATATTCTAGATCAGATTTCCCTACATTGATGTCCTCCAGAAGTGTCTGACTTCAAGTCCTATCACCCTGCCCATTGGCCTAACTAACCGGGGATGATGGGCATTC
Source organism: Phrynosoma platyrhinos (assembly GCA_020142125.1). Lineage (NCBI taxonomy): Eukaryota > Metazoa > Chordata > Lepidosauria > Squamata > Phrynosomatidae > Phrynosoma > Phrynosoma platyrhinos. The sequence goes on along the minus strand of CM034701.1, from coordinate 225,991,988 downwards.
CAAAGGGCACCCCATTGGAGATGGCTGCTCTAGAGGCAGGGACAGAAGTGAGCCACCATAAATCATGTGTCCAGTTACATTAGTAGTGGGATTCTGAGAGCTGTCATCCAAAACAACAACACCCCCCCCAATGTTTCCAAGCTCTACCAAGAGGTTATTTAGGACTTATCTTTTTTAATCTTATTGGCATTGTATGTGTATCAGACTCTGTCCTTAACTAGAACAGGGATAAATTTGATAAAGAGATACTTATACCAGTAATTTGTATAAATCTGTGAAAGAAAAACTACAGAGATTAGGTCTCACACATGATTTTCTTTCCACCCTTGACTGGTTTAGGGCAAAACAGATCCTTGCACAATGAATCAAAGATGTTGATATGCATTACTCAATGGCGATTGCACGTTCTACTTGTTCCCCCATTAGCTTGGGCCTGTCCTTCAATACAAAGGGTGCAAACTATTTGGAATATCTAACAATTACTAAATATAGATTGGCATTCAGTAAAGGCCACTTTAATGTAACTCCATTTGCTATGTTAGAAGGACATGTGGACAGAGCCTTGTAGAAACGATCTCCCACATGCTCTTTCATTGTATTTTCTACATGGATGACAGGCTAAAAGTAATCACACCTTTATTAAAAAATAAACCAGGTTGAACCTATGAATGGTACCTGAAATTCCTATTAGCAGATGACGATAGAAAAATTACTGAGGAAGTTGCAAAGTTCATCTTGTCTGCCATCAAGACTTGGAAAATAATGTGCCACAAAAGTTAAGAGTGAAGTAAATGTTTTGAACAAAACCGTTACAGAAAAAGGGTAACATGGTTTTCTGATGCTGCAATTAAGTGCATACATATATATATATATATATATATATGGAAGTTATTTTAAACATGCTACTTAGTGGAATCCATTGTACAAATGTAATATTGTATTTTACATGTTTGCCCAAATATATTATGTTCTTATGTTTATTGATTTATTTTTTATGTCTGCCTTCGGTCTGTTGACTTCAGTAAAGGCAATTGTATTGTACCGTATAGATTTGATAAGAGTGAGGATATGAAATAGCATTAGGGAGATGAGGGATCTGTTTCCAGGGCTGGCTGAACCAACTCCCCAAATGTAGCTTAACATGATGATAGTGGGAAGGGTTGGAGATATTGCTCCAACAGTGCCCATTAGCCACCTTCTAGCTTGCCATGGGTAATGCAGTTTTGATTATTCCTAGAATTCTTAAGCCATCATCTTTTATTTTATTTTAAGGAAATTTATTCTATGTTGTAATGTGCTGACACTGTGTTCCTGGTAGCTGCCTCAAGGTCCTGTCATCAGGAAGAAATCCAGGAGATAAAAGTTTGAATAAGTTAAATAAATAAATAAAAAGCAGCAATAGAAAGACTCTGTCTCAGTCCTCGGAGGACTGCTGTCAGTTAGATTAGACAATCCTAGGAGGGGCCAGTGGTCCAACTTAGTTTTGTATGCTTTAAATCTGTATTGCAAGCCAACACGAATACACTTATAGCCAATAGGAAGCATATAAATCTTCATCAACAAATAAATACATCTATAACCAGAAATCCTTGGACTGGGAAATAAATATGACATGTTCACCTGCTGTAGGATAACTTCTGTCATGTTCAGGCTTACATAGACTGTTGCCCCATGAGTGTGCTGGACTATCACTTCATGTCATAGACTGCAACTGCATTCTGGGTAGGAAGTTGAGAATTGTAGTATGGCACATCTGGAGAGTGCTAGGCTGGAGAGAACAACTATATGCATGGAAAACGGCATGTGGTGCGTGGAAGTGAACTATCCTAGATTATCACACTGCTGTTTACCCCACTTATCTGGAAATGAGCTCCCTCTCTGCATATATAGAAGGATTTAAAGACAACATGCACTGGATATTATAACATCCTCATAAAATCTCATTCAGCCCTGTGTAGTTAAATTCAAACTCTCACACAGTCCATTCTTTACTCAGTGACTCAAGTTTGGAAGCATTACTTTTCAGACTACAAGTGCCAGAGTTCTCCAGCCAGCACAGCCACTGGCCATATTATCTGTGAGATTCTGGGAACTATAGCCCAAGACAGCAGATTTTCCAGGCTTTAAATTAATTACACACACACACACACACACACACACACAAACGTGTATACACACAAACTCAAATGATATTAATGATGGAGGTAGTTACTACTTGTTGTGTATTACTTGTTGCCCCTTGTCATGACGAAAAGCAAGCTTAACATTTCCAGAAAATGAGAGTGCCTCGGAGGCTATTGGTAGAAAGGGTAAGCTAAATTCATAGAAAGGGTGAACTGAAGCTGTCATGAGATCTGTGTTATGAAAGTAAAACTTTAAAAAATATGTGTGTGTCTGTATTATTTTCATTAGAGTGAAGAGGACAAAAGCAAAGAAAACGAATGAGAGTAAACCTCAGCCCAGCAAGGATACCATGAAAGTATATCTTGGCTCGCTGTGCTCAGACAGGGAGTAGGAAGAATGCATTTCAAGCTCCTTCCGATGCCGGGCCTGAAGCAAAATGTGGGCGTTCAGCACAACCAAATGATTGCATAAATACAGCTGAGAGCAGCTTGGGGCTTCCTGTTTCAGAATGGGACACTGATGTGAACTGGAGACAGCCGAGCGACGCTTGCAGCCAGCAAAAACTTCATTTTGTGGCATGGTTAGACATGGTTTCTACGCAGGAGCTCTCAGTGGTGGCTGTGAGTCAGCACTGCCCCTTCCAAACCCAAGTCAAAGGGTGACTGAAACAGCAGAAATGCTGTTCTGAGCATGCAGGAGGAGTGAGGGTGTCTCTGAGGCAGGATCAGTCACTTCCCAGATATGTAACAGGGTTGGTTCTTTGCAGCCCTCTTTTGGAGATGGCTCCAAAATCCCACATTTGTTTTCTAAGTGAGGCTTGGCAGGATCTATGTCTGATGGAAGAGTTGCTTACTTAAAGAAAAAAAAAACTTCCCCTGAGACTTGTTTTTTGTGAGAAATACTATAGCTGTTGTGCAGACAAACCCAAGCTGACCACAGTCACCAAGGAATAACCCTTAATGCTGCTTTCCTCCATATGCCAAGCTTGAAGAGAGAGACATTTGAAAGGGTGGGGGCAGGCGAGAGATAGAGTAGTGAAAGAAAGAAAAATCCAAAAAACAGGAAAACAGATCCCTAAATTCAAAGGAATAGGAAGAAACTAGTAATGTTTTATATAATTGTACAGATGGTTGCTGAAATCTTTTGGTCCAGAGATTTGATAGTCATTCTGTTACTTTCCTTTAGCAGTTGATTGGAGAATGTCTGATTTGTAACACACTTACACACACTATGTTTTTTATATATCTGCCACAGGCCTATATCTGTTTAGTTGCTCACAGCCCAGTTTTCATTGTTTGTTGTAATGGAGAATGAAAGGAAATTTATGTTCTTTTGCCCATCTTTTTCTTTAGGTTTTATTCCTGTTTTATTGTATAACTTTTCAGAGGCAAAACAAATTAAGAAGAAACACAGTATGCTTAATATAATATATCAGCACAACTAGCAGGTTGGGAAGGGAAAGAGTGAATAGAGATGATGAAATCAAAGCACATTTGTGTCTCAATTCAACCAAAATGGCTTTAAGCTAAATATCCATTATTTGTTTATTATGAGCATTGTCATTTACTCGACTCATTTTCCCTTCCTTTCTCTGCTGCAATAAATGTTTATGTGGAAATAAAACTCTGTCAGAATTGCTTTAATGAGGCTAAGAACCCAAGTGACCACAAAACTAATCAGTGCAATTGACCATGGAAAGAATATACCTGTTTTGCTTTGTTTTCTTATGTCTCTTGTCCTTCTTGAAGCAGTTCATTTCAAGGGGAGGTTACTTTTATTTTATTCTGACAACAAACCCTATGAAATTGATCAGGTTAATAGAGTGTGAGTACTCCAAGGTCACATGTGGCTTTTTTTTTTTTTTTTTTTTTTTTTTGACAAGCAGAAATTCATACCCAGATTTTCAGTATCTGATACCACTACAGCCTCCTGATTGTGTGCCACCCTGGTCTGTCGAAAGATGATTTTGTTACTATTAATCATAAATTTTAATTGGTATTTGTTATTTCAGCAGTATTCTAGGTTTGATTTTGTTTAATATGTACATTGTCTTTAGTGCTTTCTGCAAAAAAAATGTAATAAACATATACATAATAAAATTCAGCAGAGCTTCCAGGGATGCATGTTTCTACATTGTTGTTGTTGTTTATTATTTTATTTATTCCATTTGTATGTTGCCTTTCTCCCAAAATGGGACCCAAGGCAGCTCCCCAAAAGATTTACTTAAAAAAGAACATTTTAAAAAACACCAGTTAAAATCCACATAAAACAGTATAAAATTATTTAAAAGGCATACAAAATTTTAAAAAGAAAGATAAAATTTTGCATTAAAAAAGGTTCCCTGCTTACAAATTTTAAAAGCCTATTTAAACAAAAGGATTCTAATCCCTGCTGGTGAAAGGCAAACAGGGAGGGGGACAACCTAGCCTCTCATGGGAGGGAGTTCCAGGCAGTGTGAGGAGACACTCAGAAGGGGTCTCTTGTATCCTCACCAAGCAAATCTATGATGGTGGTGAGACTGAAAGTCTTCCCCTGTAGATCTTAAAACTCTGGCAGGTTCATATAGGGAGATATGGTCTTTCAGGTAGTGCAGAACTAAGCCATATAGGGTTTTATAGGTCATGACCAGCACTTTGAATTGTGCCCACAAACAAACTGGTAGTCGGCAAAGCTGTTTTAACAAAGGATTTATGTGCTCCCTATAACTAGTCTAGATCACCATTCTGGCTGCAACATTTTGGACCTGCTGGTCTCTGAACAGTTTCCAAAAGCAGTCCCATTTAAAGTGAGTTACAGTAGTCAAGAAATGGATGCAGCTGGTGCACAAGTTTTAGCTATGCAAATACACTCCAGGCCACTGCTGAAACCTGAGCATCAAGGCTCAGAGGTGAATCCAAGTGAACACCCAAACTGTGAGCCTGAGATTTATTTCAGAGGGAGTGTGACCTCATCCAGCACAGTCCCTATTCCTTGATCATCCTTACAAGTGACCAGGAGCACCTCTGCCTTGTCTGGATTAAGCTTCAATTTGTTTCCCCTCATTCAGTCTATTACTGACAGCAAACACTGGTTCAGTACTGAGACAACTTCCATGAAACCAGATGAAAAGGAGAGGTAGTGTTGGGTGTCATCAACATATTGGTGACACCATAACTCAGAACTCCAGATGACTGCTCCCAGAGGTTTTGTGTAGATGTTAAACAACATGGGGGACAAAACAGAGTCCCCCAGCACTACCTTCTGAGTTTGCCCCTCCAAGAAAGACCAGAGCTATTGCATAGGAGTGCCTCCAAATCTCATCCTTCAAGTTGACTCTAACTTATGTAAACCCTATCATAGGATTTTCCTGACAAGATTTATTCAGAGTAGGGAAATTCCTCACTTATTTAATTCTCAAAGGAAGCAAGAAGTAATTTTAACAATTTTCATCCAGCTGCTAGAAGGTCTTCAAAAAATGCAGTTTTTAGAGACTAGTCACAGTTGAGGACTTATTTTGCATAAAATCTGTACTTTTAAAACATAGAAAACAGAATTTTCTGTGCAGGAAATAGAAGTGTTTATGGAGAAAGTAATGTTTCTGTACAGACATATTATTTTCTGCATAGAAAAAGCTGTTTCTAGCACAGTAATACAGGGATGTCCAGTAGAAAATGCTGCAGTTAGGTATTCAGTCACACATTTTGATGCAGTACACAAAAATGCTTTTTTCCAGTGCAGGAATGTGGGGTTTTTCCCCCTATGCAAAAAAGTGTGAATTTTGCACAGAATAAATCTTGAACTGTGAATATTCGCATCAGTTCAGGATTCTCTTTGTCAGGGTTTCCCAATATTCAAGAAATATTTTAACAGTATTTTTTAATTCAATATGTTTTCTATCACTGCTTCAGAGAGAGTTTGTCATTGTTAGAGAGGAAGGATCATGAGAAATTATTATTGGAAAGAAAGACCTTTACTCCAGTCACAGCAGAGATGCCCATCTGAATGGTGAGTTTGAATGGATCAAATTGCAGGGAGAAAAATAAGTTTAGAATCTTCAACAGGAGGAACATGAATTAAGGAAACACATTCTTGGATAGAAATGAAACACATATTTAAAATCTGAAAGGCAAAAAAATCATATAATAGAAAAAAACCCAAAGAGAAATATACTTTGGTCAATGGAAGAAAGCTGCATAAATGATGCAAATTGTGCACAGATACCTTCAAAATTAGGAAAGATGCATTTTTAAAAATGCATGCATTTCTATCTGTGAAGAAAGTCTTGCAATCCAGTATGGAACAAGGATGAAAAGAAAATCAGGCAGAATCCAGAAAAAATAAAAAATACTGAGGCTGAGATTTTCACGTCCCCAATTCAGCCTACAATATATTCACTATTATCTGGGAAGTAGCTTCAGTAGCCACAGGAGACTAGCGTCTGTTTAAGATCAACCTATCAGACTTCCTTTTGACATGGGACTTTGAGAGCCAAACTGTACTAAGGACAAAACTTTAAATGTAACATCAAACCAGAGATTCCTAATTTCCACTTGCTGAGAAAACCATGAACTCTAGTTGACTCAAAATAGATCTACAAATGGACCAGGATCTCATGTTGGTATTGCATTCAGAAGTGTGGTGAGAGCCAGTGTGGTGGTGTAGTTGGAGTATTGGTCTAGGGGCCATTCAGATGTCATTTTTTTAGCAGATGATGTGAATAAGCCAACTCACGCATTCCAGGCTTGTTATTCACATCATTGTTTCATCAGAACCACATCTCTTCCCACCTCTACATATCTCTCTGTGTTCTGTTGCTTTCCAGCCCTGCTTCCCTCTGCTAAGGGTCCCAGTGACCCCTGGGAGAAACTGTCTCCAGCTAGGTCACTTGGGGTAGTGGCAGTGGTGACGGCGATGTCTCCCACTGCTCCCTGGAACCGCTGGCTGCGAAGAGACAAAGGAGCAAAGGGCAGAGGGGAAACAAGATAAGGAGAGTCCTCCTGTCCCCTCATTGGAGGGGAAAGACAGCTGGGCATGCTGGGTTAAATCCCACGTCTGTCTGTCTGTCTATCTATCTATCTATCATTTATTTATTTAGTGCTGTAGATTTACACAGCACTGTACGTACAATCAATAAAATAGATAAAATAAATAAAGATAAAGATAAGCCTGCTAATGGTGTACATCAGGAGTAGGCAACCTTTTTGAACAGGGGGCCAGGTTGCTGTCCCTCAGACAA
>CM034701.1:225972436-225984316 GCA_020142125.1 Phrynosoma platyrhinos | reverse complement strand
GGGGGCCGTATCTGGCCCCCGGGCCTTAGGTTGCCTACCCCTGGTGTACATTCTACAAAATAATAAAATAATACATATTCTGCCAACAATGCAAATCTTTTTTAAAATCTTGGGTGGAAATGCAGTACCGATTATCCCAGGTTAAGTGGATTTTTTTGCAGCTGCCCCCCCTCCAAAAAACTCTGAATCAAGTGCATTCAGGATGCACGTGAACCACAAATATTTGACCCAGATTCATCCCGGATTATTTTCATCAGCTGAATAACCACTAGGACTCTTAGAGACAAGGATCTGAATGCCCAATTGGGCATGGGACAGTGGGTGACCTTGTGCAAGTCACCCTCTCACAGGTGCAGAGGGAGGCAATGACTGTTGGAAGAAACAGCAGCTTCTGGACTTGTTCTTGTTGTTCTCTTGTCCACTAGGGATGAGATGGTTTAGACAGAGGGATTAGGATCTGTCATTTTCCTTTCCTGCTTGCTTTTCCTTCCTCTATCAGCCACCTATCCAAAAAGTGTTATAGGCAGATAACATGGTCTGGTTCAGTTAGAGATGAATCAGTGACTGCTCTCTGTTGTAAAAGAAAAAGAAGCAGTCCAGACTCAACCCCTCTACTTTCTTCCTGTCTGCCCTTTGATGAGAGCAAGCTACAACATGTTTTCCTCCCATCCCTTTCTCTTTTAGTCTAGTTTAGAACTGATCAGGCTGTTTTCTTCTATCCTATTTCTCAGAAACTTCTTGTCAGCTTCTCAAGTATGTGAGTGTTTGTGGTAGCATGCATTTTCTCAAAAGAAGTCTTCAGAGGTGTGAAAAGGCTACTTTCATCAAGAATCTTGTGTCCAAAGAAACTCCATAGCCAGAAACTGTTGGTTGCTCTGCACTTATTAATTCTAAGCATTTACATGTTGTTTAGCCTAGAAAACTCCCGGGGTGTCTTACAGATTACTGACTACAAGGCAACCTTTGCCCTTTTACTTAGGGGAGTTGCAGACTGCCAGAAATAGTGCAAATTGAGTCCACTTTTAGGGTTAGGGTTAGGGTTAGTGCTAGGGAATTGTGGGAATTGGGTTTTTTTCTGAGACATTGAGCCTTCTCTGTCAGAGAGATCTGGTGTCACAATAAAATACAGTTCCCATGATTCCCTACCCCTAACCCTTAAAGTGGACTCAATTTGCACTATTTCTGGCAGTCTGCAACCCCCCCTTACTATCTGGGAAAAAAGGCTGAAAGAAAGGGGAACAAATGAGTGATAAGAACTGTGGTTCAACATCTGGAGGCCCAAGATTGGCAACCACTGATTTAAACTGGACCCTCTGATTTCAGTATCAATTTCTCAGTGTATTTAGATATGCTTATTTTGCTTTATTTTGCCTAACTTGACATACTCAGGTATACAAACTTCAGATTATGAACTTCAGATCATAATTCTTAAAGGGGGGGGGTGTTGTTTTTTATTTCTAATATGGTGATAATTATAAATGGTATGTTTTCTTTCAAAGTTTCAGTGTTTAGATTCCACTTTAACCTTCAAAGTGCAGATACAGAAAACTACTGGCAGCCACTTTTTGTCCACTTTAATTTCACAGTATTCTCCTCTTTCCCATGTGCGTACCTGTATCTTTCACCCTAAGTGATAAATAGCTGCTTTGGAAAGTGATTTTAAGTAGGAAAATATTAAATCCCATATCCAATATACCACAACCTTGGTAAGAATTAAGGGGCGGTGAGGATGGCTTATGTCTGACTCTCTTCATTTTTAAAAAGCAACAGAAATCAGATCATGGATTGACCAACATCCTGCATAATTTGGCTCTAAATTATAGAGAATTTCCTTTCTGAAAAAGTTAAATGGGCAAGCAATAACTTGAACATGGAAAATCACTCTAATCCTCACACACACATACTTTCTAAAAATTCTTTTTTGTCTATGAAGAGCTTCTCTGCCCAGTTTGTCAAAATTAAATGACTAGATTTATTTTATGAGCGTTAGCATGTCTGAGCAAGCTGGGCTCAAGCATCCCAGCATTAGTTCAAATTTTTCCCTTGCACAGGAAGAGAAAATTGTCATAGTATGCCATTTAAACAATTACAGAAGGGAAATGCCTCATCACATATAGGCATATCATATATTACTCATTTAGATATTTGGTCTAAGAATTTTTTTCAGAGGACCCCCCCCTCCGCTTTTAATTATATTACGTTATTGAATAGGATGAAATGAATGTATGTTTACCAAATGTTTTCCATCATAAATTTAAGTCTACTCAGAGGTAAATCCCATTGTGTTCAGTGCAGTTAATCTCAGATAAATAGGTAGAGAATTACTGCCCTAATCATTGGTTTTGTCTAGAAATGCTTGATATTAGTGCTTTACTGATGTACTCAGTACATTAATGAAACTGTCAAATCTAACTAAAAATCTAAACTTTAAGGACACCAGGTCCTTAAAATCCAGCTTAAATAAGATTTTCCATGCTTCAAGAACATTTCAAGTGGCCTTAAAGGACTCTAAAATATTTCTTTAAGCATCAACAATACACTTTTTAACACCCTTCTGTCCAGATCTGGTGTATGGATAAAATAATTTAAAATGAATTTAACCAGTCTATAACAAAGTGGTGGAACATAGGGAGGTGGGTATTATTAAGGTATTCTGGATCCATGCTTTGCAGTTCAAGTAATGGCAGAACTAGTTCTGCTCTAGAAAAGTTTCAGAAAGCCTGGTTGTTTCTTTTACCCAGATGTCCTTACTTGGCCATACCCCAGGCAAAAACCACTTTCAGATTCAGAGGCCTGGACTTTTAATTTAGCAAAATCTGGTTGGTTTATAGAATTTCTAGCTTCCTAGAATTTCTAGCTTCATAGAGGATTCTTCACCTGCTACTCCCACCACCAATGTTATTGGAGATTTAAATAAACAATTTAAACAATACAGTGGATCGTTGGTATCCGCTGTGGTTTGATTCTAGGACTCCCCCGTGGATACCAAAATCTGTGAATGCTTGAGTCCCATTATATACAATGGGATAGTAAAAAGTTGTTCCCCATATAAAATGGCAAGATCAAGTTTTGCTTTTTGGATTTTTTTAAAATATATATTTTCAAGCTGTGGGTGGCTGAATTCATGGATGCTGAATCCATGGATACGGTGGGCAGACAGAATAACAGAAATAGTTGTTATAAAGAGTTGTCCATACATCAAGGAAGAAATCATGTGGCCCTCCAGATGTTGGTGAACTACTGCTTCCACACTGCTAGCTAGCATAGCCAATAAAGAGAAATGCTGGGAGTTGCATTCAAACAGCATCTAGAAGGCTGCATGTGTCCCAAACCTGCTGTTGGTTGTTTCTGATATATGCTTTCAAGTTGCCTGAACTTATGGCAATCCTATCAACTGTTTTTTTTCCCCCTTGCCCAGAATTGTTGAGAGGTTATTTGCCCTTGTGCAGTGGGTTTCAGTGGCTGAGGAGAAATTTGAACTCTGGCCCTCCAGATTTGTAGTGCAATCCTCAAACAAATATACCGTGCTGGATCTACCCTTGTTGTATGGTATACATTTTTCTAACCTTCTCTATCCCTCCCCACCAACCTGGACACAATAAGCTAATAGATTAGTATTCAATGGTTGTATTACAATGGCCAAGATCCCACAAGGAAGTTGTGTAGCATAAATACCTACATGCACAATTATGCACTGACTGGGCTGAGCAGCCCTTGTGTTGAATGGTAACATTGTGCAACTGAATGCATCCCATTTTTACAACAAAATGCACAATCAAATAGACATACCTCATCCTGCGCACATCTGCATATGCAGTGGCACTGCATGTGCAACTCCTGCAGTCTTGAACTGAATGTGGATATTCCACATTGGGCAAAAATGCCCAGTGGCTTCCATTGTTGAACTTAGGCAAGCACAAGACACCTGTGGGATTCTTGCCAGCATAGAATCAATCCATTAAATTTTAAAAAATGTGGAGTAAATAACAGAGAAATATAAATTAACATTTTTCAACATAATAAAGAAGATACAAATATTAAATAAACATTGGAAATGAATTGAAGATTCTTTGGACTATCCTTGCCAAAATACTTCAAAAATAGATTCCAGATCCCCAAATATGCTTTTCAATTACCCTTTTTTTCCCATAAATAACTTTTTTCTCATTGCCCCATTTGCCAGTTGCACAGGCCTTGTCAAGACTGAGAATAATCCTCTGTCCCCTCTACTCTTAAAACTAGGGTGCCTTGGTATTGCACAGATCTGAGGATCCAGTTCCAGGAATTCTGAACTTTTCTTGAACAGGCAGGCATCACTTAACATTTGCATATACCTAGTGTTATGATGTGGTGCTGCAATCTCCTCATATCATGTCTGTGCAGAAGTTTGTCATTTGCAAGCCTCAAAGTCTTGAAACAGGATGAAATTAGTTTGACTAGAGATGCTGGCATGGTGTAGTGGTTTGAGTGTTGGACTAGGGCTAGGATATGATAGCCTTGTTTAAATATTTGAAGGAATGTCATATTGAGGAGGGAACAAGCTTGTTTTCTGCTGCTCTAGAGACCAGGACCCGGAACAATGGGTGCAAGCTGCAAGAAAAGAGATTCCACCTCAACATTAGGAGGAACTTCCTGACAGTAAGGGCTGTTTGACAGTGGAACACACTCCCTTGGAGTGTGGTGGGGTCTCTTTCCTTGGAGATCTTTAAGCAGAGGCTGGATGGCCATCTGTCGGGGATGCTTTGATTGGGAGTTCCTGCATGGCAGGGGGTTGGATTGGATGGCCCTTGTGGTCTCTTCCAACTCTATGATTCTATGATTCTATGATTCTATGACTCTGGAGACCAGGATCAATTCCCTGCTCAGCCATGAAACCCATTGGCTGACCTTGGACAAGTCACATGCTTTCAGCCTCAGAAGAAGGCAATGGTAAATCTCTTCTAAACAAATCTTGCCAAGAGAAACCCTGTGACAGGGTTGCCACAAGTTGGAAAGGACTCGAAGACACATAGCAACAACAACAACAACAACAGATGCCGGACTGACCTCAGACTTCAAAAACCTGGCCTACATTTCTGGTTCAGATTACATTCTGGACAGCAGAAAAGACTTCCAGCTCCCCTTTGACAACTCCTCATCACTCATCCACAACATGTTCCTACCTGTCCCTTTCCACTTCTTGGCAAGTGATGCAAAGAAAGGAAAAGCACCATGTGTGTGGAGAGAAGAGACATTTGTTCTCTCTTCTTTGTTGTGTTAAGTATTCTGTGGATGTATAGGAGATGTTATTCTCCCAAAGCCCCTAATTCTGGTGTGATTCTACAGTACATAATTGCTGTACAGAGTCCCTACTGAATTCTGCTACTATTTAAAACCAGGACTTTGAGTTGTATCAGATGGCCACTGCAAATTACCACCAATGCTAGAAAGGAGTCCTGGGTCAACCTGCTCTTGCCAAGGGGCAGACTGCCATGTTATGTACCTGCTAAATATTATCTAGGGCTTTGGGAAAGTGTTCAACAGCAGCCTCAGATTTAACATCGCCTTGAGGTACCAAAATCTTAAATTAGTCAACTCACTGAGAAAGGGCTGTAAATGTCTGCAGAAATGAAGTGCTAGAATATATGTGGACATTTTAATTAATTTGGTTTTAGTTTTAAAAATGTAAAATGATATTGTGTACTGTGGAGCAATCTCCAAAAGTACTAATCTGTGATATCTGACATTTGTGTGAAATCTTAAAGCCTTTGGCTCGCCATTGGTCACTTTCCTAAGGTTTTGTATAATTTGCACATGGACAGGTAACTATGATTCTAGAATTCTTCCTGTGGCAGTTTTCTTGCAGAACAAAATGGAAGCACTTCAGCTCTTGCTAAAGCAAAATATGGGCCCATACTCTGAATGGAGAAGGCACTCTTATCTTGTTGGATCACTATCTTCAGAACAGATTTTGAGAATGACAAAGGTGATTTGTTTGGGCCACAGCAGTGGAGAACAGACATTCTTCCATTTGACTTATTTGACAAGGACAGTCCTAATTTTAATCCTCGTTCATCCTACTTTTTCAACTCCTTTTAAAACCTCCCCATTTCTCTCTCTTCCTCCCATTTTGCTTCCATTGGTACAAACTGATGTCAAAGTGCAAAATTAATTTGCTGTCAGTTAACTCAGCAAGGGGAAGAAGAGAGAATGGGGTGGAATCTTTCCCTTCCCTACAGGGTCAGGCAAAGCAACCTGCTACAGCCTCTCCTATCTTGTGTGATTTTCCTCATTAATAACAAAGGCCTGCAAAATTGTGGGTCCTATTTTTTAAAAAAATAAAATAAAATAATGTATGCTGGTTTCATAGGAATTGGGCATTGTAAATCCAAAAATGACATCAGATTTGCTCCATCACATACTATTTTTCACAACTTGCTTTGATGTTGCTGTATTGTAGTATGTGCCTGAATGAAATGATCCTGCAAAGAATTATCCTGCAAAAAAGGAAGGAGTTAAAGTCTTCCAATAGATTTTCAAAACACTTTAATTCACTGATATGAGGGTTCTGCAAAAACCTGTTTGTTTGAGTCCCTTGCACCACACCTACACTGAAGACTTTTAGTAACTCATAACTGAATAATAATTAAAATTTAGTTGGTCTAAAAAAAGCACACTGGGTGACCTTGGGCAAGTTCTCTCAGCCTTAGGGGAAGGCAATGGCAAATCTTCTCTGAAGAAACTTGTCAAGATAACTCCATGATAGGTTCACTTTAGGATTGCCATAAATCAGAAATAACTTTAAGGCACACAACAACAACAACAGGACCAGTGTCCTGTTACTGGCATATGCAACCATAAGTCCAGTGTGTACCCACATATGCTTTTGGGGGGGGCATTTCAAAAGTTAGTATTCTCTTCTTTGCTCCCCAATGACCAAAGCCCCTGCCAAACTCATTGTTTAATACTGTAGCACCCCAATGGTTATTTAGTAGTTGGTGGAATGGGTGAGGGTCAGAAATTTATGTCTATGTCCTCAATAGCCAGATGCAAAATAATTACATTATTCATTGTAACTTCCAGAAGATCTTCAGTGAGCCTTCTGATGACATAATCTGAGTGGATGATGCCATTAGAAGGTTCACTATTAGTCCTGTGAGGCCAGGGCTTGCACAACAAGAAGACTTGTGAGTTACAGTACTGGTATACTTCTTGTTGCCTTGTTCTACATGGAACGATGGGCTGTGTGTGTGTGTGTGTGTGTGTGTGCATATATAGATATAGATATATACACATATACACATGCATATATGCACACACACACACACACACACACCATGTCTCTTCTCCATTCACTGTCTTTTTTGTACACCAATATTGCATAAGCACAACACACAAGTACTTTTGTGCTAAGCCAGAGAACCCTGGCACCAGCTAGGAATGGATGGAGGCAGGTGTCCAGACTTTAATGCCACCTCATACTCACAAGTTCAGTCTATCAGTCAATCTTTCTCCTCTGGCATTGCTTCCCCTGGAATTCATCTCCCTGCCCAGAGACTGGGAGAAGCATAACAATTCCTCAAAATCAGCCAGCACCTTGACACCTGACAACCCTATGTGGTGGAGGAGGAGGAGGAAATAGAATATTGACAAATGAGATAAGAGGGAAACTGTTATAGGAGGAAGCAGTTGTAAAAAGCTGCAAAAGGGAATGAAAGAAACTGCTAGGTAGAGATGTACGATCTAAGAAAAAAAGAGAAGATACGATAAAGGATAAGTAAGAGCACTTCAGGATGGATGTGGAAAAGGCAAGAAACAACATAAAATAACACCTCTCAACTTAGAACCTCTAGTTCAGTAAATTCAGCCTGAAATGGTATGGCTGAGTCATGACACCTCCAGTGCCAATAGCTGTATTTCACTTGAGGAAAGCTGAACTACAGAATTCCCTGCTACAGTAAAGAGATTATTGCACTACAGTTAAGCCAAATTAAAAACAGACTTACCTTGCCTGAATTGAAGTAAAATTCAGGTTGCATCCAGATGCTATCACACAGATTTTGCCCCCAAAACCACCATCCGGATGCAGTCCAAATTCAACCAGGCTGACTTAACTTGCTCCGGCAGCCATTTTTCTATGTTGGAAGATTGGTGCAGGAGAAATTTTAGCCATTTCCAATATGGTATTCGATGTCAACGTAAAATGATTGTAGGAATTTCTTACTGATTATGCTAATCACTGCTTCCAACTGCCACCATTTTATGACCAACTGCATTAACATTTTGTGATTGGTGGGCCTCAGTCTCCTTCATCTCTCTCATGGAGGTCCTGTCCTGGGAGTGAACTGTGTGAGAACCCACACCATAGAGAATAGAATGAGGATTGATTTTGATGATTGATATGTATTTAAAAAGCTGTGGTGTGTAGCAGGTCTGCTGGAAGCACAGAGAAACTGAATGGATGAGTCCAATTCTAGGTTGTGGGGAAAGGGGCTGAGGAAATCATCAGGGAAACAACAAAAACAGTCTAGAAATGGAGATGAGTAGGTGTCTAATACTGTTCAACAGGGAGTGTCACTTCATCTTGGTTGGTCCAGATACTTCCATCAGAGGTGTGCTAGAAAACTAAGCTTTTATTGTGTTCAGGATCATTGCCTTGCGAACTTTAGTTTGGCACTAGATAACTTCAGCCTTCCTGTGTAAACATTCTTTTGAGAAATCATCAGGGTGTGCTTGTGGGTAATCATGATACTGGGCATTTCCTTTAAAACACAACTTAGCAGTATGTTGAGTACAGAAAAAAACACTTTCTGAAGAAAAATCTGTTCTGCATGTGCTTGTAACTTACTTCTTTTTTTTTTTAAAAAAAAAACTGCCCAGAATTCTGCATAGGCCAATTAGTTATGTAAGTACAACCTACTTACACCCACCCCAACCAGGCATTGTCCTGGTGTAGGTGTTGATGTTTCCATACCTCTCAACATGGAAATGCATAAGGGTTGTGTTTCTGATCTTCGTAGCCTCATTCACTGGCAGGAGGGAGAGG
The DNA here is from genome assembly GCA_020142125.1 of Phrynosoma platyrhinos. Taxonomy (NCBI): domain Eukaryota; kingdom Metazoa; phylum Chordata; class Lepidosauria; order Squamata; family Phrynosomatidae; genus Phrynosoma; species Phrynosoma platyrhinos. Next base: position 225,975,291 of record CM034701.1, on the reverse strand, counting down.
GAAACATCATCCATTCATCATGCCTCAAGTGGCAGCAGAACAGACCTCTTTGGTGTGGCTGATGCCAAGGAAAGTAGGTGGGGAGCTTAATGGCAGTTACAATTGTGCAATAGTGCAACAATCATAACTCTACAGATATTGTGAATAGAGATCAGTTTTGGAGGATTAATGCCAGGTTACACATCCATAAATGTGACATTAAATTCTGGCCAGTCTAGCTATCATCTTTCTTTCTTTCTTTCTTTCTTTCTTTCTTTCTTTCTTTCTTTCTTTCTTTCTTTCTTTCTTTCTTTCTTTCTTTCTACTTGATTGACTGATTGACTGATTGATTGATTATATAAGTATTGGATAAAAACCAGGGACATGTTGGCTTAGTGATTAAGATACCAATTCTCATGATTGGAAGGTTGGAAGGTTGGCAGTTCAGTGCCCAAGGCCCACAGTAAACAAGTGCTACATGATGGGGGTGAGCTCCCATCACTAATCCCAGCTTCTGCCAACCTAGCAGTTTGAAAGCATGAAAATGAAAATAGATAAATAGGTACCACTTCTCATTGGGAAGGTAACTCAGTGCAGTCATGCTGGCCACATGACAATCGGAATCGTCTTCAGACAACACTGGCTCTTTGGCTTAGTAACAGATATGAGCACTGCCCCCTACAGTTGGTTATGGCTATACATTCATGTCAAGTGGAAACCTTTACTTCAGGGGTAGGCAACCTTTCCCTTTTAAGGGCCAAGGGACTTCAGCTCCCAGAAGCCTCAGCCATGTTGGCCAATAGTCCCATGTTGGCCAATAGCTCCTAGCATTCTGGGAGCTGAAGTCCCTCAGCCCTTAAACGGGAAAGGTTGCCTACCCCTGCTTTACTTATTGGATAAATACATGGAGATTATCACACATGCCATTTTTCCCCGATCTGGGCACGGGATGGGATTGAGCTGGGACAGGTGTTATTGCACACAAAAAATGCTGCTGCGCTGCTGCCCAATCACCACTTGTCCCTCAGCCACATTTAACCCACTGCTTTTGGTAGCATGGATTTCTGTACTACCAAAATCAGCTGGCTAAGCACCGCTGAGGGATGGGTAGTGGTTGGGCAGCAGCACAGCAGCATTTTTGTGTGCAATAACACCCAGCCCAGCCCAGCCCAATCCCACCCCGTGCCCAGATCGGGGGAAAAGATGAGTGCTATAATCTCCCCAGATTCATTTGTTTCTGAAACACATATTACAAGTGAATCAGCAGTAGTCAGGTCCAAAGCTAAACATTTGGAGACAGCTGCAAAGTTTAGAGAATCTGAATGTGCAGTTTAAAGATGTACAACTGGGACCTGCAGGAAAGTGTCACTGGTAGAGGCAAAAGATAGCTGCAAAACTCTCCTCTGCTGTCACTCCCTGTGCCAGTATTCCTATTCTAAAATTGCTCAGAGAAGTTACTTTTTGCAACTATTCCTAGGATCCTTGAGCCAGCATTGTCTTTGCAGCTCTGCTGGCTAGGCAATTCTGGGAGATGAAGCTTAAAAAAGAAATGTTTCCAAGCTCTCTTGAGTGTGCTGCTGTATAATTCCTGCTCATTTCACTGGTGGGTCATTGATGAGCCCTTTCTAGATTATTCAGCCATTCTGCTTTGTAACATGAAAGCTAATAAAGTTTAATGTTGGCTTAGCCTGTAGTAAAACTGTTTATATCTAAACTACTATGAATGAGGATGGCAGTTAGGAAAATATTAATTTTGTTCCATAACCAGATACCACTTTACATAGAGATCAGAGGAGTTTATTGTAACACCCTTGTCTTATATGCATATTAGAGATAATGACTAAGCTTTAGTTCCATTCACTAAGTCAATAAAGTGGATTAGAATTTCTTTTCTGTTATTTAAATAGCTTTTGAAGAGACTTTCACCATCTTGGCTGAAGGCCAGTTTAAGCAACTTGCTGTATCATGTACCATGATACATTATGGTTGTGCTAGGGATGGTGAACCAGTCATCAGCAGCACTTGTGAGATGCCTCCAGAGTTGTCATTTCAAAATTCAATTTGGAAAGATATTTAAAGAATGTGAGATTTTAAGCTATGTGAGGCTGGTGTGGGTAGAGGTTTTGAATAAGGTTTAGTGCAAAAACAACAGTATAGAGAGATAATTTATTATGTAAAATGTTCTTGAAGCACCTTTGAGACTAACTGTGCAAAAGAACTTATAGCATAAGCTTTTGTAGACTTGGTCTACTTCCTCAGATGCAGCCTCCATGGATTTTGTAGACCCAATCTATGAAAGCTTATTCTACAACTTCATTCACATAGTTAATCTCAAAAGGTGTTACAAGATCCCTTTTCATACAGATATTCTAGAGTAACATGACTATGTCTATGAACTCTACCCCTAGGAGAAAACTTGTTGTGGTAACATCATTATACCTTCTTATGGCTACTATCAACAGACATCATATGCACCCCTCCCCCCCAGTTTTTTCAGATGAAGGAATGTGTGCAGTTGGCATTATTTATTGCATGGGTATGTTGTACTCAAGACTTGTTTAATAGACTGCTGCTTCCAAAGTTAGTCACTCTGCATGTAAGGTGAGGCATTTATCTGGGTTGTCAAGAACAGGTTTGGGTCCCATGGGGAGGGGGAAACAACTGGATAGCCCTCACAGCTGTTAGCCAACAGCAGATCTGCATAATGGCAGGACCGGATGACTAGCTGATTAAGCACCTCTGGACAGGGGAGGTAGCTTTGGGCCAAGTGGGAAACAGGATTGTGGCTGTGCATGAAGGAGAGGGACCTGAGGAAGAGGTTCTTCTAATGTCCAGGAAAGCCACCAAGAGTGCTGATAGCAGCTTCTTGTGAGGGT
>CM034701.1:225915331-225967601 GCA_020142125.1 Phrynosoma platyrhinos | reverse complement strand
TGATCAAGGTTAAGGTGTTTCTATAAACCAAGGCTACGCCGCCCCCACACCCACTTTCCCTAGTCTGCTCACTGACTGAATAACCCATTAGGAGAATTTGCACCCATGTCGCTGCGCTGGCATCTCCCAACCAGGTTTCAGTGAAACATGCCAGGTCGGCCATCTCATCCACCAGAAGATTGTGGATAAGATGGGTCTTATTTTTGACTGACCTGGCATTGCAAAGGAGCAGGCTAAGGGATTGTGGAATGGTTGGTATGCTCTCCATGTTATCCTGGGAAACAGAGTGAACTGAAGAAGGGACAGATACCAAACATCTGCCCCTTCTTCTTTTGTAACATTTGTTGACTCTGTTACCGCCATACCTTCCCTATCCCCGCACCACTTCAATATTGGCTAACATTCAGTTAGGGTCATAGGCATGTGGGGCCAAAAAGTTATCATTGCACAATGGATGTATTTGGCTGATAGTTTTGGATGTGGAAGTGTGCAGACTGTATGTTCCTTTATGCCTGGTCTTTGGAAGTTGCAATTTGCCTATAGTGCTGCATTAAATCATTTGCATTGTGCATTCCAGTTTTGCATTGTGTATTATGCACTGCAGTTGTTCATCATATATTGTACTTTATAGTTGTGTACTGTATAATGTATATTGTGCATTACGCAATGGCACCTAGTCCCTATTGGGTACACAATATGTACGTATGGCTTCCTTCCTCCTGGTGCAATGGCCTCACTTTGATGGAAGGGTTACCATTCTGCTAAAGAAAATGTTTATAGCAGGAACCCTCTGGATATTTTTCACATACAGTTCTAATGTGCCTTATCCCACATAGCCAGTGATAAGGGATGATGGGAGCTGCAGTCCAAAATATGTAGACAGTCGGCAAATTGTGTTATTATTTTACATGAGGGTTGCTAGTGTAGCATATCTCCATGTGTAGATATTTATGCTACACGTAAATATGTTGGACTACAGCAATTGTTGGTTTCTACCTTTCAGCAGCCTTAGCCAGCATAACCAATACTTGGAAGGCCAGAAGTTGCTCACTCCTAGTTTGGAATTTGCTTTTTCCTATTGTTTCTGGCATGCAAGCCCAAAATTTACAAGGAAAAGCCACCTGTTTGCATTGATCCTACAGTGAATCACGACCCTGAGAAAAATAGTACCAAGAACATGCCCACTTTTATCAAAGTTTTCCAAGATATTTTGCTGCCTGTGGCAGAGGACAAGGGAACACTGTCACCCCGATTTCCTATCCAGCAGCTGACTAGTCAGGCCATTGAAATACTGATAACAGGACAGCATGATTTAGCACTATATCTAACACATCAGGGTAGCAGGTGCAACACAGGCTTCGTGGTCTGCAAAATGTCTGATAAGGGGAATGTTCAGGGGGCTTGGGGAAAATGGTTTCCTTCCTCCTGGTGCAATGGCCTCACTTTAATGGAAAGGTTACCGTTATGCTAAAGAAAATGTTTATAGCAGGACCCTCTGGATATTTTTCAGATACAGTTCCCATGTGCCTTATCCCACATAGACAGCGATGAGGGATGATGGGCGCTGCAGTCCAAAATCAGCTAGAGGGCCACAGTTGCCACCCTGGATGGTGGCAGTTTACAGGAAGTGATGTAACTAGCCTATTGTCTTTGGGTCATTCAGACATATTTTGTTTACTGTGATGATGCAAATCATCTCACTCATGCATTCCTGATTTGTTATTCACAGTATGGAATTGCATCAGTGCACATCTCTGCAAGTTTGGTTGCTCACATGTTCAAGCATTCTAATAAAGATGGAGTTGACAATGTGAATGCATTCAGAACATGTTCAAGGCATGCAGCATTTCATCCTGGGTCTATTTGCATTGGTTATTCACACTACTGACAATGTGGATCTTTTTTAAAAAAATCAAGGAAAACCTGATATAAATTATCCCAGATTAAGTGGAGTTTTGGGCAGCCCCCCAAACTTAATTGGGATTCGCATGCATCCAGGATGCATGTGAACAACAGAGACTGAACCCAGATTCATCTTGGATTATTTTCACAGTGTGAATAACCCCTTTGCTCACAGAGAAGAACGCCTTGCTCACCTGATTGATCCCTATGAGGTTTCACAAAGGCAGAGGAGACATTTAGCCTGGTTCACTCTGAAGATTATCACACAGGGGCTATACAGTTTAAAAACTGTTTTTCTATTGTTATTGACCAAGAACAATACAAATGCGGTATTAAAACACTTACTTTCACACACAGATCGCAATAACAATTCACTAACAATTCACAAATGGCAAATAGCGCATTTGAATTCCACATGTCCGCAGCCTTTCATGTTTGTTTATCGTTGAGAGATCTCATACATGTGCAGATGGGGCAAAAGTGACCAGCTCTATTCAACCTCACCCTCTGAATAAAAAAAAAGAAAAAGAAAAATATTGTTATTACCAACCTTCTATATGATTGAGTTCTGGACCCTAAGAACACATCTGTTTTAAGTTTAGGAATTGTGAGGTGGGGGAGGAACTGGGTAATCACTTGCCGCCTACTTAACTCTCCTGTGATCACAAATGTGACACAGAAAGCGAATCTGCCTCACTGCACTGTGGACTAGTACCCAGATAGTTTGATGAATTGTCTTAATATTGCTTTTGAATCATAACTGCCTTTTGCATATATTCCAATAGAGCAAATGAATCATGATCGCCAAGCCATTCACACTTTTTTGATCATCTATGAGTCGTTCCACTTGCACTGCGATTCCAGGACATTTCAAGAACGATATATCAACGTCGTCGTGTGAAAATCTTTTCCCCAATCTTGCAATAAAGATGGTATCATTACTTTTCTCAAATTGTATACCCTCCTCGTGTGATAATCTTCACTGTGTGAGCATGATGTGTCATCCAGTTAGAACTCATTATCTTTAATTGGTTTCTTTGAACCTGTAATGGGAGGCAGCCCAGTCAACAAATGAACCATCCTTGTGACTATGGTAGCAGATGCAATCTGGTGAGAAGCAGGATGGAGTTTGGTTTGAGCAGTGAACTGAAGATGGGGTGAAGTGGCTGGGAGTGGAGGGGGGGGGAAATGAGGCCATTAACTAAATAAAAGTTCTACTTCCTAAATGAAATTTTCAGTCTCCACATTTCTAGCATTGCTGAAATACTGAAAATTAATCACAATTACAACTCCTTTATCTGCTGTGTTTGTATTCCCTTGGCAACTGTGCCTGCCTCTTTTCTTTGGATACCTTACCCTGTTACTAAGTGCTTCCTTGAAGTTTTAAGTCATTGCAATGCTAGAAATGTGATGACTGAAGGAAATTTTCATTTGTCAAGGAAACATTCTTATTTGGGGGAGAATTGCCTTCATCCCCACCACCACCACCACCACCACCACCACCACCACCACCACCTACAACACTGAGTGAAGCCAAGGCTATGATCTCTAACACCAGGCATATTTCCTTAGGAAAGCAATACAGCTGCTCTAAGAAAGATCTCGAGGACAATCTGAAGGAGGTAATAATTGACCACTAGTTAAAATACAAGGACACTTTCTAGCAGAAACAAGTGAAGTCTTTAAGTGGAGGACAGCAGTACTATTTCAAAACCCATCCAACAGATTAGACCTACAGGTGACTGCTAAGAGAAATGGTTTTCAGCCTAGCAATCTGACATTTGCTTTTATTTTAGGAGCTCATGCCCAGGGTAGGAAGCACTGTAGCCACGACTCACTGCAAAGTCAGAAAAATAATGTCAGAAAAAACTTACTGCAGTATTTTAAAAGCAACTAACTACACTGCTTATCATTTTCATTGCTTTTTGTTACTTTAGCCAATATCTGGGTGTGGGGGATGTATTATAAATGTATATATGCAGATGTATATATGCACAAATGTACAATGAACATCTTCCATAGGGACTCTGGGAGGCTCTAGAGGATGTCTGTTGCCATGCTTCCAGCTATAGGAAAATAGCTGGATGTTCCTCTCCCCATCTCTCCACTGGCCAGAAAATGTCTGTGTTGGGGGAGAGGGGCTGCAGTAGGAAAAAGGTGGTAGTGGTGGTGGTGGTGGGGTGTTGCATGATCATTACAGAATTTCAACCTCCACAATGACTCCCAAAAAGTGAGTTTTGATTGTCTAAGTTGAGTATGTGCCATCATAATTCACTAACAGGATGCCAGTGTCACGAACTGAGGTTCTCTGTTGTTCTTTTGATCCAGAGAGAAATTTAGTTACCCTAGACTGTAGGATTTTTAATATAGACACATGGGAAACTAGATCTGGGTTTAGACACTATGCATGTAACATTTATTAAGACATATGGATGAAACAATAATAAGAAATATGAGGGGGGGGGAGAACTGAGATGATTGTGAATAAAATGACATGAAACTTGAAAAATTCAATTCAATACAGCTTTAACCCTTTTAAAGTAAGAAAAAAAATATCACCCACAGTGGTTTTGTTCCCACTCAAACATTATTTCTGGAATATAACTAAGGTGACCTTGTGCAAGTCACATCCTCTCAGACACAGAGAAAGACAATGGCAAAAGATCTCTACATAAATCTTGCCAAGCAAATCCCATGATAGGTTCAGGCTAGGGTTGCCATAAGTTGGAAAAGACTTAAGGCACACAACAACAACTTAGTTGTATCCTCATGGGAGAGAGACAAGCAACTTGTTTCAAATAACCTATTTGAAGCTGCCAGAGTATAAAGTTCCACTAGGGTACTTATGCTTTTCTGGTGCACCCCAGGGACATGTACCAGGAACCCCATTTAGCTGCTGTTGCAGTGCACTATTGTATCAGGAAGTACTGGTACAGCAATGTTGAAAATGCTGCTGCTGCTGCTAATTATCAGAGCCAAACACTGTTCTCCAACACAGCATGTAGATGAATTCTTTGGCCAAAATACTCTTGCATAGCTTACACTGATGTAACCAGCAGCTCTGTCCTCCCTCCCCAGGAACAGATGGGTGCCAGCCAGCTTGTAAAGCAGAGAGAGAAAGAGAGGAAGCTTCCTTCCTCCAGTTTAAGTACACTGGTGGAGTTTAATGTTCCACCAATGCCCTAACAAGGCTCATAGCCTTTGTCTGGTGAGAACAGTGGCTTGGATGTTCCAAATCACTTTAAAAGCATCCAAGCAAACAGATACTGTAATCAAGAAACCATAATTTGATAGGGTAAATGGTTAGCAGTATCAAATGGTTGTTTTAAATTCCATGCCTGCATGTGTTATGTAGCCAGGGACTCAAGGTGGATTGTTCATCTAGTCTTCATAGAGCCAGTCATGAGGTGTACCAGAAGATGAAGCTCCCTAGATTGTACCATAGGCCACATACCCCCCCCCCCCGACTGTAGCTAAAATCAGAAATAACAGATTAAAACCAGCAATGATTGGAATCCTGTATCAGCCTGATGAAGCATGACACTCTGCCTGCACACCTCTGACTTCGTGCAATTGACATGTTTCATAACATAGTGGACCAACACTGGTTGCTGGAAGGGGTGGGGAGATGCCCTGGCTGTGTCCACCTACAATTTCACAGAAAGATGTTATCCTTCTGGATCTTTAGCACATTTGTCTGTGTGGGTTTTCAAGCTGCCTATTGATTTGTGATGACCTCATGAATTTCATAGGGTTTTTAAAGGTAAGGAATACTGAGATATGACTTTGCTCTGTTTCCTCTGAAACAAAGCCTACAGTACTCTGCAACCTTTCATTCAAGTATGGACCAGGGCTCTCCCTGCTTAACTGGTTAACTTCCAAGATCAGACAGGACCTGGTGCCTTTAGGCCCTAAAGGTTTAGGGTATTTAGGCCTATGTGCACACTGTTCTCTCCTGGCTGTAAAACCACACTAGTTGGTGTTTGGCTGCCCCTCAGCCTCCCCTGTCTACTTGCTGGCAGTATGGATGCATTCCTGCATGGAAAAGGTCAGGTGTGCTGCATGAATAATGTTGTTCAAGGAGATACTGAATACTGCCTTCCTTTCACAACAACCTAAAAAGCACAAGTAATAACGGCCAATGTTGTTAGTTTTAAATGCTTTAATGACAATTAGCTATAAGGTGGGGTTGGGTTTGAACGATACATTTTCATTCAAATTTTGGAACCTCACTTTCCGCCATTCTGTTGAACTGGTAAAGCTGAGGATATGTTACTTGTGCATAATACTTTATACATAGGTAAAAGCTAACAAGCAGTGTTCCCCACCACCACCACCACTACCTTTACTATGGATTACAAGGTCTGGATCATAAAGGAGTAGAGCTGGAAGGGCTTTTGTCATTTTGCATATGCTGTGTTTCGTATACAAATATCCAATTAATCCAGAGATACCAAGTGAAATTACAGATTCAAAGAGTTTTCAAAAGGCAAGCTCAGGCACACTTGTAATGGCAGGGTATGGTGCTTCCCAACGTGATAATAAGCACTGGTTAGAAAAAAGAATCCTTGTTCAAAGCCAAGGTTCAAAGCCTGGAGGCACATGATACAGCAACCTTGCTAAAGCAAAGCCAGTTTGGTCAGTGCTGGGATATTCTGTAACTGCCACCTTACGTCACAGGATGAGAAAAAGGCAAGATATAAATAGTCTTCAGGCTTAAGAAAATCAGGCCAAAGGCCATTAGGAAAGAACTGGGGCCATTCCATCTGTTTCAAGCTTCAGTGCAAGCTGGCAATGGAACAGAGATTCTACAAAAAGTGAGGTTGAGTCCTAACCATCAGTATTGCCAAACATGGATTTTCAATACATGTACACTGGAGTAGTTCCATTGAGCTCAGTAGCCATACACCAAAATCAAGCAAGTTTGCCACCCAAGGAGCTCCTATTTTAGATTGGAATAGACAGCATAAATGTTAAAATACATACGTGTGGCCCATCAAAGCTTAGCACAGTGGAAATACATGCCTACATGTGATCTGTAGGAGCTGCTGGTGGAGAAGAAGTCATAAGAGTGTTGACATTATCCTTCTTCTATGCTACAGTTGACAAAACTGGCTTTGGGTGACATTCATGTTGGAAGGATCTCAAATGAAGCTCAACCTTCACACTTTTTTATACAAAAAAAAATTTAATAAATATTTTTCAAGATTTATTGCCAGGAATAACACATCAGAGATGTATTTTCATGTTCATGTAACACTAATATTTCCATACAAGATATCCTCATGATCTCAGTGGTTACCCTGCAGAGATAACGTTGTCTGAAGCCTTTTAAATTCCAATTTTTGTAATAGCACTTTGATTTCCTCACTTTTTTTTTTAATTTAAGGCGGGCAGTAGAATCTATGGCAAATCTACACTGTGATCTTACTGGACATTCTACTGTTCAAGTATTCAGCAACTAGCTTATTAGAATACTTTTTACATACAGTAGATTACAAAGAAAAGAAATCAAATCTACAAGTGGTTCAGCATTACCTATTTGTTGTGGGGCAAAGAAAAAAAAATCAAGAGTTTACAAAGTAAGATTTCGGTGCTTCCAACTTCACATACTAATTTGGTTTTTTAATTACATGCAACCACTCACATCTCACATTTCATCTACAGAAGGTTATAACTCCTTTGTGTTCCCATAAACTGCTCTGAAGCAGATTATCTGCCTGTCATCCTTTCCTTCCCCCCCACCCTATGTCTAAAGCAGCCAGAAAAAAAAAAAAACTAACCTAATTCTAAACTGCCTCAGCTGGTATTTAACAAATAGTCTTAAAGTGATACTATGGAAGGTGTTTTCAGAGGACAAAAAAGAAACAACATACTTGACATTGTACAAAAAGCCAATGATTGAAAGCCTTTCCTATTGTGTTAAAAATAAAAAAATCTGATTTTTCAGAACACCTTAAATTTTGGCATGTAGGCAACATGTAACAATAAAAAAAACACAAGGAAAAAATAGTCAAAAACATAAAGAAACTTTTAAGCTTACAATGCTATGAAAAAACCTTCAACTCTAAACACATACACATAAATAAAAAAGGAATGATATTTAAGGCTCTTGATTATTAAGTTAATAAATCAAATATACACAGTGATTAATAAAAAAGAATTATTTACATAACTATACAAACTTCTACTTTTGACACATTTTCCTCTCAATTCTTCATTTTTTACCAGCAATTGCTGACAAGACCCCCCCTTCCCACCCATCCCTCCCCAAACAAAAAATACAATAAAAAAAATAAATAATAAACTTTTTCGATAGTTGCTGTGGTTCTGAGCTGCAAAGGCACTTTCAAATACAGAACTAGTTGTACGTCATCATAAAACCAATATACAAAAGAACTCTAATTCAATAAATAAATAAAATGTATTTTTCTAAGACTATAAACTGTGACATCTTGAGAAAAAAGATGATGTGAAAGATTTGGGATGAGGGTGTTTTTGCTACAATAAAGAGCTAAATAAAAGACTACAAGATACCTTATGAAAACTTTGCAGGACACATCAGCTGCAGCTGAATTAACACAGGGGCACTTTTGACTAGTTTTGCATAGATGTGAAATGCAGCACTTGGTAGTCCAGCCAACCACAGCAACTATCACTGCCAGTGTAAGCCAGCTTGTCAAAACTTAAATTAACACAGGGATTCTAAGCGAATAATAGCCTTAGACTCAAAATATTACACAACCATTTTAAGAACTACAAGCTCCGAGTTGCCTTGAATGGATAGGTAAAGGCCCTGCACAGCAGCACCTGCTGTCTGCTATACAATGTATTCCATTCGGTTTAAGCTTTGTGCGCTTTCTAAGTCCCGGTTGTCTTGTTTGTTTGTCCAGTTCGGGTGTTTTGGAGGAGTGCCATTGGGTGGCTTTTCGTCTCTATCTACCAGCGTGTACGTTGCCTGTTTGGCAAATCGGGTTTTTTGCTGGTGCTTGTCCATGTCGTCTTCCTCCACCTCAGAGTTGTGTGTCCTTATTTTGGCAATTTTTGAGTTCTTGTTTTCATAGTCTTTGATAGGGACGGCATTGGTGCCATGTTTCTCGATAGGGTTCTTGATCTGATTCAGCTGTTCCCGTACATTGTTGGTGGTGTTGTCATCTGATGGTGTGTGAGTATGGCTGCTCTGCTTTCGGCGCTTCCGAATGCACCAGTAGAAAGCAGTGACCAGACAACAGATCCAAGCCACGGTCAAAACAGAACTCAGTAAAGGAACCAAGAAATCTGCAAGGGAAATTGGACTAACATTACTGCAAAGTCCTTCAAGGCAGCATATGTGATTGCTTTTAGGAAACATGAAAACATCCTTTCACTTTAACAAAGAGGGTCTTAACAAAACAAAATTTTGTATATTTTATTCACTGTGCTTATAGACCAGCCTGTAACTGCAGATAATCAGTTAAACAAGCCTACAAAAGTGAATAGGAATCCTACTGTTATCTCCTTTGTTGTAGTTTTTAAATTAAAATAAAACCCCTCAAAGTCAAGGTGATCTCCCTTTTTCTCAACATAAGTGACTCAGGGATGACAGCATGAAATCAAGGACCTGAAGGATTTTTCCTGGCTTAAAGGTAATTGGCTCCACATACCCATCTTCTAATATTGCACTTTCAACCTGAGAGGTATTGATGTGCTCTGATCAACATTCTGGAGAAAGCAGAGCTCTTCTTAGCATACCCACTAACTAAGGAAACTGAGACCATCCAATTCCTCAGTAAGTCTGCCCTCAAGACAGCATATATTTCATTAAAAGCTGAGGAAATCAGTAAATTTAATCTTGGCCATGAGGACAGAAAAAAAGTATATCAAGCCTCCTCATAGCTCTGACTCAACTTCAGAGTTTTCTACAAGGGCATTTTTCACTAGGCCAAAACCAATACAAGCTTCAGGATGTATGGCAAGTTTAGTTGATTGGAAAAACAATAATCATTTCAAGTAATTCCATTAATGCTTAAATGAGCACTTTCACTTGGAAGCATATATGTCTAGAAATGAACAAAGTTAGTTTTTAAGATGAAAGATGCATCAGTTTATTATTATTTTAAACATGGGAAGAGAATACCATCACTCAATCTTCTTCTTCTGAAGACTTACCTGTTTTGTTTTTAATTGGCCGCTTCTGTACCCGGACTTCTGCAACTGCAGCAATAAGTGTGCTGTTCCCATCACGCTTGCTCACCAGATCAATTATTTTATCAGTTATTTCTTTTATTGGGTTTTCTTCTTCCTGGATATCTTCAGCAGACTGAGAAAAAAGTATGGCTGCATATTAAAGTCAATCTAGTTCCACTACAAGGTATAAACCATTGCTTGCAACAGAGAGGTACATGGATTCCAGAAGAGATGTAGCTCAAACCTTGACCATAGGAAAACACTGACTTCTACCAACACAGACATGCTTAAAAGGTAACAAGTGTCCAGGTACCAACAGCAAGCCTGTTAATCATGCTGTTAAACCAATTTTCCATTTTCCAAGATCATTCGACTTCAAAAACATCACATAATTTAAAACTGTGTTCATTCATTCATCAATTTTAATGAATATGGACAAAAGAAGTCTGATGACTAAATAAAAACAAACTCACCAAGTTTCATAAAGGAACACAAAACAATCAGTATACCAAGAAAAAGAAAGAAATTTGAGAAAATGAGAGGATGCAACCCCACTGGTGCTGCCAAAAATGATAGCAAATTATGGATGTAGGAGAGAAGGAAAATGGAAAGGTCCTTTGCTTCACTGACCTAAATCCAAATTAAATCCAGATCCATCCTAACTGTGACAGCAATAAACCTAACCATTTCTAAAGCCAGGCAGGAACTTACATTAACCAGAAGGCAGACTTACAATTGCAACGTGAATTTCATTGTTTGCCAAGTGTGATGGTTCACAGGTGATGTAGATGGAATATTCAACAGAGACATTCTTCAAGATACTCAGATTCCGCAGCTCACTACAGATATGCTCAGTAGTAAGGCCCTGGAAGAAAATACAGACTGTGAGACTGTGGATAGGGAAGGATTCAGGAAAAATATAAATCACCTGTGTTTCTTCATTACCAATTGTACCTGGCTGCAATCCTACATGACATCTTGTCCCTACCTGACAAGACCAGCTGCACTGCCCACAAACTTGCCCTTCAGAAGGGAGGATCATTACACAGGCAAAAGCAAGTTCAAGGAGTATAAACTGAATACAAAGATGAAACTTATCTCAGTGCCCCAAGCAGTGATGTCCTTATAATCACTTCTGTATATTCACATTAAATACTATTAAGGTAGGTTTTTTTTTTTTAAAAAAATGAAGTTTATGACATGGTCCTGGGACAGTTAAACTGAGAGTTTAGCATGGGGAAATCCCAATGCATACTGAAAGAGCCTACAGTGCTTCATGAGGCTTTTTAAATAATCTTAGGCAAACTGCACCTAAAACAACATCAAAGAGTTGCTTCAAGGATACATGGAAACGGTGCTGGGTTTAGGGCAGGGGTAGGCAACCTTTCCCCTTTAAGGGCCGAGGGACTTCAGCTCCCAGAAGCCTCAGCCATGTTGGCCAATAGTCCCATGTTGGCCAATAGTTCCTGGGACTCTGGGAGCTGAAGTCCCTCGGCCCTTAAAGGGGAAAGGTTGCCTACCCCTGGTTTAGGGCATGCCACTCAGAGCTACAGAGAAAATGCACATTGTGGAGATACAAATGTTTTTACCAGTTCTTCTACTCCATTGACACAATTCAGATTATAATATAGTGTTTCCAGTAAAGCTACCTGTACTTTTGAGTTGTTTGGCTGGTCTTTGTAAACTGTACTGAAAATTTACGTACCGGGGTCATCATCTCTTTGTTAAAGGTGAAAGTGATATTAGCACAATTGTCCTGGTAATAAGAATCAGAATTGCATGTTGTTTTCACTGGCTGTTGATTTGAAGGCCAACATTCACCAATGTTGTCACAGGGACGCACAAAGCAGTGGTCATCTTTAACAGGATGACAGGTATGGCCTGCAGGACATTCACTGTGGCCTTTGCCACTTATCAGGCAAGGCTTGGGACCACACCAGACCTAAAGGATATTGAACACTCCATTAGTAACTGTCCTTTTGCATGAAAAAGGAGTAAGAACAAGCTATGTAAGAGTCACAGGACAGTACCTTAGAACAGGTGACTTTTCCATTCACACACTGACAAGCATTACATTCATCATCCCACTTTGATCCATCTGGAATAATATGCCCGCTGGCAATACAAGGCCTTCCTGAAACTAAGAGAAAAAGAAGTTGAGGTACTAATCCAAAGATCAACAACTAACATTTATATGAACTGTGACATTGGCCTAAATCTGATTCAATGGATCTGTTCTAGTTAGGATTAACCAATAGGATTCAGGCCACTGTCTGTCAAATACAGTGGGCCTTTGGCATCCACTAGGGTTTGGTTGTAGGACCTCCCGTGGATACCAAAATCCATGGATGCTCAAGTCCCATTAAATACAATGGCATAGTAAAATGGTGTTCCTTCTATAAAATGGCAAAATCAAGGTTTGCTGATTGGAATTTATGTTTAAAAGATTTTCAAGCCACAGATACTTGAATCCATGGATAAAAAAAATTGTGGATATGGAGGGCCAACTGTACATGAGTACTGAAAGGAAATCTCCATATTACTATAATGCCCTGCAGATTGGACACATGGGGAAAATGAGATGAGGTTCTACCAACTTCCATGTCTGCTGTCTGATTAACTCCACTACCAACTGGAAGGGCCAGACAGAGGGCATATTTTTTATAATGGTGTGCTAGATACAAATTTCACAAAATACACTTTGTTACAACTAATTCCATTATGCAATTTATTCATTTTTGGACTACCTTCTTGGCATCTTGGACCACTGCGACCAGTTGGACAGATGCAACGGTATCCATTGATTTCATCAACACATGTGGCTCCAAAGGCACAAGGAGAAGACTGACATTCATTGATATCTGATGTGGGGTGATGATAGAAAGACAAGGGGGAAAATAAAAACACACCATTATTACTATAGACTACAGAGATATATCCAGAGACAAGATCTAAAGTTCAGAACATTGCTTAAATATAAGAAGTGGGTGGGTGGGGGAAATCAAGATCTAAGACAACATAGCTATTTCAGAATGAACACCAGAGATTTATGGACATCAGAAGCATCCTTATGCTGGGTCAGAATGAGAACCTTGCAAGATCAATTTTTCGTCCTGTAACTTCCAGAAACCTCCAGCTGGCACAGCTTGTTTTGGTACTAGTTGAGGGATTTTGGAAGCTGTAGTTCAAATTATCCCCCTCACATACAACTTTCCTTAGCTCTAGACTCAAAACTATATACCTGGGATTTCTTATGTGGAATTTTAGGTATAGCAACTGGAGAGTGAGTCTGGATCCTTCTTTCTTCTAGCATTTTCTATAGTACTACTTAAGTGTTTTCCCTTCAACATATATAAGCTTTCAACATAGTATCCACCTCTGATTTCTACTCCCAATTATATCTTCACTGTTAACACTCTTGTATTAAACAATTATTAATGAAAGTATGCTTTCTTTTGTGTGTTTCCCCATCAAATGAAAGCTCATAAGCAACAGGCAAAGAGATTATTTCATAGCCCCCCAAATTACTTCTCCTTGGACAGATGGAGCTGATTCCCAGTGAAATGCATGGGACTTAAAAAGGTAATACCCAGTATCACCTAAGGAAGCTGAACAGTGGGACATCATAGAATCATAGAGTTGGAAGAGACCACAAGGGCCATCCAGTCCAACCCCCTGCCATGCAGGAACCCAAAATCAAAGCATCCCCAACAAATGGCCATCCAGTCTCTGTTTAAAGACCTCCAAAGAAGGAGACTCCACCAAACTCCGAGGCAGTGTGTTCCACTGTCAAACAGCTCTCACTGTCAGGAAGTTTCTCTTAATGTTGAGGTGGAATCTCTTTTCCTGTAGCTTGCATCTGTTGTTCTGGGTCCTGTTCTCTGGAGCAGCAGAAAACAAGCTAGTGGCCTCCTCAACATGACATCCCTTCAAATAAAGAGGGCTATCATATCCCCTCTTAACCACCTCTTCTCCAGGATGTCAAAAGGAACAACTTGTTTGGTTATACTATAGGTGTCTCTGGTAACCTTTTTACTCTGGACGGACCCTTGAAATAATTTTCATATCTCAGGGGAGCCCTACATAAAAGTTACATCTACAGCTAAAAAAATTTGCTTCCCCTGTCTGATCACAATCTCTCACAGAATCTCTAGTGATCTCTTATAGAACCCTGGGGTTCCAGGAAACTCTGGCTAAGAAACCCTGTGCCATAGAGTTCAATACACTCATGGACACTAACATATATAAAGTTTTTGTGGTTGCCAAAGATGGCAGCTATAGGCTACCTCCAGTATCAGAAACAGTCCACTTCTCAATTTCAGCTGCTGGACAATGATGAAATTGAATTTTTGTTTCATCTAGCAAAGATCACCAAGGGAAATCCATTTGATATGAGTCAATTCTTCTGCAATTTTTGACCAGATAACACAAAGGGACTTCCTTAGAAATTATAATTTAACAAAATCTCATACGTTTTTCATTAAAGGTAAGGTTAGATCACAAGATAAAGTGAAAAAATAAAACCACTTACTTATCCTGCAGTCAGGACCTGCGAAACCTGGAGCACACTCACAACGGTACCAATTGTCTCCATCTACACATGTTCCACTGTTATAGCTGTATGGGATGAAAGGATGGGTGAGAAGGAGAGAAAGCAAGCAAAGGTCATCATCTTAAACTCTTGCATTCACAAAACACATTATGACACTCAAAGTTATGAAAAGGTAAGTCTGAACAATGTCTCTAAAGCTATTAGAAAGCTCTAACTAACAGACATACCATCTACTATAAACATTAATTTCACTGACTATAACAACTATTTTGAGATGCTGCCCAGCCAGGTGAAGTGGAAGAATGTTTAGTAGATCAATTAAACTATTAATAAGTGGGTTAAAGGTAAAGTGGGGGAAAAAAAAGAGAAGAAGAAAGCATGGAAGAGCTGAAGAGAACACACTTAAATACAGTCAAAAGACTGAGGGAGGAAAGGTCACTTTCACTCTTATTAATCTGTGCTCCCTACACTCAAAAAACTTCACTTCCATCTAAAGGTCCCTCAAGATAAACAGAAGTGCCCTTCTAGGTAATGATTTATGGGGTACAAGCAAATAAAAGCCCAACTTGCTGCCAGGTCTTATTGCTTACCATGGGTGTGGGCTGCAATCATTTGTATCTGTAGAAAGACCAGAGAAATGAAAAATTAGAAGACCCTTCTCAATGATAAAGCAAGAAGTTATTAAGAATGGTGGCAGTCCCTGGCTTCAGATCTTCTGCAGAGAGCTGGACTATAAGGGTTGAAAAAAAAAAAACACCCTATGAAACATTATGATCCAATCAACAAACTCATGGCAACATTTCATACGCTGGATTTCTAGTGTTGAATTCTAACTATCACTTTAAACTATCACTTTAAAAACCAATCTGAACTGTACTGCTCACCAGGAGGTACCAGAGTGATTTGTGATTTGTACTCCACCAATAAAATGTTCTGACTCTGAACTGCTTAACAAGAGCAACAATTAAAAACCTCCCCTGCCCCAGTAATGAGGCCAAAATGAAGAAAGCATGGGGTAACTAATAGTGAGCTTTTGCTTGGAAGGACTGTGAGCTCAGTTCCAGCACTCAAAAATAAATTCTCAGAATTCTTTTAAGTCTAAATATGTGACTTTTGCATCTAAGTCCTGGTTGGTGAATTTGGAGTGTGCAAAAACAAAACATAACAATAACAACAAAACCACCCCTAAATGAAACAAAAACAGCTACAAGCCCAAATTTTCCCTCCCCCTTCACAGGCAGAGAAAGAAAAGTGAACAAGAGTCAAAAATGGGTGGCGGTTGCTAACAAATGGGTAGTGCAAACCCATGTGAGGGAAGCAGCAGTGTGAACAAGAGGACATCTGTCTCCACTTATCTCATTTGCAACTTTCTCATGCCCAGGTCAGAGCTCCATCCTACAATGTCATTAAAGCCAAACAATTCAGGTGATGCTAAAGCCCCACATCAAACAGCTTCCCTCTTCTGGTTTCAATCTCAAAACCCCAAGGGCAAACAGATGAGACACTTTTCTCATCAACCACCCCCTTCAGAGGTATTTGGGTAGGGAAAAGAAGAGAGGGAGATAACTTACTCTGAGTGCAAGTCGGTCCTTCCCAGCCCTCTTTGCAAACACATGTAAAAGAATCTCCACTGACCACACAAGTCCCACCATTATGACAGGGGTTTGGTAGGCAACTGCTGTTTCTTGCTGCAACAGAAAACAGACCAAAAACATTTGCTGCTAAGTTCTCAAAAAGAAAAAGCTGAACACACAGTGAGCAGAGCTCTCTCTCTCTCACACACACACACTTACATATAAACACACATACCTATGTTACAAGTGGCTCCTTCCCATCCTACAGGACACATGCACTTAAAAGCATCGCCCTCGTCATAACAAGTTCCTCCGTTATTGCATGTGGCTTCATCACATTGACTGTCACCTGCAAGAAAGTGAAAAACTAAGCAACTGAGAACTAAGATCTGTGACAAGTGAACTCACTGCCCATTTGAAAGTGGTGCAGGACCAAGCAGGTCTCCTGACAAGTGTTCAGGGGTGGGGGACCAGTTTGTCATTTTATCCTAATTCATGACTCTTACTAGCAGTACACCTGGGTCAAATACACCACATAAATGAGAGATGATCCTCAGGAGCAGCAGTCTGTTTGGGTACCTTAAATATGATTGAAATGTGCTCTGAAGGTGAGCACAGCAAGTGTCCTAGCCGGAATGCCCTCTCCTTATCCTGCCCCTGCCTTGGCCCACAGTTTATTTGTTCAACCAACACATAAATGGTATATAAAATTACATGCCATTTAAAAGAAGATATGCATCAGTAAGTGGGAAAGACTTGTATTAAAAAACTCCTGTCCAAGCAGCTAGATCTGAGATTTGATCTGATGAACACCAATGACACATGGGGTGTGGGGGAGACATAGAAATGACACTTCTCTCTGGAAAAATAACCAAGTCATCTGAGCTGGTCAAAGTCTTTCACTGAACAAGGTATTCTGACTTTTAGGAATAATGCCAATCAGGGGTTATAACTAGCCTTTAAAAACACTCACGTGAGTGGCAGATTTTCCCTTTCCAGCCATTTTTACATTCACAGAAGAAATCATTGACCAAGTCTCGACATGTCCCTCCATTGTGGCAAGGGTTTTTACTGCAGTCATTAATATCTGGAAGTAACAAGAGAGGAAAACTAGTTGAAAAAAATTTCCAAAAATCATGGAGTCTGACTTGTCCACATGCAGGCTTGATTCCTCTTTCTGGCCTCCAGTCCCAAGCCTAAATTATTAAGTGCTTGAAAATTTGAATGTCACCACCAACTACATCATGTTTATTCTGAAAATCCATACAAACATCACTTGAGTCCTTTTCAAACAAATATAGCAGTTTGCCCAAAAGCAAAGGAGGCCTTATTACATAATTATAAAGTTTCCAGGCCAAAGGCTAGCTGTTTAAGTGCTCTTCTATGTCTTCTTTTTCTGCACTGAAAAAAAAATTAGATTTGCATTTTTGATTAGGACTACTGTCTCGGAATTAAAACAGAGATGACAACAACATTAAGATAACTCTCTTCTGCAGCTTTCTACTGAATGAACTTCCCTATGCCATCACCTTAAAACTTATTTTTGCTAGACATGTTATGTTTCTGACAGAAGAATTTTAACTGAATTAGTAGTGGATGGGTTAAACAAACTGGTTAGCAACAAGAATATTCCTTTCTTAAGCCACTTAGACCTTCTGGGCAAAAATCACTGGAAGGATAGTCATGCTCACGTAACTGTGAAATCCCTTTTTAAAAAGGCATCTTCAGTAACAGTAGGACAAAAATCTTGTTAATGACTCTGGCACAAGATCAAAAGGGGTTGATCTGGTAAACCAAATTCAGGTTGGAGGTGATGAATGAGACGGGATGGTCAAACAAAGCTCCAGCCCTCTATGTTGAGTTGAGGGAGAGGAGAAAGAATAGCAGTGGGGCTTAGTGAAGTAGAAGCACAAACTAGGCATCACCATTCTCTCTAGCTCCAGCATTAATTTCTTCCTAACTCTGGATGGGTCGCAAGAAAAACAATGAACAGGAGGAGGCAGTGTGACTGCAAGGCTTCACAGGAGCAAGGGGAGGGCACCTGCTGCTAAGTTTTGTTTTGTGTAGTTTTAGAGACCTCCTCCTGAGCTGCTGCAGTCCCATCTTGTACTGCAGTGTGCCTTTGTAGCAGCAGCGTTAAGTGGCAACAGTGATGTGTATTGGCATCAGCCACTAAGCAACAACTTATTTTTCTGCTTCCCAAGCCATGCGGTGCTTCCTCCCCTTTCTTAGATCGTGCATTTCAATGCTGAATTTTGTCCAAAAATTACACCACTGATTTTTCAGCTGTAGTTTTTGAAATGTGTAATTTTGTTTCCATGGGAGCTGGGGGGGGCACAAAAAGTGATGGGGAGCAACCTTTTCCTACAAGCCACACTTCACCCACCCCTTCCTTAAAAAAATCTACCTCTTTGGCTTGGGGGGGGGACTGTGCTTCAGATTGTGAAAGGTGATCAAGTGCAAAAGGTCCCAAGATCAACAGAATCCCTCCCTTTCTTGTTGTGTGGATTCCCAATACCCCCACCTCCACCCCCACCATTCGTTAGCTTGGGAAAGAGGACCCTGCTTACTTGCTTCACAGAAGGTGCCCTCCCATCCATCACTACAGATGCATTTGTAAGAGTTGATGCCATCAATGCACGTGCCACCGTTTTTACATGGGTTACTCTCACAGTCATTGATATCTGTAAAAAATGAATTAATGAAAGGGTGTTTTAAAAATGGTGGCCGGGAGGGGAATCTTTTAAAGTTAAAATAAAAAGTGGGGGGAAATCCTCTTTTGCAAGACTAGAACACAGAGAATCTCCCAGCCAGCATGACCACTGGAATACAGATATATGTACACAGTTGAATAATGCATTTGAACAGCATCATTTTCATCAGAACTTGGTACCATAAAATTGAAATAAGATTTAATAAAGTGATTAGAAACAGCATTTTACATTAATAAAGCACCTAATGTTTCAAATTCCTTTTCCCTTGGTAATGTCAGTTCGAGAAATCGGAGAGATAAAAAGCATCCAGTAGCAGCTATGGAATTCCCAGGATCTCAGAATGGCATTCAGTGTGGTTGTGTCCTCTTAGTTAAGGCCATATAGGTCAAGATATTCTGTTTATTTTGTTTTATTTATATACCACCTTGGCCCAGGATGCAAGGTGGCCAGCATCCAGATGATTTCTTTTAAGCATGGTAATATGTTTTCCCCTCCTCTCTTTCATTCTCTCTCTCTTCCCTTCCTTTTCCATAAATGTAGATATATGTATACATACATATACATATGTATATACTCCATCTGTTTTGGAAATCCCAGCTGTACTCCATCTGTTTTGAGCTTCTGGTGACGTGCTAAAATGGTGCTGTTCTACATGCCCTATGGTGTCTAAAACCACAGTCTGTTTCAATAGTTTGTTGCAAAATTATTTTAAAGACTAATTTTAAATGTGGAGTCATAGGCTTTCATGGCTGGCATCCATAGTTTTTTGTGGGTTTTTCGGGCGGTGTGGCCATGTTCTAGAACTTAAGAACTCTTCTAGAACATGGCCACACAGCCCGAAAAACCCACAAAAAACTAATTTTAAATGTTCTTAAGAGAGAATTTTAATTTGTTTTTATCTCTGCATTCTTTTAAATTTTTTCACCTGTTGCATATAACCTTGGGTTCCATCAGGTGGGAGCCAATATACTTGTCCCTCCTTGTTCGCTGGTGTTAGGGGCATAGGACCCCTGTGAATGTGGAAAAACCACAAATAATAAAAACGCTATGTTTTTACCTGAGAGAACACCTCTCTAGGAATCTCTAGGTCCTCCAGTGCAACTCTGTGGTCAACATCTGCCAGACATTTACCACAGAATTGACCTGGACGAGATACAGATGCCTAGTGGAATGTTCTCTTTAGGAATCTCTAGGTCCTTCAGTGCAACTTGTGGTTAAAGTTGACCACAGAGTTGCTTTGAAGGACTTAGATATTCATAGAGAGAACATATTAATAAATTCATAAATAATCAAATTCACAAAAGTCAAATCCACAAATGTGGAGGTACGAATGTATATAAATACTTTAAAATAAATAAATATGTATATATGTATGTAAGACTGTATTCTAGATGGATAGATTCAATCAGAGAAGCCAGGGCCATGAATCTGCAGGAGCTGAGCAGGGTAGTTGAGGACAGGGTGACTTGGACATCTTTCATACATAGGGTCGCCATGGGTCGAGGTTGACTCGAAGGCAATTAACAACCAACAACAAATGTATATGCATATTTTATTTATTTCTACAAGGAAAATCTTGCCCAGTACTGTCTATTCCAGCCAGCTCTCCAGGGTCTCCTCCTGTCTGCATTACCTGGAATCCTTTGTACTAGAGATGTCAAGATCTCAACCCAATTCTTTCTATATGTAAAAACATGCATATTACTAAGCCATTCTCTGAAAGATGATACAATAAGAGAGCTAGTCTAATAAAAGCCAACAAACTCTTAATATCTCTATCTTTTAAACTCTTTTAAAGGCAAGTCATAACCTGTCAGTGTAAATTTGCTATATGTTACCCCAAGGCTTCCTAGTACATAGCCAAGGCCCTTCATAGTACATAGCACTATGTGGAAGTTACAATTAATAAATGATTGCATGTTTAAGAGCAGGGGCCTCTTAAAATGCGCTTCCACAAGGCCAAGAAAACCCTAGAGCCTCAATTCACTCAAGGAGGAAGGAAAGAGCTGAAAGTGAAGTTTAGAATGTTCATTGTGCATTACAGTCAACCCTTTGCTTCCAAGGACAAGTAGGCTATTATTTCCAAGGTATTTACACAGGGGCTGCTATAAAAACTCAGGTTTAAATAAAATAGGGATGGAAAGGGGGGTGGGGGGAATTCTTCAAAGCTTACTTTCATGACAGTAGGTGCCAGTGAAGCCTTTGTTGCATTCGCAAGTAAATTTGCCTCCTGCTTGGCTCTTGCACTTGCCATGTGGGCCACAGACATTGGAAGAGATGTAGCGAACCCCTTCTGGGGTGCTGTTGGAAGCCACTGCTACTGTGCAGCTGTCAATGACTGCAGAAGGAAGAAGACATACATACTGAGTGTGCCCTTCTTGTTTCCTTACAAGATTCTGACTTTCTCTACCCAATCTGCTGCAAGCATTTTTGTTGTTAAAATAAGCCTTTGGAAAAGAAATAAGCCTTCTATTTTCTGACCATTCACAACAGAAGTGACCAAGGAGATACAAGAGATACAAAAAAAAAAAAAAAGAAAGAAAGAAAGAAAGAAAGAAAGAAAGAAAGAAAGAAAGAAAAGGGGCAGGGGAAGGGATCTACAATGAATCGCATATTTAAAAGAGTTAGAAAGTCGTTAGCACATCAATTGGGATAGAAAGGTTCCTTGGTGCTCAAACAAAAAAGCTGTTGTGAGAAAGACAAATAAACTTGCTTTCTTTTGGACAGAGCTAGTAATATGATAGCTGGGAAAAGAGGAGTCAGACCATAGGTCCATCCAACTAAGTATCATCTCTACACTGACAACAGTTCTTCATGGCTTCATGGAGTGATCTTCCCTAGCTTTACTCAAGCACACTGGGTCTTCATGCAAAAACCATGAGATCTACCTTTCTCACCCAGTGACCCAGCCTTGACTAACCTATGTTGCTAAATGGCTTGGCAAACTGCCCAGTGTAAACATACCTTCACAAGGAGTCAAACGACAGTGATCTTTGAGATGGGAGCAATTTTTTCCTTCATAATCTTCAGGACAGTTGCTACAGAAATAATCATTCTCATAATTGAAGCACTGGGCCCCATTCTGGCAAGGATTGGGTTCGCAATAATCTATGTCCAACTGGAAGCAGTGAAGTAGAGAGCAAAGAGGAAAAGAGAATCAGTCTTAAGACAAAGGGGTTATTATTACTCATCCCATTGCCACAGGCAGGAAACATTATGGAATCTGACCTTTTTAAAATCTGTTGCCTTTATTACTTGTGTACAACACACTCAACATGGCAATTGCCAACTTCATTAAAATAAAAAAAACTTATCAAACAGCAGGCAGAACTTTAATTTGCAAGCTTTGAACATACAAGCTATATACAAGTCAGGGATTTCCCAAACTCAGAAAAATTTCTTTTTTAAAAATATTCCAAATACAGCTTGCTGTATATAATAATAATAATAATAATAATAATAATAATAATAATAATAATAATAATAATAATAATAATATTTATTTATATCCCACCCCTCTGCAACGCTCTCTCTCTCTCTCTCTCTCTCTCTCTCTCTATATATATATATATATATATTTCAGTACACAAGTCCAGAGACTGTGAAGCCTCTTATCTGGAGCTTGCATTTCACTAGCCCTCACCTGACAGACATTTCCTGAGAATCCAGCAGGGCAGAGACATTGGAATCCATTGATTTCATCTTGGCAATGACCCCCATTCAAACAAGGATTGCTTGCACATTCATTGATATCTCTCTCACAGTGATCTCCAGCATAGCCAGGTAGGCAGACACAGCGATAAGCATTAACCAAGTCCTGAATGGGGAAAAGAGGGTGTGAAGATAACAAGCTCAGGCCAGTCCGTTCAGAGCTGTCAACACATTTCCAGCTTTTTACATATGAACAGAGTATTGAGTAAGGGGCTAAACAGATGGCATTGAAGGGGTGGCGTTAAGCCGCCCCTGCCGATGGTGGGTTGGGGCCATGGCAGCTGCATGCCACAGCCCCATTCCGGCTGTTTGCCAACTGCTGCTCCTTTTTGAGCCACCAAAAAGCTGACCTTTCCATGCCACGGCGGCTTTGCGACGCTCCTTTGGTGTGCAGCATCTAAACACCATGCTGCTGGAGTGCTGTAAAGGTGTGAGGTCAGCGAGGTGGCATGACACTGGTTTCCTGGCATCTTGGGTAGGGGGTGTCATGCGTACGCAATGCCCCCAAGCTACTGGGCAGCCGGTATATTGTGCCTGTCTGTTTTGGCCCTAAGATGGGAGAGAACTGGGCCTAAAGTTCCAAACGGAGCCCAAATTGATGGGATAGTGGCAGATGGGCATTTTAATATTTAAAGAAAAAGAATTCACAAGTGAGGTCAGCTATATCCCCCACCCCTCCTTGACTTCCCTCTCCCCACTCTTCAGCTCTGAAAATTTTTCTCCCAGGGTTTTTACTGCCAGTAGTGGAACAGCTGGGTAAAGAACACAGATCTAATGCAGAAGTAACATCGGAAGTTGGACCAGCAGAAAGTCCTCACTCATGACACTCTCACACTGCAGAATTAATGCATTTTGACACAGCTTTAACTGTCATGGCACCATCCTATGGAGTCCTGGGGTTCACAAATTTGTTGTGGTACCAGAGCTCTCTGACTGAGAAGGCTAAATAACTCACACAACTACAAATCCCAAAATTCCGTACCATTGAGCCATGGCAGTTAAAGCAGTGTCAAAGTGCATTAATTCTGCAGTGTAGATGCAGCCCCAACTGTAGAACATTCTCATTCTCCTCACTACTCCTGCATGTGTACATGCATAAAGTAACAAATCAATGCAATAATGTGTATTATTTCCAAAAAGAAACACTTAGTGATTAAAAGATAGACAAAGAAACAGATGGGGATCTGTGCGTTCTGTATACAAGCACACAAGTATATAATGTAATATTCCTATTTTATTTTCTAAAGCACATAGTGTTTTAGAAATGATCCAATGGCATGCAAGAAAAATCACTGTTAACCCTCATTGCGCACTTGGGAGGTAACTCAGTGTGTCGACACCAAGAGTGAAGTAATGATATTAAAGCAGACAAGTGTGGTGAGAATGGGAAGAGAGTAATTGTTCACTTCATTTAAGGAAGGAAATCAGGAAGGAAATGGAAGGATAAGGAAAGATATCTGTCAGAGAGGAGGGAAAAAAAGCTCTGAGTGGAAGTAAGCTAATAATACACTAAACTTCTGAAATCTGATACTCTGGAGGTTTTAAAAAGAAACCTCTGGACAGAGATTTGTCTGGGATGCTTTGGGGATGGAAGGTTTTGTCTTGGAGCAAGGCAGATGGATTCCAATATGGTCTTCTTCTGTAGGAATGATTGAATTATTCTAGTAGGAACTAGCATGATCCAGACCTCCCAAAGGGTAGATAAGAACTTTGTTATTTGCTATTTTTTTACACTTCCTCCAATCAGAGGTACAGAATGGTGTGTTTTAATAGAAAACACATTTAGAAATCACTATTTAAATGAGGATTTTATGGAGATTTTTTTAAAAAAAATAGAAAATTAATGCAGACGATGACTAGACTAAATGAAAGCAACATTAGCCAGAAACACAGCTGCATCTCTCGTTTTGCTGGACTATTTTCTGTTAAAAATTGCTTCAAAGGTTACTTCTCTGAACAACAATTTCCAGATTCCTCCAGCCAGTCTCCATGCTGGCTAGGGAAGTCTGACCATGGTAGTCTAAAAAAGGAACTTTTCCAAGTTCTGCAACTTTCTATTAAAAACCTGGTACTGAAGCCATATTCAACAACTAAAAATAACTTACTCTGCAAGTCCCTCCATTTTGACATTGTCCAATACAGTCATCAATATCTGCAATTAAAAAATCACACACATCAAGTTAGCCAAGCCTGCAGAAGGTAACACACATTGAAATCGAAGAGAAAGAATCCAAGTGTCTCCACAGCGCTAGCTAGATAAACCCTTTGTCAAGCTTCCTGCATGCTTTCCTCCCGATAAGGTTATTATAATGGGTGGGAACCTTCAGCAATTCTTCTAGTGGAGTTAAGCTGAAACTTCACATCATTGTTTCGAGTCACCTTATCTGAATATAGCCATGTTGAGGACTAATGGGTTTGATAAAATTGCCTCTCATTCATGCCAAAACGACTACTCCCTTTCTAAAAACATCAGCTGTTGCTCCCTTCCCCCATCCTTTTGCAGGCTGAGTTTCAAACTCAATGACTGAGTTTCAAACTCAGTGTTTGTAACACAGTGACATTTTTGCCTCTGGAAACCCAAGGAGAGCAAGTAACAAATGTACTATTATTTAAGTTGTGTATCAGGAGTAGGGAAGACCATGGGACACCTCAAGATATTGTTGAATACAGTTCCAATCATCGCTGACCATTTGCCATGATGGCAGATGAGGATGATGAGAGCTGGAGTCCACAATGTGGGCCTGATAAAAGCTGAAGTCTAATGATCCTGAAAGGATGCCTGTTCCTCTGCAGCTGCCAAGATGGCTCTATCCACATACCACTTCCATAAAGACTTACTTATATCACAATTCTGGCCAGTCCAGCCAGCAATGCAGTCGCAATAGTAGCTGCCAATCAGGTTCCTGCAGGAATTTGCATTAAGACAAGGTTTCCCTTCACATTCATTTGCATCTGAAAAGAGAAGGTGAATTGTCCAATGTTAAGTGGTGGATCCAGTAAGGGGTGGGGGGGAGAGATGCATCCTTTTCTTATTTGCACAGCAAACAGCATCTAAGTTCATTAAAGACAAATGGATTCTTAACGTTTACAGAAGAGGACTGGCAAGAACTTTAAAAGGAAAAAGGAAAAAGCAGTGTGTTTAGATGCTGAAGGACCTCCCTCATTACAGTCTCCATTACAGCTTTCTCTCCCTATTACAGCTTCAATAATTAGGAGCAACCTTATCTATTTTAAATAAAGGAAAAAAGGTGGGTGGGTGGAAGAGAAAGAGGCCAGAGAGGTGGAGAATGCCAAAGCAGTGGAGCAACCTTAGTCACTGGGATTAATAAATTGCACTAAGAATGTAGACGGCTCATTCTCCATGAGATCATCCACAACTTGGAATGCAGCTGTGAATTCTCTAGTCTGAAGGAGTTAATGTGACTGGAGAGATGGAGCGACTTTCCCACAAGGCTGAAAGGGAGGGGAAAAGAGGTGGGAGAGGCTGCAGAAGTACAGGATGGTTTGGGAAGAAATGTCAGCATTAGGCTTAGGAAGACTAATCACAACAGATCCTGTGAAGATAAATGAAACTGCTTCAGACTTCAAAAGGAGCCACTTCCCATGTTACAAGTCAGGGGCAAAAGACTGCTGCAAGCAATGCTCCTGTGCCCATGAACAGATTGCAGGAAGCCTCCCTCCTCTTTTTGTTTTCAAGACAGACAAGAACACTCCCAGATCTGCTGATCAGTGCTTCTCTCCTACAAGAGCCAAGGGCCTATGGGTTCAGAGTTCCCTCTTTGCCCAGTGCATCCCAATCACACAGATTCAGCTAGATTGTGTGATCTAGCCCCAATGCAGACATCATCACTGGCTTCTGTTTTTGTGATGGTAGAAGCTGGGTAAGAGAGGAGGAAATGTGTGTGGGGGGAGAAAATACAGTATCCATGGGTCACCACAAATACAGAAATAGCTTCTGGAAGGTTGCCACTGAAGTCATGGAAGAGCTAGAAGGCTCTTCCATGTGAGATTGCTTCTCCAGGGATGGCCAACATCTACCACAAAAGCAAAAATCCAGAAGTCTCTGAACAGTCCTAGAGATCAGTAGCTCTCTATCTTTACTCCTCCAGATGTTTTGGACTTCACCTGCCAGAAGCCCCAGCTGACAAGGGTCGGGGAATCTGGAAGTCTAAAACACCTGGAGGACCAAAGGTTGAGAAGTACTGACATACATGCCCACACAAAAACTTACGCCCATTTCATTGCTGAAATTCAAGAGCAATAGACAGGAACACTTAAATGGTTCTGCCACACTGGGTGATAAGAAGTCCGCAGACTTCTAATCCTTGTATCACTTGTGAGAATTATGTGGCCTTCCAGATATTGCAGGACTGCAACTCTCAGCATTCCTTACAATGGGCTATGTTGGCTAGGACTGCTGGGATTTGCAGTAAAACATCTAGAAGGCTACATGATTTCCTATTCCTGCCTTATATGGTCAGGGTTACACGTTTAATACAATGTTGAAGATGCAGTATCCTCAATCATCTAAATACAGCTTAGAATAAGGTGGGGGGACCAAACTTTGAAATTGCGGTGGGTGGGAGGAGACAGAAAATTACACCATCTTTATACTTGACAGTTCATAATCTCAACAGGTTGAAGACTTAATTTGCCCTAGCTTCAAACACATGGGCAGGTGTTTTGTGAACTCTTGTGAGTTTTATGCCATTTCTGTATCAGTTGATGTTGATCCAAGACTTGCAAGTCCACTAAACTGGGCAAGGTACAGCTGGCCTTTTGTACTGAACATGAATGTTCCTCACTATTAAACATTTACACTTGTCTTCAGAGCAAAAGCTTTCTCCAGTGGCTTTTATTTCTGTTCCATAAATCTATAGCTAGCAACCTAAACAGCATAAGGGCACCATATTCTGTCTCATCTGGGAAGCTAAGGAGGATCAGTACTGGTTATTACTTGGATTGGAGACCATCAATAAATACTAGGGGCTGTAGGCTATGTTTCAGAGAAAGGAACTGGCAAGACCACCTCTGAGTATTCCTTATCTAAGAAAACCCTATGAAATTCATGGGGTCACCATAAGTTAACAGGTGACCTGAAGTTGCATGTGCGCACACACACACAAACACCCCCCCACAGCTAATACTTACCTATCTGGCATGTTTTGCCAGTCCACTGAGGTGGGCAAATACACTTAAATCCATCGACTAGATCCTGGCAAGTCCCTCCATGGCCACAGGGATTTGGAGCACAGTCATCAATATCTACCAAAAGAGACTGAGCTTCAGATCAGAAAGCCAACACCTGGCAGTCATATTAAGCAGCTCTGCACATCTTTGTCAAGGACAATCCTTGTGCATCTTGGACCAGATTTAGGACATGTTTGCAACTTTGCTTCCAATGTCTCCTCTAAAGTAGGGACAGTTAAGTTCATTGGTTAACACAAGGAATTCCAAATGGCTCCATCTACCCTCCCTTTAATATCTGAATCCCACAAAGTTCCTTTGAAAGATGCAACAGGCAATAAGGAAGCCCATTAAACAGACACCAATGTCAGATGGTCCCAATCCAATCCATCTTTTCTCCATATCAGTTTTTCACCTTTATAACAACTTTATAAAACTTAGAAATGTTATGCAAATCACAGAGTAAGTTATACAGTTGGCCCTCTGAATCCACAGATTCTTTATCCACAAATTCAAACATCCACAGTTTGAAAATATGCATCTCCCTTATATAAAATGGCAAAATCCAGGTTTGCTTTTGGGAATATATTCCCAAAAGCAAACCTGGATTTTGCCATTTTATGTAAGGGACACCATTTTACTATGCAATTGTATTCAATGGGACTTGATCATCCACGGATTCTGTTATCTACAGGCGGGCCTATAATCAACTCTGAGTGGATACTAAGGGCCCACTGCACAAGTCTGAAGAGTTGAGACTTTACAGAATTATAGCTTACCATGCCAAATAGTTTGTGTAGCATACTGGAATTATAAAGGTATTAGGACACTCAGTGTGCAAACCAGACAGTTAAAAAATAAAAAGAACTGAAAGCTGTCTTGCTTTTCTGGTAGTCATGTAAGAGCCACTATGAAAGCCACCTAATATATATATACCACTCTCAAGACACATGCAAATCCATTTAGTGAGATTTAAAGTTATTAGGTTGGAAATTTAAGTGAACTTACTAAGTGTGCATGTTGGTGCTGCCCAGCCTGGAGCACAGACACACTCAAACCCTGTAGAGGTCTCTAGGCAGCTTCCACCATTGTGGCAAGGGTCCGAAAGACAGGCATGTTCAGCTACAATGAGAACAGAACCCTTTTCAGATTAACCAAGGCCAGCACTATGAGTAACCACCTTTTTTTTTTTTTTTTTTTTTTTTTTTGTAATCATGCCATTGAAATTCCCTGCTTCTTCAGCCCCTTCAGGAAGGGCAGGGTTTGGACTCTGATGGAACATATACCATTGTGCCTAATACTGGAAACCTTTATATAGGGATTGTGTGTAAAGAAGGGTGGGTGTGGAAGAGATTGTTAAGCTGCCTGTAGCTCATTTTTCAATAGTCTTGCTTATGGCAAGTGCTATCATAGCTCCTACCATCTCCCTTATTACCCATCTTCCGTGGTAAAGCATTATCTGGAGGAGGACAACGGGCTAGAGATATCAAACACTCATCATGACAACCAGTCATGCCTGCCATTCAGGGATTCAAAACAGAGTTCATTTTCCCACTTCTCACAGACATTATTCACATTCAGTCCTTGCCTCCAGGAATTATGCCCTAAGTTTTTCTTCCTCTTCCAAAATTCATTGGGCAGATGCAACAGTAATTCAGTCCTAAACAGGCAGCTGTTGTAGCATGATGGGGAAAAATGTGACTCTCCGCCAGGTTTTTCTGGGGGAAAACTTCAAACAGCATTAGCTAGCATAGCCAACAGGAAGGGATGATGGGAAATGCACCTTTCAGATGTTACCGGAAAGCACTCACCATCGGGTCTAGCTACCATGGATTATAAAGGCAAATGATGGGCGCTGCAGTCCAAAAATACATAGAGGGCCACACATCACCATCTAGTCTTGGAAACAAGTTTTTGTTTTCTTCTCCTATACTTCTGTCATGTTTTAGTCAGCATACAACATGCAGACAATAACTTGTACTCGAAGGCAAAAGTTAAAGTTGCAACTGCTTTAAATCCTTACCAATTTCACAATTTTGTCCTGAGTAGCCCTCTGGGCAGGAACACTGATATTTGTCAGGTCCAGTGTTACTGCAGGTACCTCCGTTCAGACAAGGGGGGTGGGTGCCACAATAATTGAGATCTGCAATGAAAGAGCACAAGTCCAAAAATGCTCAAGTGTTGCCTTGTATGCAGAATGCTGAACAACAGACCCACAGACTTTCATCTGAGACCCAGAATCACAGTTAAGGGCAGAACCGATTGTTAGGACATCTTCCACCCCTGGCTCCCAACCACTATCAGGCTTAGCAGCATTTAATGTTTCACACGTGGCTCCATGTTGGTTTCAGCCTTACCTTTATTGCAGAACTGGCCACCCCAGTTGGTTTCACAGAGACACTGCCACGGTTCATTGCAAGTGCCATGGACACAGCCTGGGTGTGGAATGCATTTGTCACAGTATTGGCCTTGCCATCCATACTGACACCTTCAAAGAAACAGAGCTTGCAATTATTTCTCTCTCTTTCTATCTCTCGATACAGACAAAGACTACAAATCCCTACTTTTATTTTCTATTTAAAGATAATTCTTTCAAGGGCTATTTTGGTGGTTCCTTATAAACAAACAGTTTTAACCAAGGTCTCTAAAGGCAGCCTTTTCACAAAAGAATAACAGTTCTGGGAGGCCCAGTCTGGTGCCATTGAAGACAATACTAGGCTATTCTGAAATGCATACAAATGGAGGCAGGGGGGAGTGAGTGGGTGCACACTATAGATCACTCTGTGGGCATTGACAAATGGATTATTAAAAAAAAGTGCGGGAGGAGGAAAAGTGTCATGAGGAACAACAATTCTCTAGGGATCCTCAGGAATTTAAGGATCTGGAGACACTTTAGCAGAAAGACAAGCAACTGAAGTAGTAGCTATAGCTTTCCTGACACAGCACCTCACTATGCTGTTGAATTGTTTTATTTTTAATTCTTCTTTTGTTCAATGAGCATCATGTGTTAGAAGAAAAAGCAGCTTCTTCTAGGAAAGAGATATTAATCTGTCACAGCAGTTACATGACAGCTAAAGTTATGTGACTGTTTCCATTTCGATAACATTTAGCTGCATATCCATTACAAAACTGGCTTATTTATTTATTAAAAATATTTTTAACTGGAATTTTCTCCAGATATAGTTGAGCACAGGAAATCCATATCCTAGATGATTTTATGTAGAGTTTGGCTCAAGAGCTTATGTCTTCCTGCTAAAGTATTATTTTGGTGCAAGAAACCAATCTGATGTAATAACACAGCAGGCAAAAGTAATCCATTATCTAAAAACAAAAAAATCCAGACTCTCCCCCCCCCCCCCCCCCCCCCCAATACTCTCATAAAGCAAACATGAGGCATTAAATAAAACTCTCTGGTTTGGATATATTTCATGATAAGACACTGCCATCTTGTTTTAAAGTTCAATAATATTTTAGAGATGAAAAAAATGTGAAAAAGTTTGAAGCATGAAATCATGGGTTAGCTGAAAGTGCATTTCATTACTGAGACCTGGGAAGAAGCGATCAGCAGCAATTACTCCCTAAGCTGGCCCTAACTTATCAAAATAAACCTTTCCCATCCAAGGCAGTAGGGCTTTTGATTTTCAAAGAGCTCCCCTGCCCAGCAAATCCTTGTCATGGGAAAATTGATAGGGATCTTTCGAAGGACTAATCACTCACAGCAAGCAACCAGGTTTAACTTTCCTTCCAAAAGCCTCAGACGACAAACCACTCCCCTAATTAATTTTTAAGAGCCGCTTTGAGGCAGAGACCTGTTCAAAAGCCTCTGGATGTCTTGATGCTCTCGATAAAAACAGAAACGAAGCAAAATATGCCAGGCCCAAACTATGCAGCCTCCTTTGTCAGAGAAAACAGAGGTCTCCTTTTTGTTACAGAAGCCACACAGGACATAAAAAGAAGAGATTCCATTCTCAGTCCAGCAAATTTCCACTGAACTCTCTGTATGCATTAAGTCAGGGGTAGGCAACCTGCGGCCCGGGGGCCGGATGCGGCCCCATGAGGCCTTTGAACCAGCCCCAAGCCGGTCCTGCCCCCCCGCCATGATGATATTGATTGTTGTTATTACTTGTTCTTGGGATTTTCTTGGCAAAATCTCCACAGGGGTTTTGCCATCATGGCTTTTCTGGGGCTGAGAGAGTGTGCATGCATATTTTTAAATTTTATTTTATTTTATTTTTATTATTTTATTTTTTTGATTGGGCCCGCCAATTGTCTGAGGGAAAGCAACCCGGCCCCCAGCTCAAAAAGGTTGCCTATCCCTGCATTAAGTTGTTGCCAAACAAAAGCTTACAGAACAGAGAAGCCGAGAGCGCTTCCGTAGCCTCTGCAGCATGCAAGGCTTGGAGAGAGAGAGGAGCAGAACTCCTTTAAAAATAAC
Source organism: Phrynosoma platyrhinos (assembly GCA_020142125.1). NCBI lineage: Eukaryota > Metazoa > Chordata > Lepidosauria > Squamata > Phrynosomatidae > Phrynosoma > Phrynosoma platyrhinos. Next base: position 225,935,360 of record CM034701.1, on the reverse strand, counting down.
TTTTCCTCAGGCTTTTGAGCATGCCTCTAAAACAGTCTGACCTTACTTTTAAAACGCTGGGCATAGCTCATCTTGATAGATCCATTCCAAGAGCAAGTGATGGCCAATTAGAGAAAAGCCAAGCCGTGCTAATATTAGCAGAAGAATTTATTAAGTCTTTCCACATTAACAACGTACGCCATCATCTTGTCATGTGAAGCAAACCTGGCTTACAAAAAGGCTTGGGAATCCATTTTTCATTTGATCAGACAGTCCCTTTCTGCTCCAACTTGCCTCCAAAATCAATCAGAGAGAGGGAGGGAGGGAGAGGGAGACAGAGAGAGACTGAGACTTCTGTGCATTATTGTTTCGGATCTTAGAACAGCTTTGGCTAGTGTTTTATTTTGAAATGGTTGCATTTGTAACATAACAGACCATGAGTCATCCTAACTTAATGGAAAAAGAATTATAATCTTGTTCCGCTGAGTCCAAAAAGATAATTGAGGCTGGGGGTATCAGGAAGGACAGCTAAACCGCTAGAGGACTATGCAAGAGAAGTGTGGGAAAGTTGCACCTTAAGTAAATAAGGGCACTAGTGCATGTCTGGGCAGTGAGTGGGAGGTGAGAGACACAGTAAGGCTTGAATTCTGGAAACAAAGCCTGTTGTTCTGGCTAGCAAAGAATGTGGGCAAACCCCTGTAAGGCACTTTCTAGCTGGGTGACAGAAGCACAAATCTTCTGGAGCTCTGGCTCAGGCACCTCTTGGTATTCAGCCTAAATAAAATGAGATACACCCTGATGTGGCACAGACAGGAGAAAGCTGCAGAAACCCACTATGCTCCTCTGCTCTTCTGTGCTAGGGACTTTTTAACACCACCATTGTCTGCGGGCTGATTCATGGGTTACCGAGGGGTCTGGTGTGGAGGGAAGGAAGCAAGCTAATGCTGGTTTATTACCCGGTGAGAAAATAAGAAGAGGCCCACCCAAGCCCAGTTCTCTGAACATATAACTGTACATGGCATGCACATGACAGGGCACAGGATACAGGATATGGTGTAATTCAGCACCCACTCACAGCCCATGGCCACCTGTATAAAAACCACACAAGAAAATCACAGGTCACATGGGTTTGCATGCTCTTGCTCTCCCTAGCCTCACGTTGGGCAAACTTTGAGCTCTGAAGGAAAAAGGCGGTGACAGGAGAAAGGGTACTTTGCTCTCTCTCAGTCTCTCTGCAGTAGCATGAACTTAGCCTCACAATGTATCTGGGAACTGGAGCACATTGGCTAAGACAGACTCTGCCTACAACTCTCAACCACTGCTCTGTCTTCAGGACTCTGGACAGACACAAAGCACAACCACAAATTTCACCCAAACAACTGGATATGCCAAGAGAGAGCACTCTACAGGGGAAGACATGTTTGAATAGTGGTACACGTGATCAGAAACCTGCAGTCAATCCCTGTGCACCCCCAAAACTTTCCCTCTTGATGAGGGGGCTACTGGAAGAACATTATTCCTGGGTTCACCAGATCTATCTTGTCATGGTCCTGATAGCAGGAGCAGTCTCAGTGGTGATCAGTGAAGGAATGGGAGAGGCTTTATTTATTTATTTAGAGTATTTATACCCTGCTCTTCAGCTCTCAGAGTGGTTTACAGATTGTTCATTTGACAGTGCCCTGCCCTCAGGCTTACAATCCAAAAAGACAGCCTCTTTCACCCCACCTGGGATCCCCAAATCTCAGCAGGGAGGGATGAGATGGTTCAACCTCTCCACCACTGCATGCTGAAAGCAGTGTGTGTGTTTCTGTGCATGACCCTTGGCACTCCCCCAACAACTGATACCAAATGCAACCTTTGTGAGAGAGAAGGTTCAAAAAGAAGGTGCACAGCCCCTGTTGTAGTATGTAACATTGATGCCCACTGTGCACCCCCCTGCTGTGGCATGAACCCATCTCCCACATCTCCCCCAACCCCTTTGTGATATGTGCATACTGTATTTTATTTGAACCCCTACCTTCTAGTACATAACAAGGCAGTGGCAGCAGCAGACAGGGTAGGTACCTCTCCTCACATGCAAGAAAGCTCCACTGTAATAATTGCTACTGCTGGCCAAATAAATCCTCCTGATGCCTTTGCCTTACAAAGGCTGAATCCACAGAAATGAACAGAGACTGAACACACTGTGTATTACTGCAGCCTTCACTCTGAAGGGGAGAAAGTATAACCACAGCCAAGGCAAGCTGAGGCCAGATCAATGACTGAGCATCTGGAGGGCTAACATTTCTCTCTACTCACTCATCTCTTCTCACAATCTTACTGTGTCTCTACATCCAGGGATGACATGCTCCAGTTCTTGGCTATGGCTCATGATTCATTGCAGATCTCTTTGGCCTTCACAGGTCACTTCTCACTGGGTACAGGATCCATTTCATGCCTTATCCCCATGTTGACCCCAAGGGAGGCCCATGGCAAGATCAACAGTGGACTCTCCTGCTGGTTCTACTGTGGGGTTTCAGGCAGACACCTCTACCTTTGGAAGATGCATAGTAGGCCACTGTGTACCAGGTGAAAATGATTCCACTTTAACTGCTATGGTTGCATCCTGTGGAATCCTGGGATTTGTAGTGCCCTTCCCTCAACTCCCCATACTTGGATTCCACAAGATGGAACCATGGCAGATAAAGTGGAATCATAGTACTATAATTGTGTAAGGTAAAAGGGCCCTGGATACTGGGCCCAGAACAGGAGGAGGACAGCAATGTGCCAGAAGCCTCCAATTCACCAACTGGGGAACTGCTCTCTGGTATTTCCAGTGTGGGTTCAGCATTATCAGTCCTTTGTGGAGCATGAAAAACTGATGGTGGCAGTGCAGCCACCCACCCTATTGCAAGGGAGCTCAGGCTCTCATGTGACATATAAAAGATGAAAAGAAAATAGTGCTAGGAAAGGTGGAGAGCAGTAGAAAGAGATGAATACCACATGCCAGATGGATAGACTCAATCAAGGAGGTCATGGGCATGAAATTACAGGATCTACACAGAGCAGTAGAGGACAGGGGGTCTTGGAGATGTCTCATCCATAGGGTCACCATGAGCTGGGGATGACTTGATGGCTGTTAACAACAACAACATGCCCTATGCAGTTGAGCCCCTGGAAGGATGGAGGTGGTTTCATGGTGTGGTTGAGGTTCATTCATGAGAGACAAACATTATGCCAATCTGAAAACACCTAATCAAAAGATGAGGAGGAAGGGAAAAAGGAGAAACAAAGCCCTGCCATCTAACAACCCTACCTAGATGCAAAAAAACAAAACAAAAACAAAAACAAAAACAAAAAAAGGAAACACAAACCCAGCTCCCAGAGTACCGAAAGAACACACCATGATTCTTAGCTTTCCAAAGGAAACACTTCTAGTGCATGGCTCCAGGCAAGCCACTTCTTCCCCCATCTGCTTGCCAGAACAGAGGAGAGACTTCAAAGAACAACAGCAATGCTGGGCCTTCATCAGTATCTACAGACAAGATTCCATCCCAGCTATTAACCTCTCATCACTCTGAAGTCTGGCTCCCAAGAGCAGAGGAACCAAGAGGCTACATTAATCCTATTCTAAAGAATGGCTGACTTTTGCCTATTGATGGGAAAGGCTGAGGGCAGGGGGTGGGAGGAGGGAAGTAAAAGGAATAATGTCATTAAATTTACTAGAGGAAAATGCCTTGATCAGCAGATTATACACCAAGTTGCACATAGAAAGTAGTCACAGCCCATTGTTATACAATCACAATACATTTGTCCTTTTGCCTCAGTACTCTGAATTTATCAAATGCTGAAGTTTTTAAGCAAGCTTCCCAAAGAGAGATCTCCAACACATTTATATTTTACCTCACCAACAATGGCATGAAAAACATGCACTTAACATTAGGAATGTAGAAGGGAGGAGCAAGGCCTTAGTCCTTCCCTAGTGTTTAATTCAAACAGTTTTCCCTAGTAAAAAGAAGGTTGGTTTGATTTACCTGCACTCTCCTGGAATTTTGCAAGTGCCATGTTTGGGGCTGCAACCTTGACGGCAGATGGCTGCAAACACAAAAGAAAGGAAGGAAATTAAGAAGGAAGCAACTTTAATGGCACATCACAGATCCTTTCCTGGACCCTCACCCTCGTGGGAACATTTTAATCCCTGGCTAGTACCATAATCCCACCAAATCCAAGGTTTTAACTACTCCTTGGATCAAATCTACCAGAAAAGCAACTGAGTAGTCAATGCATCATGACAGTAAATCCAGCAAGCTACAAAAATGGGATCACATAATGATCCTGATCAAAGGCCTTGTATTATTAGCAGACAAAACAGACAACTTAAGTTCAGTTTTTAAAATTTAAAGCTTTTAGTAACCTGCAACATTCCCCTTCTCAACATTCATTATCACGAAAGGCTGTTTGTGTATGTGTGTTCATGCACGTATGTGTGCATAACCAAAATAATTATCCATTTATACTGATCCATTATTTTTGTACCCTGCCATTCTGATAAAGTGCCAGTTTTTTTAAAAAATAAATCTTCCACTGAATTCAAAGCAGACATTATCAATGAATGCACATCAAGGCTCACTGTTTGCAAGCACCACTGCCAACATGAGGTGACTAAACCTGAAACATCAAGTGCCTTACACTTGCAATCTCAATTATTAAAAGAAAGAAATTCCAATTCTCCATACACTTTGAAAGATAGCCCATTCTACACCACATGTGACCACATGAAGTTACATCAGAGCAGAGGAAAGGAACCACCACAGAGTGGTTTCAGAGGGTGTGTGCCAGATGTTGCTGAAGCCTCTTGAAATAGATGGGAGGCCAAAGAGAAAGCAATCATAGCCACTCCACTCCTCATATACACACTTCCCCCCTTGTAACACACACACAGAAAGCTCCCATATTGTCCCACTGAAGCAATGAGATCTGAAAAGAGCTTCTTGCTAAAAGCAATGTGGGGAATTCAGCAAGAAGGCTGCAGTTCATAGAGATTGAAAACACTCCCCCCACAATTACCTCCTTACACTTTGATAAGACTGTTTTCAAGCCCAATGGACATATATAGGTAGTGGAAGGAAGTAGATAGGTTCACTATAATAGCTATGTAATTCTTTGCTAATTTTCCTCTTAAAGGAAGCAACAAGTAATTTTACAATTTTCTTTCTGATGCGAGATAGCCTTTGAAAATGATGCTGTTTGGGACTTGCTCTGTGCAAACTTTGCCCAAGGCATTTTTTCACAGAAAACAGCATTTTCTGCATGGAAAACAATGGGCTTTTACAGACTGCCAGAAAAATCCAGCTTGAGGCCACTTTAACTGCCCTGGCTCAGTGCTAGGGAATCATGGGAATTGTATTTTCTGGGACATTGAGCCTTCTCTGTCAGAGAGCTCTGGTGCCACAATAAACTACAATTTGCATGATTCCTTAGCACTGAGCCAAGACAGTTAAAGTGGCCTCAAGCTGCATTATTTCTGACAGTCTATAAAGGCCCAATATTTCTGCACACAAAAATGCCACATACAAATTTTGCACAGAATATGTGTCAAAATGTGAAGATTTTGGTCAGTCCAGAATTCTTCTCATTAGGGTTTCTCAACACGGGAGAAATGCTTTTTCCAATCATTTTCAAAATATTTTGAATATTCTTTCCATCCCTATAGTGCAGTGCTTCTCCATTATTTTCTGTCATGCCCCCCCCTAGGAAGAAGAAAACATTTCACGCCCCCCCGCGCGAGTGTAAATAGTCACACCGGCGGGTTTGTCCAATCAGGATAGAGCACGTCGGGTTGCTACTGGGGCTGCGCTGGGACAATCTCCAGTGTTCGCATCCCCCCTTTACGGAGCCTCGCACCCCCCCGGGGGGCGCGCCCCACTATTTGAGAAGCACTGCTATAGTGTGATGTATGAAGAGGGCTTTTTTGGGGGGGGCCCATGACTCCATGTTTTTAGAATGTGTTACCAACTGAAGTCCATTAAACCTTATGGAAAGCTGTGAAGGCCTTTAAGGATGGTTCATAAACCTTATATGGTGTAGAATGTGGATGCCAGGTAGAAGATACATGCAAAGTCTATACTCCATCAGCTCAATGACTGCCAGTGTGTTTCAAAAACATAGCATAAAATTTTAAAACGTTCAGAGTCTCACATCCATTTGGGATCACATGACCTGAAAGCCTGTCTTCATCCATACTAGTCTGCCTACATTTTGACAATGACTTTTCTCATCTTCCCACGTCTGCAAAATATCAAGTTGAAAGGTAAATGAATAGGGCCTTCTCTGCAGTGACCCTAATCTCTAGAATGGACTGACACTGAAATCTTTTAAATCTAAAGGCTTCAAGGAAAGCCTTCAAGACTAATGTGTTTTTCTTGATCTTCTCCTTGGCTGCCATATTTAAAGGACTTCCGATGGTTCGAGTTACAATTGTGTTTGATTTTACTATTTTGGGAGCATGATGTCTGTTTTAATATTGTCAGTGATGTTTGTTAATTTTCATGTATACACCTGCATTCATTTTATCTTGTGATAGAGATGCAAAGAATATTCATAAATGTTCTTATCCTTGATGAGAAAGGTGCCTCAACATGTCAAAACACCCTGTCAACAAGAAAAGAAAACAAAAAACCTGTGTCAGAGCAGCAGCAATAAAAAAGTTGGGCTTTGCACAAAAAACTGCATTTTTTTGTTTAATGGACTTCTTCAATTTTTGATTCTCATGTGCAAGAACAAAATAACCTAACATTTATATCCCAAACATGCCACTGACTTTTGGATTCTGCAAGGGAGTCTAAAGTGTGTGTGTGTGTAATGCAACTTTGCCCAGAGATGTAGCAAAAAACCTTCCAGGTAGCTGGTTGGTTATTTGGTCTGTTTTGTTTAAGTAAGCCTCAACTGATCACACTGAACAAAGATACTATACCCAGCCAAGGAAACAAAATGTTGGAATCACAAACCTCTGTTACAGTCAGGGCCCATCCAGCCTTCCAGGCATGTTTTGTTACCATTCTGATCACAGGTATAGTGTCCAAAGAAGTCATCTCTTGGTCGACAAAACTTGTTGCAGCCAAAACCATAATAATGTTCATCACAAGTGACGCGGATCTGGTATTCAAAATGGGCCACTCCTGCATTTTGCTTCAAGACCTGCCACTGACGGCTTGGGTTGATCATACCAGAGTGAGATGCTTTCTCAATAATGCTATCTGCATCTAAAGGTAAAGAAAATGAACAGAGATCAGTAGGAAGAAAAGAGCATATTCTATACTGTTCAGATTCATGCAGGAGGATTGAAACAAAAACAAAAAAAAATTACTGAGTGGATTATAGTCCATAGATGTTGTTGGACTACAGCCCCAACTGTCCCTAGCCAGTATGGTTGAATGTGAAGAATAGCTAAAGTTGTAGTCCAGCAAGATCTTGAGGGCCAGATGTTCTGATTCAGTTGATAAGTATGTGGCTTCCAAATGAGATTAGGACCATCTCCCAAGCTCAGACCTGCTTGACACATTCATTCCCTCTGCTTGTTTTCCTACATGCTACATGTGTGCAATTCTGCGCACTAAGTTCACATCTTCCAATTTGTTTGCATACTGCAAGAAACCACTGACGGAAACTGCTTTATTTCTTATATAAGACAGATGAAGAGTTTTAAGCACAGCTTCATTTAGTTGCATAGCAAGACAGCCAAATCACTTAGAGCGCTACTTATACAAGACTCCTTTGCTTGTGATAATCTTAGATAATATTTACTCCCATTAAACTACGAAGTAAGAACTGTCCTGAGGTTTAGGCACTGCTGAAAAATAAGACTGGCCGTTCCTGTAGGTTTAAAATCTGGTGAATGAAAGATATGCCATGTTTATTCCATCTGTGTCTGTCCAACATGGAAATGGGCACTCTTAGGGGAACACATTCTCTTTTTGTCAAGTATCCCCTGTATCTGCTTTTTTGGGTTAGGAAACCACCTGCAGCAGCTTTGGGGAGGTACAGGAGAAAAGAGAAAACATTGGATGGTAACCTTTATTCTTCACATACTTTGATGTCCATTTCCCCTCCTCACAATCTAAAGTCAGAGATAGAAAGAAACCCGGGGAGGGGGGGTAGGCAGCCAAGCAAACAGGCAGATGGCTTCACAATTTGGCCTAAAAGATGGAGCTACATTCTAAGAACATGAACAGACCTCTCTAGTTATTATACCCTGTACTTCACTCTGAGAACTCATCCAAACTGTCAGGCATCCTTCTTCTGAAGAGTACAGTACTTATAAAGCCCTCAGGCCATATACAGTAGCAGCTTTGTTACAACACCTATTTGCTCTTGGCAGACAAAGGCCAAAATTTTCCAGGCAGGCAAGTAGAAGCTACTAGGGGACACAATCCCTTCTGAACAAAGCAATGACATTTGGTACTCTTCTTTCATAAACCATCTGATTTATATTAAGCAAAACAAAACACCATGCTGTTAATAATACTTTTCAGATGCCAGAGTGCAAACAACAGGTTGCAATCCTGGTACACACACTTACCTGAGAGTTAAGTCCCACTGAACTCACTAGGCCTTACTTCTGAATAGACATGTACAAGACTGTACTGCAAACATGTGTGTCAAAGAAAATTCTGACAAATATTTCCCCCATGGCTCCTTTCAAACAGAGACCACATTGGGTTGTTCTGCCTAATGTTGAAAGGAAGCCCTACAAAGCTAAATAATATGCCCCCAAACTCTTAAGATTTCACATTTGCTTGGAACATTGTGTATACTTCTGTGGTATTTCACTTTATAGTCTAGTCTTGTGACTTCAATGATCTGACACTGCCTTACGATTTGCTTGCTGATAGTATTTGACTGCAGTATGAAAATCTCTCATAAAATAGCTAAAAGGTACCTGCATACAGTGTGCAATGACACAAAGTGGTGGTGCTGGGGAGAGAATGGGTGTGTGAATGTGTCAGATAAAATAAAGTTTGCAGAAGACCAATTATCTGAAATATGAAATACCATTCAGAATGACAACAAACTGCTAGAAGAGTGGGATTATTTTGTTTTTTTTTTAAAAAAAAACACACACACCTGATTTTATTTTTGTATGACTAATTGTGTTTCAGAATTACAATTTAAACATAAATGCAGAAGCACAGACATAATATCAATCTTTAAAGGTTCATTAGCATATGTAACAATTTAAGACACATGCTTTAAGCATGTACTTTAGTGCTTTAAAGCAAGCCACCTCTGAAGTCTGCAAAGAGCATTTTGACTCATTTTTCTTTCTGCTGTTATTTCAAACCTTCAGCTATCCCATGTTTTCAGGCAAAACAATTAAGGGTGTGAAAGCCCCTTGTGATTTTTCCTATATAAAAACCAGCATGGATATGTGAAGCTGCTTTATACTGGGCCTGACCATAATTGGTCTCTCTGGCCCAAACCTGCCTAGAGTGACCCTCTGGGCTCTCATACAAAGATGGGGAGTGTGTGGCTGGTATGACTGCAATGCCCACCATTCCTCACAACTGACTATGCTGGTTAGCACTGACAGGAGATTCAGTTCAAGACATAGGTTATTCCTAGTATGTCAACTGGAGAACCTTTCACCCAAAGGTGCCAGCAGAGAATGAAGCTATGTTGTTTTTACATGTAAGCCACCATTGAGATAAATGGTGGGAGAAGCTCCATACAGTGGGGGTGGGGTGGGGATCACATATCTATTTTGCTAAGAAGGTATGGTCCTATTTACTTAAAGACTTTCATATAACCCCTTCAGCATATTTATACTAGTGTGGTCGACAATACAAATCTGACAAAGATTGTTCTGAAATATTCATCTTCATTGTGTTCTCCCTTTTATAGTCACAGTACTTGCAGAGCCAAATTCATTTAAGTAAGCCTGAAAGGTCTGCCCTGCCCCTTTACACCATTCCTGAACAGAGGATCATGATGCTTGCAAAAACGTGTCACAAACCATGGGCTGTGTGCCAATTCAATCATCAGCAGCCAGCCCTTTTCCCAGGCTCCTGCTGGCGTGCCAGTCCCCAGAGGATACTGCTGCCACTACAGCCATAGCCACACAGGGCTCTGTTTGCACTGAGGTTTCCAGACCATGCTTAGTCCAGGCAGAATCAAGAAGGATCTTGTGGAAAAAGCAAAGGATTGGGATGAACTTGTGTACATGCACTGGCCCGCTTGTACGTGGCATTGCCATCCAGTTATTAGCAACCACACAGGAAAAAGCAGACAGACACTCTAGTAACCAGATGTGGTCGATATATTTTCCACATATCCTTCATTCCTTCAGCCCCCCCTCCCCTCCCTGGCAGCACACCCTAACCAAAAGGAAATTAGTTCAGCACTCTGCAAGCCTTCTATTACTAGGCCACAAAGAGGGAAGGTTAATGACTAGCAATCCCATGGCGGCAGACAGGGTAACGATAAGTCAGTCAGCCTAGAGAGAAAACAATCCTCCTACTTCTCATCATTTATATGGGAATCAGAACTGAATCCAAAGGGTCGCCGAATGGGGATAGGGAAAGAGGGGATGGTACCCACAGAGTCAAATATATAAGAATATTTTGTGTTAAGCTAATGCACAATCCATTACTGATGCTGCAAATCAAGATTCACAGAGTCCACAATAAGATTTCTATCACCGCATACATTCTAACTCAACTGTATTGTCCCCTCAGACTTCAGACAGCTTGCACAGTACATAAGACCACTGGTCCACTTATCCTTGTATTGTCTACTTTCATGCATCTCAGACATTTGTCTTTTTCCCAACAGGTGTTTCTTGCACCTTGACTACCAAAATTCTTTAAACATGGGATCCCAGGAACTGAACCTGGATTTTTGTGCTTACCAAGCAAGTGCTCTACAACAAAAACATACTCATCTTCACAATATGTTGTCTTAGTTTCAGTTTGGAGATGCCCAATGACATTCATTTTGTGGTGTTCTGTTGCCGATGATTGAAAGATATGCTTCATGGGGCAAAACTGTAACCACTTCTACCATACCATAGTCCCCAGCTCAACTGCATTCTATTGGCTCTGGTGCTTCGAAAAAGCCAAAGATTGAGACCAATGTCCAAAACCAAGTATCTCAGCTTGGTTAGAAACACTTGCTATGGCAAACAAGTACCACCAACAAATAACTGTTCAGGAGAAAAAAAACAAAAACAAAAACCTTTAACTGGATCCATGCAGATGACAAGTCCAAATATGTGCAAGCAGTGCTTTTAATTTAAGTGTAAAGCAGTATAATGTCCCATCTACTCAAGTACTGTGAAGAGCCATTACAGAATCAGTGACTGAAGACAGGAACAAGATATAAAGAGATCAGCAAATACCATCTCCATAACAAATTGTCAATCATATTAGCAGCAAACCAAAGGTCTGCTAGGTCAAACAAGCAGACATCTAGTCATACCTATTAAGTATCTGAACTCCATCCAAACATGAGAAGCAGTAGCAGCCAGGTAGGGTTAATGGCAGAAGCAAAGATGATCAAACTGAGCCAACAGAAAAATACCAAACTGTTCCTCTCACAACAGAAAAAGCTATCAATGGTGCCATGATAGGCCTACATGACCTTCACTATCAGGAGCAGTATGGCTCTTTCATCACCAGTTACTGAGGATCCATAAGCAGGAAGGCACAATGGGGCTCACATCTTTGTTGTGGGCTACCAAGAAGGCACCTATTGGTCCCTATTAGAAGAGAATGCTGGACTAGACAGACCTTTAGTTAGATCAATCAGGACTTATGCTTTTATGAGTCCTATTAACAATTTGACTTGCTAGGATATCCAAGGGTACACATCTGAAGAAAGGACTCAGAACAACTGTTTTTATTATACACCTGTCTTCAGCCAGCAGATTGAAACACATCCCCTTGCACACTGATTTTAAGAAGGTGTTCCAACCCTGTGTCCAATCACACTAGTAAGCAAGAATGGGATGGTCATGTGCCATATTTGAACAGAACAGCATGTAGAGAAAGGTACTCACTGGATACCTTGCAATAACAGAACTTCCTTTCCTTCAGGATTTGCAAAAGTAAAATAAAATGAGGGGAGAGGAGGTTGACTTGATGTTTGCTTGAAGTCTTCTTGCTTGCCATTGTTGGAAGTAAGATGACAAACTAAACAGGCTGTCATATTCTAGTCAAGCAAAGATTCTCTAATTTGATTCAATTTTGGATACTAATACTTTGAGAGATTTAGGCCTCTGATTAATTGTTAACTTTGTACCTGGCAAAACAATGTGATTTGTTATTTAATCTGTCATCCAGTATAACAACTGGGGATGAGAAAAAGCATGCATGCAGTTAAAAAAAAAAGAGAGCACTGTAATACACACACACACACACACACACACTGCAAAAATGTATAGAAGTTGAACCATGCTGTTCTTAAAAAAAAAAAAGAGGTGAGAACTAAAACTAGGATAACTGCATTCTAATTCATCACCAAGTTCAATGAGACATGAGAAGTTTGCCAACAGCAAATAAGTTACATGCTAAGGAAATGAGGATGTATTCACTGGATGGGTAACCAGTGTGATCAAATTAAAATATACAACACTGAATCTATTGCAAGTTTAATCATGAACATGTGCAAATCTACATCTGAACTTGGTCAAACATGTTTTTCAAAAAAATGTATTTTAACATTTTGTTGGAAGACAGCTTTACTTCCAGAATGTTAGAACAAATAAAGGGTCCATTGTGAAGCCTTGGAAATTCAGTTTCATGAAATAAAGATGAGATCTATTCAAAGGAGAGATAGTACAGACACTGAATAAAAAGAACTGGGATTCTCCAGCAAACAAGAGCTTCTTTCAAATGTAGGCATTTTTCAATACAGCCAATGGAACAACACCTGTAAAAGATTTTCCTAGCTTTCATATATTGTTCATGAAGGGGCCGACATAAACATCTGTGCCCACATATGAGCCTCATCAGTGCATGAAAAGTATACTTGGTCCAAATCTTCCTGGACCTTATGCAGCAACAGTGTGACAAGAATCTAAAGCAGGGGTAGGCAACCGTTTTGAGCCAGGGGGCCAGGTTGCTGTCCCTCAGACAATTGGGGGGCCGAAGCACCAAAAATAAATAAATAAATAAATAAATATAAAAATTTAAAAATTTAATTTAAAAAATATGCATGCACACACTCTCAGCCCCAGAAAAGCCATGGCAAAATCCCTTTTGCGATTTTGCCAAGAAAACCCCAAGAACAAGTAATAACAACAATAATCAATATCATCATGATGGGAGGCGGGGGGGTAGCGGTGGCGGCGGCAGGACTGGCCTGGGGCCGGTCCAAAGGCCTTGGGGGGGCGCATCCGGCCCCTGGGCCTTAGGTTGCCTACCGCTGATCTAAAGGCTGTAGAGAATTTTAATGGCAAAATCAGCAGCATGATAAAAGTTCACCTTATGGGATCCACTTGGGATATGCCATCCAGAAAGCTCTCCATGGAGGAGAATCTTCCACACTGACTTGGCAACAGAAAAATCAAGACTGCATAGATGGAAATGACAGTCACAAGAACATCACAATGAATACATACTGTTCCTGGTTCACGACACAGTGTATCCTTTTTATTTTATTCACTTAATAAGGTATACAGTGATGCTTTCCTAAGGGACCAACACAGTGTTTTACAGATAAGTGTGTGCAGCACAGTAGTTAAAGCGTAGGCATTTGAGTAAGCCTTCTTCAACCTGTTGCTCCCCAAATTTCGGACTACATCCCTAAGGGATTACAGCCCTTAGGAAAGATAAGGGTTGTAGTTCCAAATGTGGGGAAGGTGCCTGACTAGGGAAGGTTGTGCTAGAGGCTTCCCATTCCTTTTATTTTATCTCTGTTATGGATTCACTGGATGGCCATGGGGAAGGCACTACCACCCACCCACTGACTCTCATAATAGGGGACTAATAGCAATACTGGGCTTACAAGGCTCTTTTAAAGGTCAAGGGCAAAGACTCAAACTGCTCTGTTAAATGGAAGTATTTATACAATTTTGGCCAAACCACATTGATTTCATCTACCTTCAGCTACAGAGCCTGCTATTAACAGCAGCCTAAAAAAAAAAGTTGGACATTTTTATCTTTGAAAGCTGGGGGTGGGGGCGTCTGAAGAAAGGACTTCAATCCAACTCAGTGTAAACAGTTCCGACATATACACCATTTAACATTTAAGGTTTTAAAAGAGGGAGAGTAGAAAAAAGGAGCAGGAGCACAGCAAACCTCAGAGAGCCATTTACTTTTGTATTCAAGCCAAGATACAACACTCACAGCAAGCTTCAAACACGCTGTGGAAGTTTCAACATTAGGAGGAGAGCTTCCAAGGTTTCTCTCCCCCACGAATTCTTGACTTCTAAAAAGCAAGTGAGGCTGCAAATGCTGCTAAGGCTGCCTCTACGGGGGGGGGGGGGGGGGGGGGGAGCCTCTTTGCCAGCCATCCCCTTTTCCCCACCACTGAACAGCAAAATTTTGAGAGCAGCCTGACAACACCTCTCCACACAATGGCATTTCCACCACAAATAACACCCACTGCTACCCATGGTGGGATTTTACATAGTTTTTCTGATTACAGCACAAAGCTTTGGAATCAGCCACTGGAATATCCATAAAGTGCAACAGGACAACTGCATGGAAGGGAATCCAGAAAGGTTCATGTGCAGGAACTTTTCATCAACCTGATGCTTTCCAGATGGGAGTTGTAGTCCAACTCATTTGGAAGAGGACATAAGGTTTTAAAGAGCTGGTGCAGAGAGAGGGAGAATGACATCTGTTTAAAGTGGAAATTACACATTTCACCAGGGAAAACAGAAAGGGTTCTGTGGGATGATGTCTCCTGAGCATACAAAAAATAAGGAGAGCTCATATTTTCAGTGCATTCTTGAGAAGCAGCATCCACTAGTTCAGGTGTGGAAATCACATGGCCCTGCAAGTTGTTGACTGTAACTCTCAGTAACCTTAGTTAACATAGTCAAAGGTGAGGAATGCAGGATGAAGGCCTGCACTTTGCTCATTCCAGCTACTCTCTTGTGGGAACACTTCAAATGACATGTGTGCCTTCATCGCTTGTGGAATTGAAGTTCTCTAAGAAACAGAAGGGTGGGCAGAAACTGAGATTCCAGAAGATCTGTAGAAATGACCGCAGTAGCTTTATGTAAAACTTCTTCTAGGTGGCCTCTATGGAATACAGATACCTTTGATGTTTCTCAGCAGGGTTACATCAAGCTAACTATCACCCAGTGCTCTTATGAACAGAGGACAGACAGCTAAGCATGCTTTTACAGTTTAGCTAATTTTGGTAATTATTAACTATTTAAAATTAAGTCTTAAGATCAGATTCCTCCATAGGAGGGAGGCCTCAGGGCCATCCACTGAAGCTGAATGCTGGGAGAATCAGGCCAAAGAAGAGGAAGGCATGCTGCACAAAGAAAATCACTGCCACAAGATGAAGTAATGGCTGCCAACTTGGACAACTCTAAAACAGGGCTGAGAAAAATTTGTGAGGACGGGGTTATATGGACACTAGTTGGGAGGGACACATGTTCCCTCCAATACAAGAGGCAGTATGCCCCTGGATCTCAGTTGCTGGGGAAGCACAGGGAGGAGGCTGCTGTGGGACCTTGTGGGCTAGCCATGAGGCAACTGGGCTGGCCACTGTGAGAAAAAGGAAGTTGGACTCAATCCGAGAAAGGCTTTATGTGTGGTCTTAAGACATCCCTTTCCTTCCTGGGTCTTTTTCTTGGGATAAAATACCCTCCTTTTCCTAGGTTTCCACCACAAGGTTTCCCCAAGGGCAGCCTGGGGTCCACATGCCCCTCTTACCTTTGGCTTCAATCTATGCCACTTCTGTTTAGGCAAGCCTAGGCTTTGACAGTAGACCCCTGCCCTGAAAAGCAGCTCAATGATGATGTGGTTAGCCCTTAAGTTCAGGTGGGGTTGTGCCTGGAAGACTATATCAGGATTCTTCCTCAGGGCAGACAGTGGGCTACAGGAGGAGGTGTTTGTCTCTCAGCCCATGTCACCCATAATGTCCAAGGAGGTTGCTGGGAGTAAATGACATCCAGGCCTTCCCTTCTTCTGAGTGTCCTTGGCTGTGGAAAGTGTTCTATCCTTTTTCTTCAGAGGCCTCCTTATTCACTGGGGCAGGCTTTCCTGCTGCCGCCTCTCCTGTTCCCCTTCCCTTCTCCATTCCTCCACCTTCCATTATCTTTCTTCCTCTCATTCCTTCCATCCTTCTGATTCTAATCCTTCTGTTTCTCCAGCCTTTCCTCCTTCACCCCCAGTCTCTTTTTCCTGTCCCCTGTGCCCCCACCCAATATCTTTCTTGGAGTCTAGTTGGGCTGCTGCTGTTTTTGCAAGACCAACCATTCATTTCCTATTTAACCACAGTGGAGCTACTTCTCCATCTTCCTGTTTGCCAGGTTTGTAAGCAGAAGCCTCCAAAGGACATCACAGCCCATACCAGACACCCCAAATAGGAACCGCGGGCAGCAGGGAGAAGCAGGTTGTGCCAGTACCCACATCCCTGCAAGTCTTTACAGTAGTGCCATTCAAAGTGTGGATGTGGATGAGTGGCAGTCCAATGCTACTGGCTACTGCTCTGTAGCAAATTTTCAGGTAAATAAGAAACATCTGTAGTCAAAGGGCACAAATATGGCACCAGTTCTGGGGGAAAATACCTGGCTGGTTCTCCACATTAGTGAATATTCAAAGTACTCCTATACAAGGTAACACAGTGGAGTGCTTCAGTTGACTTTGTCAAGGAGACCACAAAAGAATTACTTTGCTCCAGCATTTCAGCTTCCTTCAAAAGAGAGTCAATGATAATGTTTGCCATTAGCAATGCAGCAACCAACTCACAGTGTAAGGGTTGCTTCACTTGGTGGATAAATCCAAGCACATGGACCTTTCAGTTTATGGTCCTGGTTCCACATATGGGCAGGGAAAGGTAAGAGAGATCCAATATGCCCTTCTGACATTTAAACTCCAAGATAGTATAAGGATCTACTACCTTTTTGCTGGAGCACTTGAGGCCATATAAGGCCCCTTTTAAGTAGGGTTTGCCATAGAAATGTGGGAAGGAATTATCAGTATGAAATTAAGGCTAAAAGAGAGGCATGTTAAACCCACATCACACTCCCTTTTGCCACCAGGGCCTGGTACATGGTGTTCTGATCCAAAAACCCCACAGAAGCATCTTCCTTTCTTCTTTAAGAGGTAGTCTCTCAAAAGGACTCTTTTTTTTAATCACTGCTACTTGATAACAAAACTGAGGCTGTTATACTTTGGACACATCACAAGAAGGCATGACTCAATGGAAAAACAATAATGTTAGAAAAAGGTGGAGGGAAGTAGAAAGAGAGGAAGGTCACATGCTAGATGGATTGACTCTACTAGGCAAGTCATGGGTATGACTTTGCAGGAACTAAGCAGAACAGTGGAGAACATGGAGCCTTGGGGATGTCTCATCCATAAGGTTGCTATGGGATTGCCTTGAGGGCAGTTAACAACAATAACAAACTTGCTTTTAAGTAATTTCAAGAAATAAATTAAAATGGGCCATACTTACTAGCACTGTCGTTGCTGTAATCCCAGGCCTCAACCAGCAAAGTGTAGAATCTCTGCAAGACAGTAACAAGTTCTCTGTTAGCAATTTTTTTTTTAAAAAAAAATTTTTTTTGGTAATGACAAGAAATTTGACTGGAGTTGCTACCTTAAATTCTGATATGCAGATTTTATGAAGGCTCACCATGCATCTTTTTAAAGTTTATTGCTGCTTTAAAACATAAATAGGCAATAGATTATAGCCGAGACAAATGTGATCCTCTTGCAGCTGCTTAAGCTACCTTATCCAGTCTGACTAAGCTACCTTATCCAGTCTGACTCGAGCAATTTAAGGTGAAAGGTCTCTTATCTTTGTCATCACTAATGCATCTTACATACTTAACCAGGAAGTTCAACATCCACTGTTTGATGCCATATATAAGAAGGTGTTTATGATGTTGTTGTTGTTAAAGTGAAGCACACTGCAAAGAGAAGAAAGTGGTCCAGGAGTGAGTGTGTATGTGATTCATATTTTGCACAAAGAGAAATATTTCTCATTGAGAAAGCCAAGCAAGGTTGCTAAGATTGTACTGGCAAGGTTCAGAACCATAATCTCTGGAGACTCAGGTTTTCAGCACCCCTTTGAACACTTTGTCTGCGCACAGGCATCGCAGCTCCCACAAGTATCAGATAACAAAAGGAAAGAAGGGATGAATTTGCAAAGGGAAGGGGTGTGGAAGAGGGAAAGAAATGCATAAAGGAGGTTTTAAAGGGAAAAAAGACCTTATTCCTCTCCCCTTCACCATGTAAAGCTCAAGCATACTTGGGAGTAAGAGGAAAGAAATGAAGGAACTGGTTACTGCACGCTTATGAGACCAATAAGCTGTGCAATTAAGGGATTCTAAATTTCACTAATCATTGCAATGCATAAGCCAAATGGATTCAGGCTGGAAGGATGCCAGCTACTCTAGCTGAACTACCTTCTCTTTAACCTTGAGTTGAAAGGAATATTAATAAATAAATAAATAAATAAATAATCATGGACAAATCTCACCTTCATATATACAACCTGCTAACAATATATTTCAGCACTATAGTTCTCAAAAAGGAAACCGATATGCTTCAGAATGTTTTATTCAAGAGAGACACTAGCATGCAATGGGTGGAATGGGAGCTGAGAGAGTTGAGTTCAAATCTCAACTGAGCCATGAATTGTAATAGCTGACCTTGAGTCAATCTGTCTGTCTAATCAGCCTCTCAGTTATTATGAAAATATAATGGAAAGGAGGACAGGCATCTATGCTGCCTTGTCTCCATTGTGGGAATAGCACAATATAAATGTAACTGGTAAATCAATAATAAAAATGTAAAAGTGGTGGGAAGCACCTGCATGCCTCCTTCCACAGAACAGTTCAAGGAACATTATACCAAGCCTATTGTTGAATGCTGTAAGTCACTACACCTTCTACCCCAAGTGTAGAATGCTAAGTCAACCCAGACCATCTCTTTATACAGGGAGTATAACCAGCATACTTCAGTCTTTGTCTCTACCCTCACCCCCACCCCGAATTCATTGAGGTTAGCCGCCTGGAGTGATCTTGCCAAAAGAAAAAGACAAAGGCACAGACAGCCATTCATTGTGAAAGCCCTGAAGTCCTGCAAACCTAAATGAATGTTTTTGTGGCTGAAAAGTTCCAAATCTTTATAAAATCATAAGGAACAGAAACTTGGGTAAACATATACACACAGAGCACAATCCTGATCTAGTCTGCATATTAACAGCCTGCCAAATATTGTAGTGACCAGTGGTAAGTGTTAGGTCAATGTAGCTCTGTGGGAGGAGTGAAATCACACTCAAGACTCTTTAACATGGGCAACCAGCAACAAAAAAGGTGTGACTCATAAGATTTAAATTTGCTTTATGCCTAATGACACTTAGCTCTGGCTATCAATCCATTTTCAAGGGTGGCAGAAGGGATTTAAGCATTACCAGAAACAAACAGCTCTCCTGAAAGAAAAGTAAACAACTGCAAGGTGTAGGCATAAGGCTGCTTGAAAAAAAGAAAAAGAAAAAAGAGAAAGAGAAAGAAGTCAAAAGCAAATTCATTTCTCACGACTTCGCTCAGCATGCAGCCTCTGAATAAGAAAAGCGTCTAGTTTTTTTTAAAAAAATAGACACAGTGTTGGACTGCTGCCTAAATATGTTTCATATTGAAAGCAGGCAAGGATTCCATTTCGTTCACTGATAACTGTGGGAAAATGCTTTGAAAAGTAAGCAACATTGGGCAAGTAGAGACTTGCACCCCACCTTGCGATGAGTGGCCAAACCTTTATTATTATTACAGCATTCATATTTCATTACCACCATCTCAAAGGTCTTGTCTGTGGGTCTCAGATATGCATGTACAGTACATTTAAAACAAAAATAGCAACAATGAAACACCCTCTGTTCATAT
>CM034701.1:225901686-225915321 GCA_020142125.1 Phrynosoma platyrhinos | reverse complement strand
ATAAATACACACACACACTGAGATGCCAGAGCCAAAACATAAATATACATTCCTGCTTAACTTGTAAGCAGTTCTACCTGTCAAGGCACCCTTCCGCCTTGGATTAATTGCAGCAACACTCAAGTCTATGTCAATCCAGAAAGCCACAACATGTTGGAGCAAGTTGGAAGCTTACCACACAAAAACAAAGAGCCAATTATGGTCACTCATGTTACCTCCAGTTAAGAGGATGTTTTCACTGTAGGCTTGCATAATCATCTCAGCAGCAGCAGAAGATGATAATTCTTTTCTAACACATAGCAACAGTCCTGACTCCTTAGGAGCATTGTTTACTAGCACACCCTACCCCAGGGGAAAAGAAGATGGGAAGAAGAATAAAAAAAAGAAAAGCCCTTACTCCAAGTGCTACTGTAACTACACACCTGTATAACCACGTTCCAACACTGCAGAGATCTGCCCTCGCAAGTTTGCTTTATTTGTTTAAACAAATAAACATCTGTGAGCTCAAGCAAAGCCACTTTCTCCAGAATGGTTATTTCAAGTAATCCCATTTTTTGTCTTGCAGTGAGAGTGTCTCTCATCAGCAATCTCAAAACTGGTTTGACAATCTTTAATTGCAGCCCAAATTTAAGAGGTCTGTGTCAACTCAACTAGCCCAGGGAAAGTTCTCTCTGAGCAATCCTTTCCAGTTATAAAAAGGGACACTCAGCCTCCATTGCAATCAAAACCTTTGTGTTGTCTGTTCTATCACAAGTTATTAGGAACAAGGAGATCTCTACCTACACCCAGGCCATGGCTTTTCTGCTTTTAAAGCCCTGTACCACCAAGATGTTAGAGGGTTAAGAGGTGTGCATCAATCCCTACTCTATATAGATCAACAATTAAGATAGCCAAGGAATGCATGCATACAGCACAGAGGCTTAATTTTTCCCATGCCATGTCTGACCTTTGCACATCTTTGAATAAATACACCAGTCAGACACAAGAATTCCACATCCTGAATCTTAGCCCATCAAACCAAGGTACTAGGCAACAAGTCAGCAGTAAGCTATAGGAGTTGTGAGGCAGGGGGAGAAAAAGTCACACACACCCCTTAACTGGTGCAACTCTAACATTGACCAGAAGGCTAGGGCTGCATACAAGCTTGTCATTTAGGTATGGGAATGGAGGGACTACTCAGAGCCAAAAATACATGTACCACACATCAAAAATATGGTGTGAAACACAAGGAAAATCTCTATTAGGGCAGACAATTAGCTAAGGTTAACACATGCTTACACCCTGATTGGCTAGGTCTTACTGAGGCCATCAACCTGTTGTCTGGGAAGCTCCAGCTAAGGCTGCAGATAGAGGCACATGTGGTTTTAATGGCCAACCATATCATTCACTAAGAACATTAGATAGCTGGGAGAATGCAAGAAATAATTTTTCTGTCTGACATCTTGCTTCTGATGTGGAAGCTTCCATAACAGGAGACCACTACAGCCTGAACTGGTTGAGCCCAAGCACAAGGAGAACTAGACCTGCAATTGGCACCATGTTAACTGGTAAGGATGGCTGACAAAACCAACAAAACCAATGTCCACTACTAATTTAGCAAGTCTTCCCTGGATCAAGAAGCACTTGCATCCCAATAAAATGCCCTGCCTCTGAGAACAAGATGTGATAAATAAAGCATCATGCTATTTCTGCAGCACCCTTTAATTCCCATTCACTCCCCACTACACATACCAGAAACATACAGCCAACTGTCTCAAAGCTACTCAACTGCAGCCCCTCATCGAAAATGTCACTTGGGCACCCAAGATGGCCCCACCATTGCTCTTTCCAGCAGGGTCATGCAATGGAGGTAAAATGCCACCTCCTTTCATGGTCTTAAAAAGGGTCCTTTCTAATATAAATGAGAGTCATCAGTCTTAGTCATGGCCTGACATGGGGGCAACAGTGCAAAAACCACTTCAGTAGCAGTACAGTCAAGGCTAAAGAACCAGAGACAAAGTGAAAAGCCTGTGAGTTTCTCACTCCTAGCAGATGACTGGAGTGGAAACAAATGTTTTTAAATTAGTGCAATCCCCCCTTCCCACCCACAAAAATTCAATCTGGGTTTTCTGGAACATGGATTATCAAACCCCATTTCCAGCAACTGGTACACACTCTCAAGCATGGAAGTACTTTTAGGTGTGTGATGCTGATCAGATGGTGTAGTGATGGGGATGGTTAAGTTACAGCTCTGCAGATGTTGGACTACAATTCCCATGGTTCCTCAACAATGGTGGAGCTGGTGAAGATTGAAGAAAGTGGTAGTCTAGCAACATCAGGAGAGCCACAACTTGCCCAGCCTGGCCTAAGAGTTGAAACATCTGCATAGATATAGATAAGATACAGTTTCTAAAAGTGTTTTGAGAAAACTATCTGCATGTCCAAAAAAAGGCTTCTCCAAAAAGCTGTCAATGTCCACCTCACGGCAGCCAAGTCAAACCAAGTTGTGCTGTGACCCATTTTGGAAAAAAAGCACATGAGCTAACTCAGAAATAATTCAAGGGCATGAGAACTGATATTGATGTTCACTGAAAACAGTCCTAATGCACTCCCCCCCCATCTGAAACTAAACCTTCCTTTCAAGTCAAGTCATCTTATGGAAACACATTCCCCCTTTCTATAACTGGTGCATACCTTTGTGGCCCTGACTGCATTCCATGAGCCTGGGAAAAACAAGGAGTTGAATCCGAGTCTGGCTGACTGTGGTTCTCGTTCCCACGCACCTCACCCTTGTTTTGTGCCCCCTGCAACAGCCATAATGCCTTACTGTAACTCAGATTGTTATCTGAAGGTCCCGGGTTCAAGTCTGGCCCATGTTGAGTGATGCAGCGTGAAGATGCGGCAGAACTTGATTTTCTAGCTCTCTGAAAGATTTCTCACCCACAAACCAGGCTTGCCAATAGTGCCTGGCTCCAAGTTTTTACAAAGTGCTTATTCTTAAAGGAAACATCTTAGTGGAATATTGGCAAATCTTTTCCACCATTCAGGCTTACTAAAATATTGCAAGAGAAAACCTTTTTCTATGTAAGAGCTTTCCATTCCAGTTTTGTGCAGAGTGTGTGTGTATGCAAGTGACACAGGTCTACTTATGGCAACCCTATGAATTTCACAGGGTTTTCTTAAACAAGGAATAGTCAGTTTTGCCATTGTCTTCTTCTAAAACGTAGACTGTAACATTTTATATTCCTTGACATTCTCCCATTCAAGTACTAACGGGGCCTGATTCTGCTTAGTTTCCAAAATTAGACAAGATTCCTCCCTTCTTTTGCAAAGATGTATAGTCTAGAATAGACCACAGCTCCCAGAATGCTCCAGACAGCATAGACAGTGGAACTGTAGTTCAAAAAAGTAACTTTTCCAAACTGTGAAGGATTCCAGATTAGATTGGAAGCCACCAATTGGGTAGCTGAAAATGGATAAGAGAGTAACAATGTAACTGGGGGAAGAAAACAAGAATGCTCTACTGTTTGCTATGGTGGTGGACAGAGACCATTAAGCTTATCGTATAGCACTTAAGGAACGGGAATGGAACAGAACGCAAGGGAACGGAACAGAGCAAAATCGCATTTTACTGCATGGGAGAATGCCACCAGGAGACTCCAAGGTGTTACCCAGCCGTTCCTGGCAGCCGATTTTTGAAGGACGATTTTGAACCATCCTTCAAAAATTGGCTGCTAGGAATGGCTGGGGAACAGATTGGGGACTCCTGGCGGCATCGGTGGCATTCTCCCGTGCAGTAAAATGCATTTTTGCTCCGTTCCCGCTCTTCAAAGTGCAGTGTGATAAGCTTAAAGCTATTATTTCCTTGATGAAATAGGTACAGTAAAGGAGTTCAGTAGAAGAGTACTGTAAAAAAGAAGAGTAGAAGTTTCAGAGTAGTTCTCAGGTCTTTTATACCCCATAACCTTGGAGAAGGATATATGGTCATTATTTGCCAATATGCTTATGCTACATTCAAAACTACTAAACTTTCTCAGACTTCAGAGAAAAGTATGGCAACCTCTTCTTCCTCCTTTAACTCATTACACCACAACAAAAATGTGGGACATGTTCATATTTCCAATGGTATTTTATGGACAAAGAGTGGACTGACTTTCACCACACCCACCCTGCTTTAGTGGATGAAAGCTATAGATTGGACAACTGCCATGGGACAAGATTTTCCCTCCAAGGCCTCCTCCAGGGAGGACGCCCTGTATGCACACACTGCTATCTCACAGGGAGGAGAGAAACAGCAGTGCTAGGTGCAAAAATCAGTTAACTGACAAGTACAGCAGAGAGTGCCAATGTTGACTTTGCACATGTTTCTGGCAAGACAAAAGAAGCCAGGGGTGAACCACAGCCAGTCAAACCCAGCCCTCAAGAGCTACACAAGAGTATTGAATGAGGTTCAAGCAGAGCCCCTTTCTCATCCTCCCTGTCTTAACTGGCAGAGCCATTACTTGCTTGGGGCAGAAGAGCAAGTCAATGAAGCGAAACTTGTTAGGCCAGTGAGTGCCCCATGTCAACTCCTTCAGCATCACTAAAGAAGATCAGCATTGCTAAAGAAAAAGATGCCACACACTTTTTACCCTCCTCCTCCAGAATCTACAAGGTAGTGAAAAGTCCCAGTGGGAATCTGGGTGCAGGGCAGTGTGAGCATTGGTTTGAGAGCTTCTCAGTCAACAATATCCTTATGAACTCAAGAGTTTGGTTGGATCAGACCAAAGGCCTGTCCAGTGCCGCATACTATTCCTACAGTGACCATCAAAGCAGAACAGCCTGGGTTAAGAGTGGCTCTCCCTTAGTATTGCCTGGAGTAGCCCCAGCCATTTTTGAAAGCAAAGAATGTGGTAACAATATTGGTTAAGACATGATGCGGCTGGCAATCCACCAGATTCCTCAGTTCTTGAGAACAAGAACAAAAAAAAAAAAAAACATATTTACAAACACGTACACTATTGAACATTCTGTGCTTCTTGTTGTTGTGGAGTTCACATTAGACCAAAAAGGGTAGGAGCATAGAGAACCTGGGGTTGTATATGGAAACAATGACACCAATACCTCTACTGGTCACCACAGGAAGCAGAGATTAGCTGTGAGGAAAACAAAAATCTTATGGGATTTGTGCCACATTGTTGTTTCTCCAAATCAGAATTAAGTGAATGCGCCTTGCCCTTCAGGGCATTAAAGAGCAAAGATCCTGTTCACCGTTAAATTAGTGCACACTGAAACCAGAGAGCACAACTTATCTCTCTTCCCTTGCAGGGAAGCTCAGGAAAGAGAGAGCCTGAGAGAGAACACCACTTACTCCTTCTGAGTATGTGTGTGTGTGCTTCCCTCTAATAAACCAAGCTGATCACTGTTCTGGCAAGCCTGCTGGAATAATGACTATCCTGCGAATACATGATGTGCTGAAGTTGCCATTGTGTGGAGCAAGCCCATGGTTTGTCTGGGAGCCAAACTATGCTGAGTCTACTGCTGCTTCCTGTTGCTTGCCCCGTATGAGCATTATTTTTGGATAGGCCCCATTATGTTCTGTAATCCTCCCTGCCGTCAGTATGGCCACACTATTGTTATTGGTTAATATTAGCCATCAGTGCCTCCGTCTGGGTGGCCGGACTAGAATTATTCTAATGACCAAACTGGAAAACTTTAAACAAAAGGAAGTTTGGCATTAAGGGGAGAAGAAAGGATTATTATTATTTTTTTTTTTAAAAAAAGAAGGAACTGTGGCACCTCATTTCATCAGACTTTTGCCCCTCTAAAGAGGTCTCAGCTGTAGCAGTGAAGGCTTAATAACCTTTAAAAACCAAAAAGTCTAGGCTCTTACTGGTTACAAGATTGTCTTTTCCCATCCCTCTTATGACCAAAAGGAAATACAGAAAACAGGCCAGGATGTCAATGGTTAGTTTAAACCCCTCAGTACCAAGATTACCCACTAGTCTCAGCATTTAGCTTCTCTACCTGTTTAAAACATTGCTTTGATAATTAAATGCACCAGTTAAAGCAGGGTGACAAGGTTAATAGAGAGAATACCTAGTAGCCAGCCAAGCAAAAAGTCAGTTTGCACCCAACAAGGCTTTTTTTAAAAACAGATTTCCCCATACTCATTCAGCATTAAGAAAAACCAGAGAGAATTGGCAAGGGACTCAGGGTACAATTTATTGGAACCACTTTACCATTTCAGGGCATACTGGGCCATTATGAGCATAATATTATATGCAGCACCCCTTAAACTAGTCATATATTCCCCTCCCATCTTTCCAAATACATTGGAAAGCTGCTCAGTCCACCATGTTCACTGCCAAGAAGTTTTCAACTCATAGTAAGGCACTTACTGTCTGAAGCACTCTTGTACTTTCCAATATCAGCATGGGGAAATGTTATATGGGCTATAGAACAAAGCAATATCTCTGAAAACACAGGTTTTCTTTATTTCTGCAGAGGCTGTTCATTGACTTATCCAGGGATAAAAGCTGAGAGTGGTTTAATCTTACCCAAAAGGTATGCTCACCTGAATTTTATTCTCTAATTGTGTATAGATAAAACATCAGCCTTTACCTATTCTCTAATAATGAACCTTCAAAGATAACAAGAATAGAACTACTATCATTCAGGTTTTGGCCCCAAATGTAATCTTATGTAGAATACATCCCAAGAAAGTCAACAAGGGAAAAATTCCCATTAAACACAGTAGCACATCTTTCCAATGAGGCCTTGATAGAACTGGGTAGTTATGTCCTTTGATTTCACTGCACCAGAACTGGGGAAGAAAAGAAAAGGAAAAACAGCACCAGCTCCATTTCAAGCTAGTATCACAGTCAGATGACAAAAGCATATGCACTTTGGATTACTAGCCTCACCCAATGAACTGCAACCCAACACTGGGAAAGTTGGTTACTTTTCAAACACTTAATGCAAACAATTATCTGCTCCAGTGTGGTTTCTCTCTCATTAAAAATACCATTAGTATTTTCACATTGCACAACCTTTCCCACAATGTCCTTGGTCCTTTTCCCAAAGGCGGGCTTTCACGACACCATTAATTCTATGCTTGGTGCCACAAATTTTACTCTCAGAAGTTAATTTGACTGACCAGTCTTGCAAAGACCAAATGGGAGAGCATTCACAGGCTGAAGGATAATCTGATAGCACCCACCCACCCCCTGCCTTCCTGGGGTCAGAGACCCTTGGATAGATCAGACAAAAGAGTTTTCTTTTTTGGAAAGGCTGCCTTCAAATGAAAGCCTAGCATAGCTCAGCAAGATTTTGATTTTCCTCCAAAGCAGATCCTAGAACAAAATAAGTCTTAGCAACAAATTCCTTGGGAGAATCTTATGAAAAAGGAAAAGGAACCTAACTAGTTAAGTAGTGAGTCTTTTTTAAGGCTTTCTTAGCCCAAGGGTGTATACAAACACAGGAAATTTGAAACTTGTATTTTTATAATTTGTAGCAGAGCAATTGAGGCATTTTATCACTTCATTAGGCATCCAACAGGCTGATGCATTTAGCCCCTATGTTAGGGAGCCTTGCAATTTGCTATTGTAAACTCTTTAAGAAAAGAAAAACCACCTCAAGCCTGAGTAACGTGCACTGGAAAAGCTGCCAAGTTTGCTCACTGGGGGGAAAAAACACCTCAGGACATAAGCATCTCCTGCTCAGCATCATTTAATAAATAAAGTAGTCTGAGTTCAGTAAAATAAGGCAGCTCACCCATTTCAGGGTGTCAAAGTAGATCACTGACTAATCCATGTGCATTGTGTGGCAACAGGTTCAAGTAATAGGACACTGCTGTGTGAGTGGCAACTAATAAAGTGAGGGATTCCTTCAGGTAGGGAGCAAGAGTTCACATTGGATTTTATGATGACATAGGCTGCATCCGTACTGCAGAAATAATCTAGATTTGATGCCACTTTAACTTCCATGGCTCCATGCTATGGAATTCAGGGAACTGTAGTTTGTTGTGGCACCAGTGGTGTTGAACCGGAATTATTTCTGCAGTGTGGATGCTGCGATAAATACCTGTCAGCTAAAGTGTTGGTCACGCTTACCAAGTATGCAACTGGATTTCCCTCTGTATCATTTTAGCCTTTGTTGCTGCAGGTGCAGCCTTTTGGATGGCTCCTTTATTTCCCTCACCCTGGTCCGATGCTCTGTTTCTTAGCAACCAATTCAAACCTCCAATCTTTTAAAAGGAAATTTATGGCCCTCCATCTCTCAGCCATTACTCACAAGGGTTACATCAAAATCCAGACCAGGCAGTGGGAAGTTTTAATAACAAAAGTTCAAAGCCAAACCAAGTTCCCACTCCTATTTCTAAACCCAACAAAAGTTAACAATTTTTATAAGTGGAGAAAGTGTAGGTTATCCAGTTCTGTTCTGCATTGGGATTTTTTTTGTTGTTGTTGTTGAGGGGGGGATGAAGAGGAGGAGACAAGAAAGTGTGTTTATCCAAGATCACTGATAAAACTATTTGAGGCTATATGGGAAAAAGCTTTCGGGGAAACAGATGCAAGGCATTTCTTAAAATGAGTTCATTCTAAATTACAGAAAGCCTCCTCCAAGATTACAGAAAGTGAATCATGGCAATTCTAACTTCAGTATGAATTGCTCCAATAGAAGATGGCAACAAATCTTTATTCTCTGCTAGCTTCTAGCAACTTTTAAAGGACTTCTCATTTGCAAAGTGAAGTCTACCCATAAAAAAAGAAGGAAAACAAGAATTTGTCTAGCTATCTCATCAGCACCAAGATAGCTCAGCAACAAAAGTTTAATTCAAAATTTGCAAATGTGTGAATTGTGTAGATTCTCTTCCTAGCTAGACAACCACACAGATGCCTGGGCCAACAATGAACACAAGGTGGTCCAATTTCCTTGACAGCAGCTCTTGTCCAAAAGAAAGACGGTAGCAACAGAAGTAAGAGCTACATTACAAACACAGGTGTGGTCATCCAAGAGATTTTCCCCAGTGGCTGGGGAGAAAAAAAAAAACCTTGGAGCACTATAAAGTCCTGCAGAATGTGTCTCGGGTCTGCCTCTGAAATGCTTGCCTTTATTTGAAGCAGAGACCTTGCTGAAGGTGTGTTGTGCCAACTTAAAGTCACCCACAGTATTTTGTTGTTGCTGTTTTCACCCAGTCACCCCATCACAGTGGTGTTAAATGATATAGCTGAAAGATTTAGGAGTGAATAAACAGACAGCTGGCTCAGAAACACACCTGGAGAAGCTACCTGGCCTGTCAGGGAGTTCAACACAGGACTGACTCATGGCTTACTCACAGGATACATTCACTTTCCACAAGGGGATTGCCTTACCTTGTACTTGTATATTCCACTGAGGTCATTAGAGAGGTAGAAGAGCCTCATTTCTCCTTTGTTCATCTCAAGGAAAAAGGGCATTTAGTGCTACAGCACCAGCCTGACGGGTCTCCCTCCACATTAACATCAGGCAAGCAACTACAGTAGTTTGAATGTTGAACTAAAACTCAGGAAGATCAGGGTTCAAATCCCTGCTCAGTCATGCACTGGGTAACCTTGGGAAAATCTATGTCACCCCAAGAGGAAAACAACAGCAAACTTCTCTGAATAAATTTGCCAAGAAAAAACCTATAGAAGGGTCAACATAAGCCAGAGATGACTGTAGGGACAACAAACTATCTACAGTGTTGATTTGTGTATGCTAGTTTAAGGTCTATTTGCTTTTTTAAAACTGTTATTGGAATGATACATTGTCTTGTGGATTATGTTGACAATATACATTGCTTTGTTATGGTAAGAGATATACTAATAAAAGAGTTGGCAAATTGATGCTAAAGTGTTTTTTTTTTTTCCAGAGGGAAGGGAGAAAAGAAGCAAATGAGATGTTGAGTTTTTATTTTGAAGGGACAGCAGCAACCCAGTTTTACAATGAAGCAATCCTAAGCAAGCCCTACTGGGTTTAGTGAGGCGTGCACCCAAATTCAGGCAGCAGCAATTCTATCCCACTTATCTAAGAATAAGTTACAATTAATTCAGTAGAATTTATTTCCATGTTGACCTACAGAGCCAGTGCTGTAGTGGTTTGAAGTTTGGATTAGGACTCTGGGAGACTAGGATTTAAATTCCGGTTCAGCCATGGAAACCT
Organism: Phrynosoma platyrhinos; assembly: GCA_020142125.1. Classification (NCBI taxonomy): domain Eukaryota; kingdom Metazoa; phylum Chordata; class Lepidosauria; order Squamata; family Phrynosomatidae; genus Phrynosoma; species Phrynosoma platyrhinos. Next base: position 225,905,178 of record CM034701.1, on the reverse strand, counting down.
ACAGGGTGCTCTTGGGCAAGTCACACTCTCTCAGCCTCAGGATGGCAATGACAAATTCCCTCTGAAGAAACTTGGCAAGGAAACCCTGATAGCTTCAGCTTAGGGTTGCCATACATCGGAAACAACTTGAAGGCACAACAACAAAAGAGTTACAGAGGGTTGTAATGCAAAATGTGCAGACATAGGACTGCAGCAATACTCAGGCTATCTCAAGGGAACCTCTCAAAGCCTGTTTGTCATCACAGAAGCACAAATCAGTTAGCATTATGTAGGAATAATCAGATTCCTGATAGACAAGAAAGATTTACATGCCAAGAAGTTGCTCTATGATCCTGCCCCTCAAAGAGGTGGGGGAAATAGGGGGAGAGTCTGAATCCTTTAATAGAGATATGACAGACCCTGGCAGTACTTCAAATACCACTCATTTTTTCCCCAAAAACATTTTTTAAATGTGCCTTTGATGGTGTATTTGATAACAGTTTTATCTCTTTTCATGCAACCCTGAACCACAAAGCTTCCAAAGAATACAGAGAATACTTTTGTGGAATCCACAATTGAACTCTGCAACGCTGTCTCCTGAAATACGTGCACTTGGTTTCACCCTTTTAAAAAAAAAGAAGAGAAAAAGAAGAGAAACCAAAAAACAAAATTAAAAAAAAAAAACAGAGAGAAAGGACAGCGAGCTGACATTCGCTACACAGGCAGATAGGAGGCAGTAGGAGAGCACATGGCTTAGCAGTGGTGCTTCTGCTTTGAACTGCTGGGAGAGAGAAAGAGAGCACACAAGAAAGTGAGCTGGGACTTAGAAGTCCCTCCCATCAAATCCTTTCCACTTCAGTAACACAAGCCAATAAGAAAACAAAGGTTTGTGTTTGGGTACAACAGTTGCATCTCCTTCAGGAGGCAACAAAGTGGGTAGGGAATACCTCTTTACCCAAAAAAGAGAGAGACATAAACACAGAACATCTCATCTCTCAAGTTAGTTTGAAATAATCAGAAAATGCCCATCCTCACCACTAGGACCTGCAACTGCTCCACACCCTTTACAGCAGGGGTAGGCAACCTTTCCCCTTTAAGGGCTGAGGGACTTCAGCTCCCAGAATCCCAGGAGCTATTGGCCAATATGGGACTATTGGTCAACATGGCTGAGGCTTCTGGGAGCTGAAGTCCCTCAGCCCTTAAAGGGGAAAGGTTGCCTACCCCTGCTTTACAGGGATGGCAGATAGCTTCCATATTTCTGGCTGGGATTTTGAAGGATGCTGTCCATCTCCACTGCTGAAGAGTGAGACCATCCCAGCTCTACTGCAGCACAACCCCCACATCGCTTTTCTTTCTACAGAGAAATAGCCCCAAATAAAAAATAAAATAAAATAAATAAAGTCAGGAACCTACAAACGCAAAGATGCACGAACCACTGGAAGACCCGATCATCCCCAGTCCATGCCTCTCCAGATCCAAACCTAAAGATTAACAATAGTAAGGAACAAGCCTTCCACAGTGCATGCATGCTTTCAGGCATCCAGTGTTGCTACCTTAGCCAAGGCCAGAGAAATACAACCCTTTGTTCCAATTCTCTTCCAGTCTTTAATGCTCATGTGAACAGTGGGTGGAATGGGAAATCAACAAGGTGGAGAGCTAAGCCTCCTCTCTTGTCTTTGTCTAGTTCCCAGAGACACTCTAGCTAGGAAGAAATGTGCGAACAAAATTCTCAAAGACCCTGGCACAGAGCAGCTCCCCATGAGTGCTGGAGAGCACATGGAAATCCCATCAAGCGTTATTAAGAGAGCACCCTTAGCATTCTTCCCTTTCCCAGCAAGCATATTTTCACCCAGGGACCTCTAAGGCACCCTTCCTCCTCCTCCTTTTTTCTTCTTTTTGCTCAGGGAATGAGAACTAATTAGGAAGAAAAATGAATAAAAATCAGATGACCTGGTGATCTTTTCATTCTAAAAGGGACTTGCAATCTGCTTCAAGACACACATGGTGATGGGCCCATCCCATTTCAGCTCCCTCGCTGCCATTCTTAAACTACAGATCAGCAGAGCTAGTCGCCAGCCAGCCAGCCAAAGTTTGTGCATTCCCTGGTCTTGCCAAACCCTTGCTTTCTGGGGCTGGAGAGAGAAGCCAAGAGCTTCACCGTGAACACTGGACAGGCAGCTTATGCCATGGAAAAGGCGCACACATGCACAGCGGGAGAGCAAAATGCCTGAGCATAGATTCACTCACCGGCCAGGCAAAGCTGAAAGGGAGAACGATTCGGTTCCTTTCATTATTCCGACTGTATTTCAAATTGAAGGTATTCCCACCGACGACTGGGGTAGATCCGGATCCAAAGCTGCAAGGGCCCCCAGAGGTAACCCGGGACTGGTACTCCTTCAGGCAAACTTTGAAGTAAGTGTCACACTCATCTCGGGTGCATTTGCGATCAGCTGGGTTTCTGGTCCCATCACAGCAATTCCCATTTTGCAATTCGCCATTTACATTTTGCATGGATAGGATCTCAAACTCGAACTGGCCGGATGCTAGAGTCACCTGTTTGTTTGTTTGTTTTTAGAAAGCACGCCACCCCCCCCAAAAAAAAAATGAGAGAAAGAAAGAGAAAGAAACAAAGTGTTAGCACATGATTTGTACAGAAGAAAAAGAAGAAGAGCGGTACATGAGAAGTGAAGACACACCAAATGTGATGGAAGCTATTCCATGATTCCCAACAGGTAAAAGGGAGAAACAAGAGCAAACTTAAAAGCTAAATCTCTCCCCACTCTTTAAGTTAAAGAGGCTATTCCTGGAGCCCAACAAGAGAGGAATTTAGGGATAGTCTAAGCTAGGGAAAAAGGACCATACCCAGTCAAAGGACCATACCCAGCCAACACAAAACATATCCAGTCCAAACCCAAGACACCAACCAACCCTACAAAACTCCCAGTCCCTGAACCATCCCTTTAACAAGTATGCAGGACTCCCCGCTGGGGGGATAAATAAAATAAAGTGAAATGCTGCCCTCCTTGGAAAGTTTGTTGTGATGAAAGAAAGAAATCGAGGGAGACCAAGGCTCCAACTCTCCTTAAAAGCATTCAATGCAATTCAGGGATATATCATTATCATTATCGGAGTGCGGTGGAGTCTCCTTCCTTGGAGGTCTTTAAGCAGAAGCTGGATGGCCATCTGTCAAAGGGGGTGCTTTGAATGTGAGTTCCTGCATGCCAGAAGGGGGGGTTGAACTGGATGGCTGTGATTCTATGAAAGAAAACCCAATCTCCTTCCCTCTCCCCAACTCCAGCAGAGAGAAAGGGCTTTGCCTCGCTATCGGAATGAGCCGGTTCGTGCCTTGGACTAGGACTCTGGAGAGCAGGGTTCGAGTCTTGACTCTGGAGAGCATAAATCTCAAAAGAGTCTTAAGCGCAGGACCCCGCTGGGTCGGCTTGGGCAAGGCAAGAAGTCATCCTCTCTCAGCTTCAGAGAGGACGGACCTCCCTGGGAAGAAACCTTGCCCAA
>CM034701.1:225890321-225901586 GCA_020142125.1 Phrynosoma platyrhinos | reverse complement strand
AAAAAAAAAGATGGTTGGAAGCAGGAAAAAATGTGTGTGGGGGTTCTTGTGTCCCTCAATGCAATGGGGAGAGACCCTGATCGCTCAGCCCCTCTTTCCCCGCAGGTTGCACCAACTTTGCAAAGAACTGTCGTGGGAACTCGTTCCTTTGGCTGTTGGGAGCGTTACTTTTGCGTTACTTTTTTTTTTTTGCGAGTGCAATGTGTCCGTCTTTCGGGCCCCACAAGACGCTTCGTCGTTCCTTTTGGGTAAGAAACAGAGACACTTTCCCCAATCCCAATCCCAATCCCAATCCCTCGACAGCTGAGCCAGAAGATGGGAAGGGGAAAAGGGAGGGAGCCAGCAGGGCTTTTTTAACAAGTGAAAAGCCACGCTCACAGGCTGACCCAGACACGTCCTCCTTTTCCAGGACCCGTCCTCCATTTCAACCATCTGTCCAGGAGGGATCCCAGAATGTCCTCCATTTGGAGCAGGACGAGGAAGCATGCCTTGACACTTCATCAGGCAAGATGTTACAAACCAAACAGGAGAAAAAACTTGGAGATGTTAGTCAGATGCTTGCATTTGGATGCTTCTGTCATCTTGCCTGATGAAGAAGAAGCCAGTGGCACTTGGAAAGCTTGCAGCAAGTATATTGTGTATTTTGGTTGGCCAATAAAGGTATCACTGTTTGGTGGGTTTTTGTTTGAATTTGCTACATGGCCAACGCAGCTACCCCTGCATGACATTTCTAGGAGTGTGTTTGAGCTTTGATGGTGCCATGCCCTCTCTTTTTCTTGGATCTCCCACATTTTGCAGTGCCTTGTCCTCCTTTGCGGAGAGGACACATCTGGTTACCCTGAATGGACACCTCAGCTCCAATAAAACAAACAAACAAGCAAACAAAAAAACAAAAACAAAATCCAGTGCTGGTGAAAACAGGGTGACCCAAGGTCCTCCTTTTCCAGGACAGGTCCTTCAATTTTCAACCTTCAATTCTGAGCATCCTTAAGAAGCATGGATGTACATTTCTATGAGTGTTTTTTTGCTTTTCTTTGGCCACGTCCCACTTTTCTTCTCAAACGTCCTACATTTGGTGGTCCCTTGTCCTCCTTCGCAATGAGGATATCTGGTCACTCTGGGTGGAAAGAGTAGCATAACACACACACACACACACACACACACTGTTTTTCCTCCAGAAAGCCCCTTGCCTTAGCCCTCCATTTGTGCTCTTGGGCCACTTTGCCTGGTGAAAGCTGCTGCTCTGGCAGACAGGAGGCAGTGGAAGTCACCTCCTGGCGTGACACGAGAAATGGCCAGCAGGATCCATCATCATTGCTTTGGCCTTGACACTGCCAGCCTCTGCCTGGTTGCTCAGCAATAAGCCCTCCTGCTTTGGGGTGGCTTATGCCTAGGGTGCATCTACACTGTGGACATAATGCAGGTTGACACCACCTTCAGTGCTGGAGCTCCATCCGATTTGCAGTTTTACCAAGTCTTTAGCCTGCCGTGTCAAAGAGCCAGCATGGTGTTAATGGTTTGGATGTTGGACTTTGACTCTGGAGACCAGGGTTAGATTCCCTGGCTGGGCCATGAAACCCACCTTGGGTGAGTCACATGCTCTCAGCCTCAGGGAAAGGCAATGGCAAAAACCCCTATGAAGAAATCTTGCCAAGAAAATACCATGATAGCTCCCCACCCCCACCTTAGGGTGGCCATAAGTCAGAAATGGTTTGAAGGCACACAACAAGAACAAGGCAAAGAGTGCTGGTGTCTCACAAAATGGCAAATTCCAGGATTCTGTAGCCATGGCAATTAAGTGAAGTCAAACCGCATTATTTCTACAGTGTAGATGCATCCCTAGTTTAGCACACAGGGAGCTTAAAGCCCTCTTGCTGGGCTGTACAGCATCACACCTTTGCCACTGAATGCTCCATCTATCAGAAATCCAAATCCCTGAGTATGGAAATGCAAACGAAAATGTTCCACTGATTCTTGCACATTGAAATCCAGCATGTCAGTGAAACCTCTGGATGAGGAATCTCCCTGATCAATTCATTTTTGAGTTAGAAGATTTCTTTCGTCTGAATGAGAATTAAATCAATGCAGTGTCTTTTGCCTTGGTTTCTGAAACAGAGCAGCCCCAGAGACAAGCCAATTTGCTAACTTCACATTAATTTGTGTGCCTTCAAGTTGACTGTGACTTATGGCAACCTATTCTAGGGATTTCTTGTCCAGATGTATTCTAAGGAGGTTTGCAGTTGCCGTCTTCTTGCCCAGGGTCAGCATGGCTGAGTAGGGATTCGAACTCTGGCTGGCTCTCACAAGTTACTTATCTCAATGGGAAATGGTGCTTTTGCCCTTAGAGAGGGAGAATTAATTTCTCCTTCATCCTCCTTTATCTTTGCAAGGCTGCAAGGTGTCCAAGGCATCTTTAGAGGGGAAAATGGGAGGGGTAGATGGATGAAAAGACAATGGCTTTGGCTGAGAGTAGTGCTATTCTGTTCACCATATAATTTATTAATGAGCACAGCGCTGAAAGACTAGAAGATAAATCCCAGCATGTTAGCTAGGGTGAAGTAAGCATGCAGACACTAAACCAGATAATCCCATAGAACAATACTCTGCAAAGTGGTGGTCTGTGGGATGCCAGTGCCAACTATCTGCTGGCATCTGCAGTGTGTTTCCAGGAAATAAATGGTTTGTAGTCAGTGGAGCACAAAAGGGTGCTGCTGGTCCTTGGCAATGGCAACGTTTTTTTTGGGGGGGTGGGGGGGGGGAAATACCCTGCTGGTTCTCCACATCAGGTACCTTAAGAAGCTCTGATGTAGAGGGTCTGGAGAAATTTATATTCTTTTGGTAGCTGCATTTGGGAGAACCTGTATCTCTTTAAGATATCTCTCTTGTATAGAAGAAAGATGTATGCATAAGGGTAAAATGGAGAGAAGGATGATAAAATAGGCTGGTATGCTAGAACTAAGTGTCTGAAATTTCTAGCGTATGTCTGCTGGCACAGCCATTAATAACAGAGACATGGCTTGTACCTAATAGGTATTCTGAGACAGAGTAGACCCCAAAAATCTATTCCTTCTGTGAATCTGGTGGATTCAGTAGGTCTGCTGTAATTGGGATTAGGAATTAGATTTAGGTCAATATCTCTGAGCATGCTAAGAGTGCCTTTCCCCTATACTTGGCAGCCATCTCATCTGCAGGGAGGAACAAGAGAAATTGTGTTTTTAGAGAGTTTAAAGTCCCAGCATCCCTCTCTTTGCTAACCATTACAAACTTGTCAGGGTGGTATTTTTCATTTTCTGTAATAAATAAAAACTTTTTGTGAATGAACAAAGTAAGTTTCAAGTTTTATTTATTTAATACCACAGAATTGGGGCAAGAGCAGCATCTTCGTAGGGGAGGAGGGTGCAGTGTAACAAGCTACCTTTCTGAGCCTGCAATCCTCTGCAGTCTTTGTTGCTGTGGTCTTTGTGTGCCTGCAAGTGATTTCTGACTTATGATGACCCTACGGAGAACCTGTGATAGTGTTTTTCTGGCAAATTTCTTCAGATGGGGTTTGCCTTTGCCTTCCTGTCAGGCTGAGAGAGTGTGCCTTGCCCAAGGTCACCCAATGGGTTTCCATGGCTGAGTGGGGATTTGAATCCTGGTCTCCAGAGTCATAGTCTAACACTCAACCCATTACAACACAATGCTTCATTTAGGAGTAAAGTAAATATGCTCATATGCTGCAGTTGCTGGAGGAAAGGGGTGTGTAAGGGAAAGAGGAGATAATCACACTGGAAAAAGGAGGTGTGTGCTGGAAATGATTGTCTCAAGACAAATCATCACCCTGAGGAAGAAAAAAAAAAGGTGTGTGTGTGTATTTAAAGGTTACTTTCTCTGCAGTGAAGGTAGATTTCCGCAGCAGCAGCAGCAGCAGCAGCATTTGCTTTCCTGAAATAATAACAGAGTGAGTGACATCTGTGTGTGATGGGAGATCATTGAGGGAAAACACTTCCTGGCAATTTCTCAAGTGTTTCTTCCAAACTGAAGAGGAAATAGACCAGAAGTAATCCCCTCAATTTTGTGTGCCTACAAAAGAAAGCATCACATGGCAAGAGTGTGGTTCTTTCTGAGTGGCTGTATTCTCTTTTGGCGGATCCCCAACCTGGTTTGGAAATGCAGCTGCTGTAGAATTTGCACCTGTAGTGGGGTCTTAGGCAGCTGCAGGAGTTCATCATATAAGGAGATGGTGATCACTGGTTGAGCTTCTGCCATGAAATATGCTCATTAGGAAGTGAGTCAGATTGCTTTCCGTGGAACTTCCGAGAAAACCATCTGTTGTCCCAAATGATAATTTGGGAGGAGGATCCTGGGCTGTGGAAATACAAATTATTCTAAACTGGAACAACACAGACCCTGTTATGCTTTTATTTTCAACGGATGAGTTGTGAACTTTCATAATAGTAATAAGCCACTGTTTACTAAGTCTGGGTTTTCTGTGATGCTCAGAACGTTTCATATGCACTGGCTCAGGAACTTTCCAATAATCATAAAGCAGGGACAGGAATCATCCAGATTGCTGTTGCACTGCAATTCCCATCAGTCCTACTCAGCATAGCTAAATTGTAGTTTGAGGAAATCTGGAGAGATGCATGATTTCCCACCGCTGCTACAAAGGAAAACTGATATAAGAACAACCCTCATCACGGTCTTACAAATGGGGCTGAAGGATAGACCTAATGCCTACTCAACTGGGATACCTTTGTCTGGGCTGGTATAATCAAGGTACATTTCAGTAACAAATGCAACAGAAATTGGACAGATTAACCTGTTTTTGAATATTCCTTTGGGGCAAGTCATTTGCAGGACTTGGAAAAATGAGTTTATAGAAACAGCTCACAAGATCTCATAGCATGACCAATGGGATTTTGGGACTTCTGGTCCAAAAAAGTATCTTTGTGGTGATGATAAGTGAAGAGAGGAATGAAAAATGAATTCCCTAACCACCTTCAAGGAAGGATGAAACAAAAATGTCATCATTTAAATAGACATGGATTCTTGAAAAACCCAAGATAATGAGAACCGCAATCTATTTAATCAATGACCTTAAGGCAGGGAGGGAATAAGACAAGTCTCCAGATATAGTTGGACTACAACTCCCAGCAGCTGTAACCAGAGCATAGCCAAGGGAGAGTGTTGGGAGATGCAGTTGAACAACATCTGATCCCATAAATTCTTCCCATGATTTAAGGGTTATTTGGTGAATACTATAACTTTCAGCCTTGTGTGTGGCCCTTTGTCTGTGATTAGAAATCCCCACAGACTTTACATCCCAAAGATTGCCAAGATGTGTTTGCAGTCTAAGATAAAAGACAAAATAGCCCCCAATCTATTTCAACCTGGCAGTCTGAATTTTACTTCAGTAGTGGTTGCTATTATCACGCTTGGGGACTCAAGGCAGCCCTGGAGGGTGTGCATGCAACTCAAATAAACCATCAGTCTCTCCATCTCCTAGAATTTGTCAGCCGACGATATGGCACCTCATACTGTCTGATAGTAGGGCTGGCTCTGCCTACACTTCAAGTGCCAAGTACAGCAAGTTTCTTTTGGCAGGACTACAATGGGCTCTGTAGCATGTTATTGCAAAACTATAACTCTCTAAGCTTCTTTTGTATAGATCTCTATTTCTTTTTATTTTGGCAGGGAGGAGCTGCAGGTTCTAGTGGACCAGGCCATCATAAGAATTCTGTAGGACCAGGTCTGAAATCCCTCATTGTCTGTGTTTTGTTTCCATGACAGGTCAGCTATTAAGCTTCAGGGAAACCCATAAGTCATATTCACAGATATATTGCCTCATGGCTGTGCAGGCACTCATAGTCCCCTTCCTTGATGAATTTGTCTAATTTGCCTTTAAAAAACCCACTGCCACATTTTGTGACAGCAAGTTTCATTTGTTGCTTATTGTGTGAAGAAGTTATTTGTCTTGTCCTAGATTTACACCCCATTTAGTATATTGGTCACCCCAAACCCTGTTGTTGCTGTGTGCATGCAGGGGTGTGCGTCTCTGTCTCCTTTATATATGTTATCAATAAATAACTATTCATACTCCACCTTTTCCCACAACTGGGGATGAAAGTGGCTCAAGGACCCATTATATGCAACGGGATCCTACATAAGTAGAAAGATCTTGTAGCACCTTTGAGACTAACTGAAACAAAGAGGTTGGCAGCATGAACTTTCATAGATTTCAGTCTTCAGCAGCCACTAGCCTTTCACCACATGAAAGACAGGTCAGGCCTGTTATACCTTTAAAAGTAAGTTATGTTAGTTTCAGCAGGTGCATCTTGTCAGACAAACCACCTTTGCTGAAATTTTCTCTTCTCTACAACTGTTGATGATATAGCTACTCTGTGCCACAGATTTGGTAGATGTCTTTCAGCTTCACATTTTTAAGAACACAAGATGTTCTTAAGGGGGAAGTTTTGAACCACAGGGTCATGATTTTGTTGTGCCTGACATAAACAGTTCAAAGAACCATAGAAGTCAGCTAAGGATTGGACTCTGGCAAGGGGAATAGCATCATACTGTCCATTTTCATTATGACTGCCAGCTATTAGATGGCTGCTATTATTATTTTTTTAACCTAGGTACCCACCTTGTTTGTTCTGGTCCTTGGCAATGCCAACAGTGTTCTAGCAGTGCTTGAGATCCTCCATAGCTTTCACAGGCCAGTACTGGAGCTACTGGATGCAGCTTTTGTGTGCATGTTGGAGCTACTGAATGAAGTGTGATCTGTCTTGATGGTAAATATCGCTTCTTTTCATTGACATTTTCAGATTTTATGGGGATTTATACACTGTAAAGGTCAGATGGATTGGACTTGAAGGGAAAAGCCATTTTGACCTGCTAGACCAGGGCTTGGCAACCTAAGGCCCACGGGCCACACCAGGTCCACGGAGGCCTTCGGACCAGCCCCTGCCCAGTCCTGCCACCGCCGCCGCCTTTCATGGCCATGGGGGTCCTCTGGGGCACCATTTTGGATTCTAAAATGGTGCCCGGAGTCTTGCGTGATCTTTTCCATCCTGTCCCGTGATGGGAAAGGTCGCACAAGACTCCGGGCGCCATTTTGGAATCCAAAATGACACCCCGGAGGACCCCCGCTGCCGCACCAGGCCTCTCTGAGGCCCGGCACAGTCGAGGGAGCCCTTCTGGTAGTGCGCATGTGCATGCACCACTGCAGCCTGGAGGGCATCGGGGGACAGGGAGACCAGCCCCACCCCCAAAAAGGTTGCCGACCCTTGTGTTAGACTTTCTATGTGTTTCTTTTTGTTCTTATTAGATTCTTAGTGAGTAGTGTTACCAGTCCCACTCCCCCAATTTGATTTCTTTCTGATTAAAAAGAAAAAAAAACTAGAAATGGCTCCTCTGTGATCCAGCTGAAGGAAAACTTGCAAATGCCAGATTGTTGCTCTTACAGGTAAAGCAGGAGGTGACTTTTAAAGATCTCTTGACCCACATCTGATGCACCATCCCTTGATCATTGTATCAATGTGCCAGTGTTACCTTAAATAAAATGGCTAGAGTTTGAACAGGTACAGCAGGGGTGGGCAACCTTTGGCCCTCCAGATATTGTTGGACTACAGCTTCCATCAGCCCTTACCAGCGTAAGTTCTGGTTGGGATGATAGGAGAGGTAGTTGAACTATATCTGGATGGCCACATGTTCCTTCTGTCTGAGTTACAGCTTATTTTGACTGACCTCTTTAGATGGATAACACTGAGAATCAAGGCATGATTTGGAGTAGCCAAGTGCAAAGGGAGACAAGGTTCTTGAACAAAAGAGGAAATTTGCAAAACAGGTGACGTCTACTGAAATTCCGTCTTGATACGTACTCTTAATGGAACAGGGGCACAGCAGAACTATGAATTTAGAAGACTGCTCTGAACCAGAGAGATGGGAATATGTGGCCCTCCAGATGATGATCAACAACAGTTCCCATCATTCTTGATTATTTGCCAAACTGATCAACTGAGGAAGCTAAAAGAAGTTGGAGTCCGACATCAGTTAAGATGGTATGGCGGGATTTCAGTGCAGGCAGAGGTGACTCCCATTATTGGCCACGCGAGGACTAAAGACAAAAAGCAATAAGAGAGCCAGCTTGCTGTAGTAGTTTGAATGTTGGACTATGACTTCGGAGACCAGGGTTTGATTCCCTGCTTGGCCATAGAAATCCACTCAGTGACCTTGAGCAAGTCATACACTCTTAGGGGGGTTGCAGACTGCCAGAAATAGTGCAAATTGAGTCCACTTTTAGGGTTAGGGTTAGGGAATCATGGGAACTGTATTTCATTGTGGCACCAGAGCTCTCTGACAGAGAAGGCCCAATGTCTCAGAAAAAAAAACAATTCTCATGATTCCCTAGCACTAACTCTAATCCTAAAAGTGGACTCAATTTGCACTATTTCTGGCAGTCTGCAACCCCTTTAGTCCCACAAAACCCATGATAGGTTTGCCTTAGGGTTTCCATAAGTTGAAAATGACTTCAACGCACACAACAATAATAAGAACAATACAATTTAAACTCCCATTAGCAACAGAAAAGTTACTTCTCTTGAGTTCCATAGGTCCCTGTTCTGTGCAAGTCTAATTGGAGCACTGTTTTTTTGTTTTCTGCATGAGGGGATTATGTTGTATTTAGGAGCATATGGGGGCCTCCCCACATGTACTCTAAAATGATGCAGCCTCAGCACAACTTTAGACCACTTGTTAAGTTCAGTCTTTCCATCACTGCTTTGACAGACTGGCTTGATGTAAAACTATTTTCCCCTTTATATTAGGGATGGTGCCACTGCTGCTGCTATTGTTGCAAACCTTTATAAATGCTGCCTTGTGAGAAATCATGAGCTTTAGAATACCTGAGATTGCAGCCTTTAGCTCCATTCTCATACTCACTTATCTCAGAGTTCATCCTGTTGCATTTAATGGGTTTTACATTAGAACAGACATGCACAAGAGTGTATTGTTATGGTCATCTCAGGCTGGAAAATTTCTCTCAACTGCTTTTTAAGCTGTTTGTAATTATAGCTTTGAGCTGAAGCCTAAAGATGCTACGCTTAGCAAACCAAGAGTGGCACAGACAGCTTGCTTGTCTATCCAAATGATATGGGGAGTCATTGGTAAGCTTGGGTAAAACCCCAAAGGCACAATTTCTTACTGCAACCACTGGAACTGGGGCTTAACATGATACAGCTCCAATGAAACCAAAAGAATCACTCCAAATAGATACCAGCTGAAGTGCTGCTGTATATTTAAGATTATCTTCAATGATGTTAAAAAGTGAGCATTGGATTGTGGCATCATGATTGCTGTGGGATCCCTTTCATAACTGTCAGTTAAAACAGGAATGAACATTAGACTGTTTTGATGTTGGTTCAGTTTGGCTTTCTCCTTAATTCAGCTTCAATAACTGACTTTAAATGTGCATACAGAAAGTCATTGCAAATTGACTCAAAAGTAACTCCTGTTCAATGTGGTGGGGCTTACTCCCAGGTAAGTTGGCACTGGATTGCATCCTCAATATCTGAACTTTAGTTTCTCTGCCCTCATATGAGTATGGTAGCAAAGCTGACCAAGTGGGTTTAGCTTCTCTGTTAAAACCCGAATACTCATAGTAATTCAGTCAACTAGGATTTATGAAGAGATTCATAAAGTACAGTCCTCCAGATGTTGCCAGACTGCACCTCCCATCAGTCTTTCTCAGCATAGCCAAGGAAGAGAGTGCTGGGAGTTGTAATCCAATATCATCTGCACTTTCTCAGTCCTATTTTATTGCTGACAGCAAGCAAAGCAATAATTGCACATTCATATTTCCAAGTGTTAGCTTTGATATCAACTGTGTGTATTTGCCTTCATGTCACCTGTCAACTTATGTTGACTTCATAATTTCATAGGGTTTTCTTAGGCAAGGAATACTCAAAGGTGGTTTTGTCAGTTCCTCCCTCTGAATATGGTCTACAGAATCTGGTATTCATTGGTGGCCTCCCATCTAAATAGTAATCAGGGCTTACCCTGCTCAGTATCCAGGATCAGATAAGATCTGGTGCCTTTTACTGTGTACAGTCTCACAAATTGTTATTTACAGTGAGGTATCGTAAAGTTTTAACTATCATCTTTAAAAAAAATTGACATGGTTTATTTTGATTTGTAGTTGTTTGTTACTTATCTCTACATAGTCACCATCCAGATTTTCATATTTTTCCCAGCGTTTTTTGACCCTCTGAATACCTGATATTATAAAAGTCTGCAGTGTGCCTTACAAGGGGGTATCGTAAAGTAATAATTTAGTAATAAAGTAATCATCTGGAAGTTGTTATGGTATATTGATGAAATTTTGTCAGTGTCATCAATGGTCCCTAAGTGCCTGATATTGAGAAAACCAGCTCATTGTATCCTTTATTTTTCTGACAGGTTGTGCCAGAAGTGACTAAAGTGTAAAATCCTCATAATCTACAATAACAGTATTCAAAGGATCAAGAAACGCTGGGAAAAATGTGTAAATCTGGATAGAGATAACTTAAATCTGGATGGTGACTACATAGAGATAAGTTAACTTTGTCATTTTTTAAAGTGATAATTAAAACTTTCCAATGCCCCCTCATACTAATTTGTAACTTGCCAGTGTGGTGCCATGGTTTGGGTCACACTAGGACTCTGAAAGACAAGATTTTTTAATTTCCACTCAGCCATCAAAACTCACTTGGACAAGTCATACATTTCTCATCCTTAGATGAAGGCACTGGCAAACCTCCTCTGAATAAATTTCACCAAGCAAACCCTAGGATAGGATCCATAAATCTGAGTCAACTTGAAGGCACCTAATAACAACAACTCATACATGCTACTCCATTCTCCCAAGATTTTGTCACACAGTAGTGTGATCAAGAAACTAAACACAAACTGTGGGTAGGGTAGCTGGCAAGAAAGAATGACAGAATCCTGCTCCTTTAATGCTTCTACAGAAGAAAAACTTTCAGCAGGTTTTTCCAATGGCCATGCTTACTCCTGGTTTGTAGTACCTCACCTCTCAGCAGGGCCATATATATGAAGTGTTACAGCTGCTCACTAGAACACCAACACACAATGATCTGCCCTACCTCATTGCTGGGTACTGTATGTGAACAATAACGATTATATTATCTTGCAGCATATCTAGAACAAAACTGGTCTACAAATGCATTGAGGACATATTGTATGCCCCTAAACAACCCAGTGAACAGTATTACTGAACAGCAC
>CM034701.1:225872523-225885037 GCA_020142125.1 Phrynosoma platyrhinos | reverse complement strand
CTGAATTAGATGTCTGCTTAGGCCCTATAAGAATATAGTCATCTGGCTTCAGAAGTACTGGAGGCAGTTGCCACCTTGGGCCCTTTCATACTACACAAACATAGTCTTATGATCCCACTTTAACTGCCATGGCAGCTTCCTAAGGGATGAAGCCCTGAAACTGGCAGTTTAAGGAGAAGTTTTGTGAATCCTTAGCCAGGGAGCTCCTCTGGTCTTCTGACCAAACAACAAATCCCAGGTTTCCATAGGCTGTAACCATGACAGTTAAAGTGGAATCATAGTCCTATATCTGTGTAGTGTGAAAGAGTGCTTTGCTTCTGTTAGGTCTGAGGTCTCTAGTTTCTGTTGGAGAAGACAAGATTTAGGATTTCTAATCAAACATCTGAAAGAAGCTTTGTAAATATGCCAATTTTCTTCTAAATTCTTGGTTAGTTTTAAGAATAAAACATTTGTAATCAGGAATGTAGTTGAAGTCTTTTTGAAGTTGCTGGAAATTGGAGATGTTGAGACTGAAGTATTAAATGATGTGGAACAAATCATTAGTGTACTTTGAATTGTACTATTCATATCCAGATGAAAGGAGTGATAGATATGTAGTTAAGATATAAAATTACCTAAGCTCCAGGTCAATATAAATTACTATCTTTCTAGTATTGTAATATTTGAGGTTTTCAAATTAATGAATACAAATAAACTGAAATGTATGCCTTTGTATGGGGCAGGATATAACAGCCAATATGAAAAAAACAACAACAAAGTTTTACATAAAGAAAATAAAGTGGTTTTCCCCTCCAGGAAATCATATTCATGGTATTTAATCACATGGTGGACCAAAAAACCTCTCTTTTCGAGCCAAAACTGATTTCTTGGAGTGTTTTGACATTTTTCCTTTTCTAAGTTTTAGACCATTTTCTTACCTTTGTGTGGCATAATCAGTCATTTTCTATCTATCTATTGTAAGAATAATGAATTGATTTTTCAATTGTCTTGTACTATTACATATCAAATAATGTTTTCAAAAATAATTGCCCAGGGTCTAAAGAAAGGGATCAGAAATTAGAATAAAGTGCTGTTTCAGGTATTGGATGTGCTGAATAATGTAGAGTAGAAATTTGCTATGTTGAATATGTGACCTAAATCTTGGAAAACTGAAGAAGGAAGAAAGGTAGAGCATTAACTCTAGGACTGAAGATATACTTTTGAGGATGATTTAATTTTAGCTGTAGTTTTTAATGCCGTTATATGCACCAATTTGTTTTATGTTTACAAGAAACTAGGTTAAAGAAAACAGATGTGAGATTGCTCAAAAATCTGAAATTAGGAAATGTATTTGTTTCTGCTGCAAAAAGAAGAAGAGTAATGCCCTTTATATTAAAACAAAGTATAATGTTTTGGAAATGTTAAATGATAACCAAGGCCATTTTGTTGGTGTGCAGATTTTTCTAGAAGGTGAAAAAGTTATCCTACTTGGGATCTAATGACCCTTGGAGAACAAAGGAAAATTTTATGAGAGTTTGTTAAATAAAGTAGAAAAGCTGTCATTTGACACATGTGTAGTCATGGGTGACTGGAATGGGGTTATCGATCCACAGTTAGATAAGTACTCAAGGAGGAAAATAAGGTTTAACTAAGGTAAATTGCCCAAAGAATTTTTTGAATTGAAAGATCTGCTGTGTCAGAATTAATGTAGTTTCACACCACTTTGACTGCTATGGCTCAATGCTATGGAATTCTAGGATATGTAGTTTTATGAGATATTCAGCCTTCTCTGTCAGAGCTCTGGTGCAACAACAAGCTACAAATTCCAGTTCCATAGGATGAAGACATGACAGTTAAAGTGATGTGAAACTGCAGTAATTATGTAGTGAGGCAGTAGCCAGTGATAACTGTGTTACTACTCAGCTGTCTGCCATCAACTAACATTACCATTATTAAGGTAATTGGCATTCATGAGCCAATTAATTTTTGTAATGTGATAAAGTATTTCTCCCTGTTCAGTCCAGTGGAGATTAGAGCTGAATGTCCTGATAAATTTATGTTCAGCTATTTCACATTGAAATTTGTCCTTGAAGTTCCTTTGGTCAAACATAGTCACCTTGACATCAGTGAGAGAGTGTCCCTTGACTGGCTTTTGCATTTTGATGTTTCTGATTTGTGTCTAACTACTTTTCTGTAGAGAAATTACCTATTTATCCTGTGCTAAACATGCTAAACACTAAACACTATACTCAGACTTGTTTGTATGGTAGTAATATGTGTGACCTTGGGCACATCACATGCTCTCAGCCTCAGAGGAAGACAATGGCAAACTTCTTCAAAACAAATCTTCCCAGGAAAACCCCATGATAGATTCACCTTAGGGTTACCATAAGTCAGAAATGACTGAAGGCATACAACACACATATGCAAAATGTGTGTAATAGTGGAAGTGTTGCATAAAATCATCCTTATTAAAAACTGAAACTGAATTAAGGTGGCCAATTAAAAAGGAGCTCCTATACCTTGACACATTGTGTGGAAGAGGGAATTTGAGCACGTGTGGCATGCCTAACAAGCTGCATCTATTAAATACTTTCTTCTGCAACTTTTAAAAGTTCAGGAGTGCTTTTCCATCTTGCCTTCAAGTTCAGGACCTGGCTTAAACTAATCCACAAAGATATTTACACTATCTGGTTGTAACAGGTTCATACCACCCTAGCTGCTATGGCTCCATCTCAAGTATTCCTAGGATCTGAAGAACCATATCTCCCCATGCAAGCCTGCCAGAGTTCTAAGATCTTCAGGGGAAGGCACTCTCTTGGTCCTGCCACCGTCACATGTTTGCTTGGTGAGGACATGAGAGACAGCCTTTTTGGTGGCTGCTCCCATCTTCTGGAACTCCCTTCCATAGGAGCCTAGGCTGGCCCTCTGCTTTCCTTTCATCGGTAGGTAAAGACCTTTTTGTTTAAGCCATCTTAATGTGTTAGCAGGGAAGCTTATTCAGATGTATGTTTTGTTTATTTTTTTAAAAAAACTTTTGTATGTCTTTATAAAGATTTAATACTGTTTAAAGTGGGGATTGTTAAATTGTTTTTTTTTTAAATTTATCATTATGTTTTTTTAATTGATTCTTTTTGGGAGTCTACTTGGGTTCCACTCCGAGAGAAAGGTGGCTTAGAAATAAAATAAATGATTTTTTTTTAAAAATTGAAAATTTGTAGTTTAGTATTTAGATTCATCTGTTTGAAAGCTTTGGGATATTTCTCCCAGGAAACTGTAAAGTGGAGCCAAGGCAATGAAAGTAGTATAAAACTGAGGTCTAAGATTGTATTGTCAATTATGTGAATTTTTTATTTTATACAATTAATATAAACTAGATTTTTTTTGGTATCACTAAGCTAACTGATAACTTTTGAACTGATTTTTGAAAATGAAATGGCTGAGCATGATATATTTCTTCAGAAGGATTTATCTTCATTGGGAAATACTCTTACAGCACTGTGGCACTCAATGATAAAATGTAATGATTTCTTTGAAAATTACTGAATCACTCTATATGTCTTCTCTGAAAGGGTGGCTGACTTTCTGTAAGATTTCAACAAATGGTTTCTGCTATTGTATCTGGCATTGCAAGCTGTACTACTGATGGAGGTTAAAAAAATTCTGCTGTACATTCATTCACTTCATTTAGATCCTGCTTTTATTCCCAGAACCCCAGAGATATTAAAGAAGTATCTCTTATTCCCAGAGATACTCAAGAAGGTTTACAATTTAAAATGAATACAAAATGGAAAGAAAGGTCTAAATATTATCATTAAAATGTAGTTAAATTATAATCACTTTAAAAACAATTTAAAGCATGCATTGAAAAAAAAAATAAACCAGCCAAAAAATGGCATCTTACTATAATGCTATGTACAATGAACGGATGATTGAGTCATCCTGGAAAACTAAGGATATTATCCTGTCCACACTTACAGGGGATTCAATTTCACAGTTCGCAGGTATAGTATTGTGTTACTCGGGATTTGTGTATTTGGGATTCAGCTATCTAATGATGCTTCTATTTCAATGGGAGCCATCTAGAAAATTTGATTGAAAAAACTTAACAATGTCAGGAATCCTTTATGTATTACATTGCAACATAACCACAGTAGTTACATAGCTATGTAAAGAATTATGGCCAGAACCCTCCAGTACCCACTTCCTCCAGTCAGCAGCCACTGTGATCAATGAGGATCTGTTCCTCTAGATCCTGATAAGCAGCTAACTGACATTCTCACCTCCTCATGCAAGCATTTTCCATTGCTTCAGGTAGAAACAGGGTCCCTGTAGCAATTCCTCCTTGCATCGCAGATCACTTAAAAGGGGAGGAGGGAATAGGAATTCAGTCAGTCACTTCTTGAGCAACAGGGGAACAGATCCCTGTTGGTTGCAGCCACTGCTGATTGTTAAGTGGGGACTGGGGGACTTTCATAGTCCTTATGTATCCTCTAAATGAAGGGATATGAAGCAGTTACAAATCTGTTACTCTTGGTTATCCATTTGTAACTACCAGATAGGATTCTGCCCAATATTTGCAGAAATGGATAAAACAATGAATGGGTTTTTTAAAAAATGAAACCAGCAATGTCATGAAATTGATGAAACAATGAAATGGTTTCTACGGGGCAGAGAAGTGGTGATGGATTGTTTTAATGAGGCAGTGAACATATTTCAGATGGATGTGAGATGGGAAATGCTTAGATCTCCCTAGAATTTTAATATTATTTTGTGCTATTTAATATTAAACAATCCCTTTTTTATTTCTCTCTGTTGCTTTCCTACCCACAATACTACCAGGTGACACTGAATCTCTAAATTGTTAAGTGGCACATTTGTACTTTATTGTAGTGATAGCAATACAAGTCTACCTGGATTTTTTTAAAAAGAAAGCCAGATTTATATCCCAAGCTGAAAAGATCTTACTGGAGTCCTTACTAAAGCAGCTGTACTTTCTGTCCCAATTTGCTGCAGACTCAGAATTTTCACTGTTTGAAATATGTCATCACTTTAATTTGGGAGGGCATAGAATTCCATGCTTATCCACTTTTAAAAAGAGAAAGGAAATGGTAGTATATGCTTCTTCAACTACTTTCTCTTTGTAGAATCAGTCCAAACCTCTGGTCAGTGAAAGATCACCAGCTAAAGCATTTGCAGTTAGTTGGTAGCTGTCCAGCTTCTTTCTGAAAATGTCCAGAGAAGAAGACCCCCACCATCTCTCTAGGCAATGGGTTCCTGGTTCCATTGCAAAACCATTCTTACCTTTCCCCACTTTTAAAGAAAGGAGAACATATAGAAGATTATTGCATGCAACTATCCCCAATGGGATAGATGCACGTTTAACCATCAATGATGGATCTTACTGCATTCTCCAATGGCTGGGCCGTAGGCAGCCGGTATGCAACCCACAATTTTTCAAACTTATCCTGTAATATGAAAGATATGTAGTACACATAATCCCTCTGCATTGTTCAGCATCCTTGTGTGTACTACTTTTTTTTAGTATATGCTTTCCTTTAATTTGCAAGCTTACTTTTCAATCTGTTTTTTCCCCCCACCCACAAACACACCTGTACGCTTTTATTTTATTTTATTTCAGTTTTGTTGCTGCTCCTGTTGGCATTTACAGCAAAAGAGAGAGAGAAAAAAAAAGAAATCTCTAGAAACCCCAATCGCTTTTCAGACAGTATTCTGCCTGAATTCCAGGGCTAAGCCACCTGAATCCTCTGTTTCTGTGTGCTTGTTAATGAAATCAAAAATTTCAGTGAAGACAAACAGGTTGTTCATTTGCCATGTGATGTTCACTTCAAAGACAAAATACGTTTTAAAGGATAATTAAATCTTCCCACAAAGCCAATTTATAGAGACTGTAGGTGCCTCCAGATGGGTAAAAAAATCCCAAGTTCCTTTTCTCTGTCCCTTCCTTCCAGTTATGTGTAACATCCAGTCTCATGCAACATTTCAGAAACTGTTTTTCACTGAGCCTTTAAAAAAAATCAGGTGTTATAGTCAAAGTGCTTAATTAGTGTTGCAATTGTTAAATGTTAGGATCCTTTAATTTTAGTGCTAACATTAAAATCTCATATAAAGTTACATTTCCAGTCTTTTTTTTTTATCCCCTAGGAGTGGTACCCCAGTAGGATTTTTGTCTTTCTAAAATGGTCTTCCTCCACCTTTTAAAGAAGCCTTCACTTCTTCCTATAATGGAGAAAAGTGGAAATTGAGATGGGATTTCTGATCTGTTCATTTGTTATTATGTGATTCAAAGTCCAACAAACTCCAACTTATGGCAAACCTATCCTAGAGTTTTATTGGCAATATTTATTCTGAGGAGGTTTGCTGTTGCCTTCCTCTCAAGAATGCCTGACATAGTGTACCCCAAGCTATCTGTTTTGGGGAATCAGCAATTGTTTGCCCCAATGAGCCAGAGACTGATGTCATATTTGTGTCCATTTGCTACAGTTGTAGCAAATTTCTTGTTGCATGGAAACTTGCTAACAACTAGGAACTGATGGCTCATTGACCGACACTGGTCCATGGACCATCACTTTGAGGACCATTGGCCTACACACCTGGTATTCCCTGGCAGTCTTCCTTCCAAGGGTTATACTACTATTTAAAAGCACAGGGGTAGTACTGACTCTTTTTTCTTCCTTACTCTTTCTCACCTGATAGCAGCCCCATGGCCATAGTTTTTTTTTTTTAATTTAATATTTTTGAACTGGATTGAGTGAACTGGCATGTGACAAATGGATGGAGGAAAGACTCAACCTGTTCTTTTATTATTATTATTATGGCCTGAACTATGGTATATTTAAATGGTAGAGATGTTCTTCAACCAGGTGGCTGGGCTTTTCTGTTTGCCATTATGTGTTGCAACTCCTTTCCTACCTCCTCCTCCCAAAATATTTATTGGAAGCACGTGCTGAGGAATCTGTGCTTTTCAGATGCTAATTTCCACAAGACTATGGATGAGGGGTGAGACTCAGATGGTAGCTCAGGGAAAAGGGCTCTCTTCCCTTCACCAGAAGATCTGGAGACCCATCTGTTGTGTTTTGTGGGGCCACAATGAAGCCAGTTTCAAAGAAATGGTGGAAGACTCTGAAATGATGCAAGTACGTGCATGCTATTAATTTTCAACAAGTGCAATCCTGCAGAGAGCAGCTTGTGTGATGGAGTTGGCCTTTGTTATTGCTACTAGATAATGTGAG
Organism: Phrynosoma platyrhinos; assembly: GCA_020142125.1. Classification (NCBI taxonomy): domain Eukaryota; kingdom Metazoa; phylum Chordata; class Lepidosauria; order Squamata; family Phrynosomatidae; genus Phrynosoma; species Phrynosoma platyrhinos. The sequence continues at coordinate 225,877,805 of CM034701.1, read as the reverse complement.
ATTGAAAAGAACCCACACACACACACACACAGAGAGAGAGAGAGAGAGAGAGAGAGAGTTCAAAAGAAGACGAGCTGCCCTCCCCTCCTGTTTCCCTAACCTTGTGCTGATCAATAGCAGATCCCTTGCCACAAAGGCAGCATTCTTTTATTTTCAGATTTGAGCAGCTGTTGCAGCCACAGCCCAGCTCATTGAAAACTTATTAGCTTTTTGGAAAACCTTAATCCAGTTTGAGAATACTTGTCCCTCTGAACCTCTCTCACACCGATTAAGAGGCAAGGCACTGAGATTTTGTGGAGCCCTCTGATAATGTAATCTGCCCATTTTACTTGAAGGCCTAGTTCTTGTAAAATAACAGGTGAGGTAATTGGACTGCATTGGACTGTGTCATTTCAGATTCTCTTTCAGGACTTGTTATTGAGTGCTTCTTCATGCAACAGGAACAAATCCCTTTCTTGTACAAAGCTAGAATGTCATTCTGCTTCTCTATGTATCCTGTCATCTTGTTTTTCTATATATAGAGATCTTTATTTATGTGCTGTTACATCACATTAGCACCCATCAGCAGTCTGAAGTCAGACTCTACATCAAAAGTCAGTAACTGTGGCTTTTCAGAGTTTGTTGGACTTTAACTCTCATGATCCTCTTCATTGGTTATGTGAATTGTAATTTGTAAGATGTGAATTCCAAGATAAGTATGTACAGTGTGAAATATATGTGGTACCCATGGAAGCCAGGATGACTAAGCTGAGGCTGTTGTACTTTGGCCACATCATGAGAGGCATAATGCTGAGAAAGGTAGTAGAAATAATAATATAATAATAATAAATTTTACTTATAGCCCGCCCCTATGCGGAGCAATCGGGGCGGGTTACATCGATTAAAATACACAAGTTAAAAACATTCACATGCCCATCCAACCCTCCCACCCCTTAAAACAGTATTAAACTAATTATGAATTATGAATTAAAACAACATGCTCCAAAGTAAAAACAGAATAAATAAATAAATAAATAAATAAATAAAAATTAAAAAAAAGAGAGGAAGACCACATACCAGATGCATAGACTCAATCAGGGAGGCCATGGGCCTATGCCTGAGTAGAGCAGTAGAGGACCTGAGGTCTTGGAGAGGTCTCATCCACAGGATCACCATGAGTCAAGGTTGACTCAACCCATGATGACGACAGCCACTTCTTCAAAAGCCACTTTTTCATTCATAGGTTTTGTTTCACCTTTTTAAAGTCCCATGCACATTTTAGGTGAAGATAATTGCATTTAGCTGCACCATCCTCTCCCCATAGTTGTCTTTCTCGCTTCTTTCTGTTGGTTTTATTCCTTGGCTGTGATAAGCTGAGTTACCATTGTTTATTGTGATAAGAATATGCTTTAGCAAGAGTCAGATGATGCCTTCCAGTGTAGCTTTAAGCAAATCAGAAGCTTTAATTTCAGTTTTTGAGTACTGCAGCATGTTTCATTTGGACCCAACTGTGTTTTGTGTGAAACAAGTTAATATTAAGCTGTGCTTTACAAAGATGGCATGTTTCAACAAATCATCGTTAATCACAGTTTAGGATTGTGAGGTGATAAACTGCACTTAATCACAAACATTAAGTAAAAAGACCCTTCTGTTCTCTTCATATCTACACTGGAGGGGGTGGGGGGGAGGAGTTTGGCTGTTTCTGTCATGAAAAAACATCACTTATTGTCATGACCAAATGCAGCAGTTGACTATTTGAAGTATAAGCCAGCTTGACTGTAAAACATCATGTATAGAGTTGGTGGTTTATAAATAATATTTAAGTCAATAATAACAGCCCCTACCCATTAGTAATCTACATGAGGTTATCTTTCAAGATTAAAGGTGGTCTGCATATAAAATTGTTCTCTCATTTCTTGACAGTTGAATTAGAGAGAGAAAATTAGCAAATGTTGTATTTTCTGGCCTGAAGATACAGAAAACTTTACCTGCTGGTTTTTTTCCCCATTTATGCAGCTGTAATGAACATTGACACCCTGAAAGGAAAATGGTGGATCTGAAAAACACCCCTCCCATCCCTATCATGGCTGACCCTTACTATTCAACACTCTTTTCATGTGCTATGAATCTTATTGTCTTTAAGGGACATTGATGCCCCCTGCTATCTTTAATTAGAAGGATGTTAAACTCTACCACTATACCATTCACACAGTGATGGAATGGGATTTCACAGATACACAGACATAATTTAATGAGGCATTCTAAAAGCATAACAAAAACTGAAGTGAGTACGAGATGGTGCCTAATGCAGCTGAATAGGTGGTGACTGCTCTAACAAAAGCACAAGGCATCAGAGCTTATTAGATGAAACAAAAGAGAAACATGTCACACAGAAACCCAAGAGGCAGAAGAGGAGTGACAAAATGAAAGGATTTGGATGAATGAATGGAGCAGCAAAATTGGAATCTCATTTCTTACATTTTGAATGACAATCTTGGCACATGAAATGTTAAATGATATTTCTTTGTTCTTTTCAGTGGGGTGAGTGAAGAAGATGGAGAAGTGCATTGTAACTGTTCATGGGCTTTGACTTCTACTGGCATTATAATGTCATCTGGGAATTCAAGATGTCTCTACAAATTTCCTTGATTTATGTTACTGCCACAATAAATTTCATATTCTTTAAGGTTTGAGAAAACTCTTTGTTTTCCCTCCTGGATTTTTCTTCATTTTCTTCACACAATTCTTTTGTAATAAATCAAAGAAAAAAATAAAAAAGGCCCTGCTCTATGTGGGGAAAAGGTCTTCAGCTCATGAAGGGCATCTCTGGATCCAGCTCAACCAAAAAAATTAAGAAGGGCACTCTGTGTGACTCAAAAGCATATGCCAACAAGTGTCTTACCATTTTCCAAGCCCTGTTCCAGCGTTTGTAGCAGCATCCAGATATAAAGAAAGGAAGAAGGAAAATATTTTCATTGCTTTGAGAAAGGTGATAGGAAAAAGGCTACAAAGGCCTGAGACAGTTGGCCTTTTTGAGCTGCCATCCAGGTGGCTTTGGAGTGTGGCATTTATACACCACATGTCCTGAAGCCACTTTGGCCATTTATAAATGAGTTGCTTCAAGGCTCTCTGACAGCACAGCGTTTATATGCTACATGCCGCCGAAATGTTTTAAGGCCAGCTTCTGGCTGCAGCAGGTTGGGAAAAGCTTGATTTTTGCTGGCTGAAAAGGAGCAGCAAGGCTTTAAGGTGGATTGGGGCCATAGCATGTGGTTGCCGCAGCCCCAGTCCATCTTCAGAAGGGGTGGCTTCAAGATGCCCTTCAGGGCCATCTGTTTTGGCCCCTAGTTACCCTTCTACTTTGTGGAGAAGAATTTGGATAGTAACCCTGGAATTATAAGGATAAGGATGTGAAAAAAATCCCTTCCACATCTGACCAATGACTGGTTTAGTGCACCATTTTGCTCAGAAGTGTCCAGCCAGATATGTGAATATGAGTGCAACCTTGATATGAGTGCAACAATCCCCTCCTACTTGTGTTAAATGGATCTGCAAAACATTTTCTGTCTTTTAAAATATATTCCTATCTCTGTTATATTATACAGTATTGTTATACTGCAATACTGTAAAAGAGAAAATTTAATTGAATAGAGATATAGACTGATGGGATACCCTAAATTAGTAAACTGACTTAATAATAGGTGAAAAGTGACTATTAAAGATCAAGATAATTAAAGCTATTGTTATAACACACAGTGGATTCAATATCTAAAATTTCATATATATGAAGACAATGTGTGAATATTGAACTAAGGTTGAGTACAAACTGGAGATACTTTGGAAGTCAATTGTAAATATTTGTACATAATTATTGAAAAAGAAATTAATATGTCAACTTTATAGATATGTTTGAATAGTATATGTTAATAAAATATAAATTAAAAAAATATATATTCCTATCTCTGTTATATTCTATTCTACTTTTTAAAAAACCTTCTTTACATTTTTTTTAAAAAAATTGATTGGTATAGGCTATTCTTCAAGATATAAGTTCTGTTATAACACACAGTTGTCTCTATTTGGAAATGATAAATGCTGTTCAGATGGAATTTTAAAATTGATCGCACCTCACCTATGTAAAAGAGTGCATGCTTAAACGGATGGATATTGTCTAGGAAGTATGGTGGAAGAAGAGACCTGTCAGTTGTCATATTTTTCAAATACAACTCCTGACTGCTATAAGAAGCCATGATGTTTTCATGGTGGCAACACAAAAGGCAGGGCCAGTCTAACTGTTAGACAAAGTGAGATGGCCACCTCAGGCAGTAGATGTTGACCTAAATACAATTGTTAGTCCCTGCTAAAGTTAGGGCCTTTGCAGACTGCTAGAAATAGTGCAAATTGAGTCCACTTAACTGCCCTGGCTCAGTTCTAGGGAATCATGGGAATTTTATTTTTTTCTGAGACATTGAGCCTTCTCTGTCAGAGAGCTCTGATGCCACAATAAACTACAGTTCCCATGATTCCCTGAGTCAGGGCAGTTAAAGTGGACTCAATTTGCACTATTTCTGGCAATCTGCAAAGGCTAGACTCACTGAATCACCTGAGTTTAAGCACTGACTAAATTCCCATTAATTCAGCATGTCTATTCTAGGAGCTTATTGCATGGTTAAATAATATGGCTTACCTGATCCTGCTTAAAATTTAAATTGAGTGGCAACCTGATATTATCACAAGGATTTAACCACTGAATTTGCTTCCCGAATGCAGCCCGGGTCCATTCCTGCTCCCAGGGCCACTCCGGCGACCATTTTCTCAAGCTGAAAAGCTTCTGGCATCAAAAAAGCCGCTCTGAGTGGCCCTTGGAATGGGGATGGAGATGGGCTGCATTTGGGTGGCAAATTCAGCAGGTAAATCCTTATGATAATATCAGGAAGCCACCCAATTTAAATTTTAAGCAAGATCAGGTAAGCCGCATTATTTAATGATGTGATAAGCTTCCTAGTTGGGATTAACAATTAGCTTTAGACCTAGCACTACTATTGATTAGTACTAGCCTATTTTTTTGAAGGGGGAGTTATAACATACATGAAATTATATCAGTTTATTGATTAATTAAATATTTGTCTCATTCTCCTTCCAAGATCATGATTTTACCAAGATGACTGCTAACACTCTAAAACGCTAAATGGTTAATGTATTTAAATGGAACAAACATTCAGTATGGAACAGCTACCCATTTAACCTGTCCTCTCGACCCTTGTCCTGTCCTCTCGACAACCTGTCCTCTCGACCCTTGTCCA
>CM034701.1:225853352-225872423 GCA_020142125.1 Phrynosoma platyrhinos | reverse complement strand
ATTATTATTATTATTATTATTATTATTATTATTATTATTAAGGCCTCCACCCTAACATGTCTTCCTGCAGCAGAGGTATCATTGACCTTGCTGGCTAGGACTGATGGAAGCTACCATCCAACAACATCCAACGACAACCCCTGCATTAGGCTTACAGGTAACTGTTGAAGGTTTTTTCTTGCTCTTATGTAAACCACTGTGTTTTTTTTTCTTTTGTTTTGCTGAATAGTGAGGTAAAAATTAAGTAAGTAAATGAAGACAGTGGGCTTGGTTTGGAATAAATATCCTTAGGAATGTCTACCTTCACTTTTTTAAAAAATTGCATACTGCAGCCTGAGCCTGATGTAGTCTGGAAAAAATGTTTTGGTTTTTTGGTTTTAGTTTTTGGAAGGGCAGGATTTCCATATACACATATATAAATCCTTATGTTAGGAGTTAGGAACACTTAAGCCCATTGATTTCCATAGCCTTAGGTGTGCCTAGTTCTTCAAAGAATTAAGGCTCTTAATTTCTTCAAAGAAATCTAGGATTTTAGATTACTTGAAGACGGTGGAACAAGGCCAGCACCTGCTTTACCTTTCTGTCCAGACTTAATTACTGGTAATGCTCTACTCTTGAAAGCAGAATTTCTTCTATTACTGAATCACTCAGAAAACTATAAGAAACTAAACAGTAAAGTCAGATTTGGACCATACAGATCTTCCCTGACCAAGGAAATTTCTGCAGTGAAGATTAGACCATGAACATCCTTCAATCAGCCTCTGTGTCTCTCAGCCTGACATACCTCACAAAATTGTTATGAGGATAGTGCAGTGGAGGAGAGCCATGTAAACTATGCTGGGTTTACTGGAGGAAAGGCAGAAAATAAAGGTAACTCAAAATAATGAATATAAACTGTTTGGTTGATGTTAGGTGTCAGCAAGTGTCACCTTAGCAAAGTTTTTGGATTGTTGTCCAGAGGACATATCACAATGTTACCACAAAAAAGTACTGCAGTCTGAAAGACATTACATTACAACTGGTTGGGCCCTATTCTAGTCTATTGAGTCCAAAGTACAGTACTGTATGCTGGCCTAAGGCTATTTTATCCATCTCAACCTTAGTGATCATTCTTTTCCAGGAGTACTTCCATGCTGGGCACTTGATTGTTCAAAAAAAGTGCAGTCCCATTTGAACAGATAGCTTGCCTGGCTCCCAGATTTAGGAACCACTTAATCACAAGGCTTTCATCTTGCCAGGATTTACCCTCATACAGCCATGGCATCTGGGCACTCACTCAGGACCTGTCTGGCCATACCTTACTCAGACATGGCAGAGAGAGACAGAACTGCTTTTATAATGTACTGATGGCATAGCTCCAAATGTCCTGATTCCCCCATCTAATACCTTCACATAGATGTGAAATATCATTGGCCCTACAGCACCCTGTAGCCCAATTACCAGAAGGCTGGGAAACTATATAGAACAGGGGAATTGTGTGGTCCTCCAGATGTTGTTAAATTGCAGCTCCCACCATTCCTAACCATTGGCTATGTTGGCTAGGGTTCCTGGGAGTTACTGCTCAACAATATGACATCCCTGATTTAGAACAATGTGGGAGTAGAAACACAACAGTACAGTGACCCCACTGAAGTGATCTAGATGAATAAAATGGTCAATGCTATCAAAATCATTTGAGAGTTCCAGGAAAGACCCTAGGGTGACAGTCCCCTTGCTTCCATCTCAGTAAAGGTGATCTGTTATGGAAGCCAGCATGATGTAGTGGTTTGAGTGTTGGACTACACCTGTGGAGATTTTAATTCCCTTGATCAGCCATGGAAACCTGCTCTCACATACTCTCAGCCCCAGAAAACCTTATGATAGGGACATCTTAGGGTCAGAAACAACTTGAAGACACACAACAGTAAAAAAATCATAGGATAAGATCTAACTCAGTCCTAAATTCAGACTTAAACCAAAAATGAAATGAGTCCAGGTCACTCATGGATCCCATGACAGAACCCACTCTGGGTTTTAGTCTGAACTGTAAAGGAGGTATCCAAGATACTGAGCCTGTTTATGAAACAGGGATCAGAACCTTGGATAGCTTCTTTCAAAATCAGAATACAGCTAGAGTAGATTCACCCACATCACTGACATGGAAGTGTAGCCATGGGGTCTCGTGGAGTGGTCGGTAGGGGGCCAATGAAGTCAATCTGAAGCCAAGCCCATGGACCCTCAATTCGCTAGTGCCGGATTGGGGCCTTAAGGCCACTATATAGTGCAGGAGAGGCAGTTGTCTATCCATTGTTCAACCCCTTGGTGCATCTGAGGCCACCATCCTGTTTCTCTGACCCTCTCAAAAGTGGATTGTCCCAGCTCATGGACAAACTGAATTATATTCCCCTGGATCTCTTGAGGAACAATTCAACTAAAATCCCCTTCTTCATCAATAGTCCACCAGACTCCTTCCTTCTGTTCTATTTTGTGTTTTCCAGTGGGATCTTTTCCAGCTTCAATCAGCTTCTTGATTTCAGTCTCCCTTCTGAAGTTGAGCTAGGTTAGGGAGCATCAAAGGTTTTTTGAGCTTGACATTGATGGGCTCTACAGGGGCTTCTGATTCAGGGGCCTAAGTAGCTTCCTTTGTTTACATGTCCACTCGGTTATTCCACAGAGCCTCTTCACTATTTCCCTTCTGGTGGCCTTTGAAAAAGGAAACCCAGGTGGGGACCATTCTTTCTTGTAATAACTGTGCCACTATCTGTCACTTTTCTGCATGAACTACTGGTATGTCATCATTAGTTTTTCATCCCCTTGCTATCCAAATGGGAACCCAATCTGTGGGTGCATTTACTGTCTATTGGGAATCCATGTAGATGGCCAAGGAAACATCAGGGTCCCAAATTCCAGCACTGTGAGAAGTGCTTCTACCTCAGCGGCTTGGCTAGAATGCGGGTGAACTGTTCCTTGAAGCATGTGAACATCATTCATACGGATTGCACCATACTCTGTTAAGCAGGTTCCCTCCTGATAATATGATGACACATCACAAAACCAGCACACAAATCCTTGAGAAAGAGCTTCTTGGAGAGATTCCTCTGCTTTTATTGGTCATTTATTTTCTGAAATTGGGGGCAATGGACACTCATGAGCTCATCCTATGACAATTAAGCCATACAGAGTGGATGGTTCACTTGCTTGCCTGTGGTAGCCTATACCTTTCTTGAGCAGTTGTAGGGGGCATTTAGCTATCCTGGAATTGTGCCCTTGTCCATCTTGTATTTTTCCTGACAATATGAATTTTAAGGGCATGTGAGGAGTTTGAACAATGACCTTTGCATCACTTATGATAAATTCCCACTGGGTGAGAGCCCACATGCGGGCAAGGCAATTTTTTCTTGTATGAACTGAATTTGATTTCAGTGGGTGAAAGGTTCTGGGATGCATAGGCTACTGCTCTTTGGACTCCATTCTGGATCTGAGAGAGGATCACTCCTATGTGGTTATTTGAGATTGCTAACTGGATATAGAAGGGCTTACTGGTATCCTGATGAACAAGGGCAGGAGCTTGGGATAAATTCCACTTTATGGTAACAGATGCTACTTGTTGTTCAGGTCCTCATTCCCTAACTGCTCCTTTCTTTAATAGCGCATATGGCAGCTTGGCTTTGATAGCAAAAGATTCAATTAATTACTGGGAGAAGTTCCTAGCAGGACTCTCAAGGAGGCCACATCTGTTGGAGCCGGGAGTTTGCCAATGGTCTCCACTCTCTGTGAATCTGGGGTTCTGCAATCTGTATGGAGGCTCAATCCTAAATGTTTGACTTGAGTCTGAACTAGCTGTGCTTTGACTGTTTGCCTTGAAACCTGTGTCTCGGATCAGTGCAAGGACTTCTCGGGTGATTTCTTCAGTCTTTTCTTCTGAGTCTGAGTGCACCAGTATGTCATCCACATAGAACAAAACATGGGGATGTGATGTGAGTTGCAATTTTGTCCACATTTTTACCACTGGGGCTGGAATGAAATCCCTGAGGCCAGTGCTTGAAACATGCAGCTTTGTGTAGCAGAATAGAATGAAATGCATTGGCCAAATCTATAACACCGTAAAATTTAGCTCCTGCTCCTATAGCAGCCAAGATTTCATTGTACTTTGCTACCATTGGAACCACGGGGGTGGCGGGGGGGGGGGGAGTGACTGCATTAAGAGCTCTGAAATCCACCATCCTCATCCAAGTGACCCCATCTGATTTCAAAACAGGCCATAGAGGCGGGTTGCAATTGAACTACATCGGAATAATGACATCCCATTTTAACAGCCCCTCTATGTTTTTGGCTATCCCTTCCTTTGCTGGGGTATCTGAATTGTTTCTGGGGAGGAGGATCTTTTCTCTATATCAAAATACATGCATCCTTGACCATGCCACATGCAATCTTGTCCTTAATCCAAACCTTGGGAAAATCAGCCACCCATGGGTCAGTGGTCAGAGGGAGGAGAGGCATTGGGGCTTTCAGGGTGCCACACCTGTGGATGGCTGAGATCTGCAAAGGATCTTCATCTAGCTGCCAGAGGAAGCCATTTGCTAGGTCTGTTGTCAGCCAGTGGTGCCACAAAACTTTTATACCCATGATGTCATCATTCTCTCCCTGATTTATGCATGCCTGGATGAGATCTAGGATGGGGCCAGCCTGCAGCAGAATCTCTTTCAAAATTGGGGCTTGCTGCCAACGCCTTCCATATCCTACCAATACCATGCTTGTTGGGGTTTTGAGACCTATACTGGTTAGGTTCAGGTGAAGGGTGTTGACTGCGGCACCTGAATCTACCAAAAGCTTTGTGGATTTCTGGCTAGGAACATATCCAATTTGTGCCTCCACCATAGGGCATCCCCAAAAATCCAGAGTCAGGGTTGTTTTTACTTGTTGACATTGGGGTTTCTGCCTAAGAATGATCTTGTGTAACACAGGAGCTGCTTGGCTATTGGCTGTTGGCTGTGACTAACGCCAGAGGGGTTTCACTGGAAAGGCTTCGGTTGTTGTCTTCGGGGTAGTAGCTGTGGGAGCAGGAAGTGTCTAAGCCTGGAGGATCCGTGAACCTTCCCGTGTCCTCAGCAACTGAGGGGATCCTGGGCCACCCTAATCATGTTCCACAGCACTAGGTGGGGCAGTGGATGCCTTGCATTTTTCATCCATTGTGTGGCTCAAGGCTAGCGACAGATCTATGGTCGGCTTTTTAGGTGGGGGTAAGTCTCATATCTACCCCCAATTCTCTGTGTTGTCTCCAAATCACATTTCTCCCTGAGTATTCTTTTGGAGTAGCTTTCAGAAGCAGGTTGAAGTTGGATCTGAATCCCCTCTTCACAGAAGAATCTGCCTTGCTTGTTTTCTGTTCTTCCCTATTCTTCTGGAAGGGGCTTTGAATAAGGACCATTGTTCCTATATGTGACTATGTAGACCGGATTTCTGTCTTTCTCATTATTTTTTGTTTCCAATATTGGAAGTTTTGCCTGTGGCAAGTAACATTTGCTTAGCCATTTCATTTTAGGCTTCCCATGTCCAAAATACCTGGGATGCTTCCTGAATGTGTTCCATGAAATCCTACCAGTTAAGTGTTCTAAATCTAAGTGACACTAAACCCAAATATGTCTTGGCTGAATCGTTGAGCCCTTGATACACTTCCTGAATGATTGCTGTGTCATTTAGGAGTGGTTGTCCCTCATTATTAAGGGGAATTGCTCTGGACAGGATCCCTAACATCTTTTTCTTAGCTACATAAGTATCTGGGGACTCATTGGGGCATTGCATCTCATTTTGGTACTGTCCACTCAATATTGTGCTTGGCCACAGGATCTGTATCACTCTCGCTATCCAGTCATGCAGATCGAGGTTTGACAAATCATAATTTGACCCTGCAGCCTCAAATGCTCCTGAATAGCTAGGGTCTACTAAATCTTGTCCCCTTGCCTTGGGATAAGAAAAGATCACTGTGGACATCCATTGCAGTTCTGTTTGTGGATTGAGCCTGCCCAGCTGGTCTGCTATTATTTTAGCTTCAGACAAGGTCCATTGTGTGGTCTCTATAAGGGTTTTAGTAACAGTACCATCTTCATCTGTCTTCTTAGACTCTATAGTTCTCTTGATCCTTACAAGATCCATTGGGGCTGATGTATCTATGGGAGATTTTTCTTCCATAGAGCTGCATGGTGTTGGGGCCACTCCTCCCAATCTCTCCCATTAGGGATTATATGAGTGGAATGCTTTGGTGTCCTCTGGCAAAGGTTCCTGAAGAACCTTGGCTTGGGTCACTGATTCAAGGATTTTAGGGTATACTTTGCTACAATGGCACTGTTAAGGTTCAGCCTGGCTTCCAATTCCTTAATGCAGTTTTCACATGCTGTATGATCAGCTTGCACCACTTCCTCCATGCACAGTGGTCCTTAAACTTTGTCCTTTAAGAGATTTTGGACTTAAGCTCCCAGAAGCCTCAGCCATGTTAGCCTATAGTCGAGAATTCTGGGAGCTGAAGTCCAAAATCCCTTAAAGAGCACAGTTTGGGGATCACTGTTCTGGAGAGTAGGAAGTCAACAGTTTGTTTTGCCTGGCTTAATTTCTCTTCTAGCTCTTCTATGTGGCTACATAATGAGACATTTTCCTTCTCTGTTCTTTCTTCCCTTTGAATAGCTTCATTGATGTTGCAGGCTAGCAGTGAGGTCTCTACCACTTTTCCCTTAACTTATGTGACTAAATCTCCTATTTGCCTCTTCAGGGTGTCTGAATCCAATTTCAACTTTTGATATTCCAGGGTTGCTTCATGGGCTAACATCCAAATTCCCCATGATGCCCATCTATCCTTTTTGGCTTGAGGTACTCCTTTTAGAGCCCTGGTGGAGCAGTGGTTAAATGCCTGTACTGCAGCCACTCACTCATAGACCACAAGGTTGCGAGTTCAATACTAACCAGGGCTCAGGCTAGACTCAGGCCTGCATCCTTCCAAGTTCACTAAAATGAGTACCCAGCTGTTGGGGGGCAATAAACTTACAGTTGTAAACCACTTAGACATCTCATAGTGTGATATGAAGCGGTATATAAATGAAGCTGCTTTTGCTTTTTTTTTAATGCTGTCTTAGCTATTTTTGCACTGATCACCTCAAGCAATGCTGCAAACAGATCCTCAGTCAGAAAGCCTCCTGCTTTCCAGGTATTAGGTCCCTTCTTAAGGATCCATTTCTCTAAGTGGTCCCAGGGCTGGTCTTCCTTGAACAACCTTTCTTCTGCTGGTGACACATCTTCTATTACTCTTAGCTTTTCCGCCTTTTCTATCCTATTCAACCTGAAACCTCCTTGGAAAGTCCTTTTCCCTATCTCCTTCCAACAGAACCCATGATCAAGGGTAATTCACTGCCACCCATTCACTTCAAGGGGCCCAGTCACCCTGCAGAATGCGACTTGCAGACTAGGGCCAGGAGTTGGATCAAACCCTGCTGATCTATTCACTAGGGAGCCCTGGTGCTGCTATCCCACTGGAGTGCAACCATGGCTGAACTAAAACAACACCAGTACTTTGATCCCTAGCTAGGTTCCTGCCTTGAGTTCTTATTACTCAGTCTTCCTACCACCTCACCAGAATGTGACCTCAATGGGATGATCCTTAGCTAGACTAGGGCTAGGAGTTGGATCAAACCCTGCTGATCTATTCATTAGGGAATCCTGGTGCTGCCATCCCACTGGAGTGCAACTGCGGCTGACTTAAAACAATACCAATACTTTGATCCTTAGCTAGGCTCCTGCCTTGAGTTCATATTACTCAATCTTCCTACCACCTCACCAGAGCCTTACCAGAGTAATCTCAATGGCCCAGCTCCACATAGGGAGGTCAGATGAGATGTTCCTTCCTACTCTTCCTTGTAAAAGGTTCTTGTGAAAGGTCCCCTCTACCAGAGGATAAATGGTCTGTTTCTCTTGGCTTTATTGCCTTTCCCAACCAAGGAATAGTTCTTTTGGTATTTTGTGCAAGGTTTTACACCAAAGGAGGGGAGACAACTCTCCCTACCTTTGGCTTTATTGCCTCACTTCAACCAGAACTATGCGTATCTCTCTACTCCTAAATGCAGTCTAATTTTGGGATTGTGTGAGGGGAGTGAGAAAGGACATGTCACTGTTGCCCAAGCCACAATAATGAAAATAAAAATAGAGTGTCAGGAATCTGCTCTGACATCAAACCCAATGGTGATTAGATACTCGCCACTAGATTACTCTCACTTTGCCAGCTGAAGACATCCAACCAAAGACAGCCCTTTGCCCATATGTCCATTCACACAAGAACAACAGTCATATGTTCTCCTATAAATTTATCTCTGCCTCTGCAAAAATCCTTTTCATCCCCACACCCTCTATGTCTAGGATCTGAACACCGCAATTATGCTGTCAGGGCACCCAGATCATGGGGGAAATTAATTCCCCGCAAATTCTCCACCAATTTGTAGCCAATGCAGTCTATCGAGGGGAATTTTAATTAGCTTGATTAATTAATAGGCTGGCTACAAGGGCCATGGGGGTCATTTCCCATTTTTATATTGAGGGTAAAGAGATCAAAGGAACTTCACAGAGTCAGAATTCTCCAAATGAAGTTTCTTTTATTAAGGGGGGGAAAAAAAGACCCACAGCAATTCACTTTCACTCACACATTCATTCAGAAGCTCAAGAAAGCAGGAGTTAGCTGGGGAGAGCTTGAGCCTGAACTAATGGCGATACTTAAACAAAATGAGGCTTGGCTCCAGGTCCAATTGAGATGTGGATGATGTGGGATACGGCCATTCTAGTGAGTGGTCGGGAGAACGGACCTATCGAAACTAGCAGAATTCACAGTGACAGAGTGTCCCCATACATTCTAGCTAGCCCGGGTGACAATAGGATTTGGGGATCTTTTATAGCCAAAACCTGGCCTGAGGGCAAAGGTGCTTGTCCTATATCAAAGAGCCAAATTTGCACTGTAAAGGAACATCTTGGTCTGGCAATGTCAGGGGTGAGAATGGAGTTGTAAATTAACCTTATCTTATTTGTCCAGCAGAAATCCAAGATGTTTCCTGTCTTGTAGATCACCCATCTTATTGACTCTAGAGGTGTCAATGTCTTTCATTAGTAACTCACCAAACCCATCTATTTGAAGTGTTTATGTGATGTCTGCTTGCTTCTTTGCCTTGAGGATAATGGAGTCTAGAGTCCAGAATCCATTTCAGGGTCATAAGAAAAGGCAGGGACCCATTTAAAAATTAGGAAGAGTCCAGTGATGGTAACAGAAGCAACTAACTTCTTCTGGTGTACATAATCAATACAATCCACCAAATGCTAACAATTACATTGACACACCTTCCCCCAAAAGAATATTTGTGACTGGGGAGTGGTGGTGGTTGATATCTTAACCTTTTCAACCACATAGTGTGCACAAACCAGATCTCAATGAAATGAAAACCTGTTTTCTCATAACATTTATAATTAATTTAATCAAAAGAATCCTAATGCCTAATGCTCTTAAACCATAATAGAAAAAAGATTTTTTAACACCCATCTGAAGATTTCAAAGTGGTGTATAGCAACAATTATACATAAAATAGAAGTGCAATACATACAATCAAGATGAAGTATTTACATGAAATAGATGATACAGTGGACTACTCCAGGAAGGTTTACAAAATTATATAAGTCTTTAACATGCATCTAAGAAGGCATGTCTGTTAGCAGAAGGAAGGGCATTTCATATGATGGAGGAACCACATGAATGGCCTTTGCAGACTGCTAGAAATAGTGCAAACTTTCCTGGCTCAGTGCTAGGGAATCATGGGGACTGTATTTTTTTCTGAGACATTGAGCCTTCTCTGTCAGAGAGCTCTGGTGCCAAAATAAACTACAGTTCCCATGATTCCCTAGCACTGAGCCAGGGCAGTTAAAGTGGACTCAATTTGCACTATTTCTGGCAGTCTGTAAAGGCCCGAAATGCCCCTCTCCAAATGACAGGGGAACAGATCTTATCAGAACATGACACCACAGAAGGCCCTCTCAGGATGACCTCAAATGACTGAATATACATGGTCTATATGGAAGAAGAAAGTCACTCAGGTTAAAGCAAATATATTGAACTAGGCATGGCATAGATGGAAGGGAGAATGGAGACAACCCTCCCACATCCAGTGACTCTTCCCTGAAAATCTCCACCCAGACTGGCTTTCCTTGAGCTGGTTTTTCATCTGGTGTGGGAGCTTAGCTTGGGATGGGGACACAATTAAAAATGGTTGAGCTGACATTTTTAGCTGAGAAGTAGTGGTCACAGAATGGGTCGTGAATCTCCCTTTGTTCATCTGTTCTTCCTTGCATGTGTCCCCAGCCCCATAGGGTCAGTCACCATCAGCCTGCTCCTAAGCTTGCAAGCTGCTTAAGCATTAAAGTATTCATAAGGAACAATCAGCCAGACTTCTATGCACAACCAACAGGAAGAAAATGGATACGGAGCAATATAATGCATACCTCAAGCTCTGCAAAAGAAAGAAAGAAAGATCATTAAAATTCCCACAAGAGCATCAGATTCAGCAACTGTTTTGTAGTGCCCACTGCACGACTCTTTAGCAAGCTGACCTTCAATGTAATATGAAGACTTTGGCCACTTATAGCATCTCTCTCCCTTCCCTGCTGGTCCTGTTTGTTGTTTTATGCATTTCTGCATCGTTGAGAGAGTTCCCTTTGATGTACATTCCTCCTGGATATGCAGTTTCCTTTCCAGCTAATCAAAAGGAGGAAAAAATACTTTGTTCAAAAAAAGAATTTAAAGGTTCACAGGGCAAAAGCATCTATTTTTAACCAAAGAAGGAATGACTTACTCCTCATGGGAAAAGAGAACAAGTTTGTTTGTTTGTTTGTTTGTTTGTTTGTTGTTATTATGAATTGATGACACTGTCAATTCACTTAATTTTCAGCTGAAGATTGCCATTTTGCTGCCCCGAGTTCCTCCTGGATTCCCCCAATGCCCCTACAATACTCAAAATAGGTCCAAAATATCAGTTTTTCTTCCTAGAAGTCTCCAGGACTTTCCAAATGCCAAAATAAAAATCAAGAAATCAATATTAATTCACTTTCAGTTCTGATTTTCCTTTCCTACTCCCATATTTTTGGTTCTGCTCAGTCCAAGGTGGGTTCTCAGGATGAAAAATTGATCCCTCGAGCCTGTTCATTCCTGGTCTAAGGGAATTCATTTCTCATCCACATGCTAAGCATCAATGGAATTCCAGGCCTGAAGACCAGGCCATTAATTTGCTGAGATCAAATCATTATAGCATATGTTTTAAAGGATTTTAAGTTGATTTTTTTAAATGTATGTACCTAATTTTAAATTTTTATGCATCTAATTTTTTATCAGGTCCTCTCTGTGATGAAGGTATGGCATGTAAAATGTTAAAATAAAGAAATATAATGTCAAGTGGAATGGAGCATGTGGGAACATATACCTATCCTTTCACTTGTTAATGAAGCAGCCCAAGGTATTTAGAGATTTATTTATGACTGGAACCACATGTTGCCTTGAGAACTACACCTTCCCTAACTTGTATTTGCTCAGGTAACATGCAAGAGTGGAAGGCCATTTGTAGGTTAGAGAGGACTGGCCCTACCATTTGTCAGAGCCACTTCATGACAATAAATGTCATGAAAGCCCACTATATTCTTGGTTATTCACTTTGTTGCTATTGTATTTTTGCATGTTGCCTGCCCTTACTTACTTGCCAAACTAATTGGCTGTGACAAGAAATAGACACACTACAAATTAGGTTAGAGCTACACTTAGGTGCGAGGAACTGAACTGGTAGAGGGATGTTACAGCAGTCCTCCAATTCCCTGAAAATGTTGCATGGTGTGTCAGAGGAGTCTGTTAAATGTGGTAAAGAGGGAAGCTGTGTGTAGCTTCCAAAAGTGGAACTCTTCCCTTAGTGGAAGGCAGATGCTGGATCTAATCTGTCATTTTGTCTGCATTAAATGTTGCAGAATTAATAGAAACCCAAAAAATATAAGAAATTTTAGTCTTTAAGGAAAACACATCCAAGTGCTGGTAAATGACATGAGTTCCTTTATTTTACTGATTATTTTGAATTTTCCAATAGCATGCAATCTTTCCCTTTCAGTTTCACAATATCCTCTTGTTTCAACTGTGCTTGCTAAGATCCTTAAGAGTAAGCCATGTCATCTTTCTTGGCCTTCTTAAAGTAGCAGCTTCACCTCCCTGTGTTAGTTGTGCTTGCAAATTGTGCTTGCAAGGGACCAGAAAGATCCAGGAACACCCTTAAAAGCCAATGGTCACAGAAGATTCTCAGGAGGAAAGCTGAAGGTGTTCCTCTCTCACTATCATCAGCCTTCGCAGAGCTTCTTGGCAGTAAACTGAAGTCAGCTAGTCCTCTTTCCTTTGCAATACAAGAGACATCTTGCCAATTCATTTCCTTTGGGCTTGCTATACTTCTTTCCAAAAGTAAAGCAACTATGAAATCCTGAAATCTGAATGGTGTTGCATGTAAAGGCTAGTGCTGCACTCCTTTGCTCAGTTAAGTGCTTACATTTATGATGAATTAGTGCAATACCATTAAGAGAACAACCCTGTAAAATCTGCATGGGCCTTGGTTCATCCTACAAGGTACAGAAATAGGAAATTTCAGTTTCCTTTGGGATCCCTTCAAAGTTTTTCTTGTATATAAAAACAACTCAAAATACAAAGCCTCCCTTAGAAGTGAAATCTATTCATCTGGAATGTGTTTGTGATGTGGTTGAGACAAATTCATTGCAATTTTCTCAGGAAAGCAGTGAGCATCCATTATGCAGTCATGGATATCAAGTTGCTTTTCCTGGATCAGAACCTAGTGGCAGAGCTATTGCATATGGCAAACTGGCTCCATTGTTTCACAGAAATAATAATCTACAAACACTATAAATAATACTCAGCACCTTCCTTGCACAGTCAAGTGACCCAGTAATACATAGGCCAGGATCCTTATGCATATGCCCTTACACAAGTGGTTGGAATTTCTAGGGAATTGTGCAAGGAGGGGTATGCTGTTCAGGGTTGCTCAGGCCCTGTGAGACCATTGCACAATCTTAGGACTAGGGTGTTTAGAGTGTTCTGCATGGGAAGTTGAAGTGACTATTGTGCAAAGGGAGAATGCTTGGCTGTACTTTTGTGTGACTGGTTGCACAACACTTCAATTCACTACTATAACATCACTTTATGCAATGCAATCTGCAAATAAGCTCTCAGCCAAAGAATCTGATCAATCATTTGATTCCTATAAACTCTCCCTTGGAGACTACAGCTAAAGTAGCATTATAACTCCTGCAGCAGAACTCAAATGATATTAATATTCCTTAATTTGGGCCACATTAATTATGAAGATATGGAGCAAGCTTGTTTTCTGCTCTTCCAGAGATTAGAACACAAAGCAATGGATTCAAAATTGCAAGAAAAAAGTTTCCACCTAAACTTTAGGAAGAACTTTTTACTGTATGAGCTCTGCTTCAACTTCAACAGTGGAATACACTGCCTCTGAGAGTGGACTTTTCATCTGTGAAAGTTTTTAAACAGAAGCTGGATGGTCAGCTTTCAGGAGTGCTTTAGTTGTGCAGGGCAGGTGTTGGTCTTGATCAGAAGTTTCCAACCTTTTTGACTCATGGAGCCCTTTTTAGAATCAGTTTCCATGGTGGTGCCTGTAAGCGGCCTACTTTATGTCTTACAAGTTAATGGTGTTTAGGAGTAGTGTTTCTTATTCTTTATTTTCATTCAATTTTTGTTTCACCTTCCTGGAGCAGCCACAGAGCACCTGAGAAGTGCACACAGAGCCCTAAGGACTTCTCAGAGTACATGTTGGGAACTGCTGGTCTAGATGTTTTATGTGGCTCCTTCTAATTATGTGATTCTGCAGTTCTAAGTACAGAAAGCATAGGTATAATCTGAATGTCCAATCCACAGTCCAATCTAATTTGTAGAAAAGGCTCTGGTAAGAGCTTTAATGTGTTCAGTGAGAAAAGGAGAATTTCATTTTTGCCTTTTAAATGATGACACCCATTTTTCCTCCCTTTGGATATTTTGCCATGCCATTATTAATTCATGCCAACAGCCAGGCATTATCTGAGAGCAAGATGGTAAATGGGTTACTTCAAGGAAGCTCTTTTTGTAATGTTGAAAAAAAATCTGAGGAATGTCTCTAGTATGTACAGAAAACCCTCTTTTGTTTGCAGAGTCCTGAGAGCAAAAGCTGAAGACATGAATAGACATAAACTGAGTGGAGACAGTTAGAAGGGCTGAAAATCTGTATTTTATGAAGAACCAATGCCATCTCTTCAACTGAGCCATGTAACTTGCAAACTATAGTCCAAAACATACTGCAGAAATAATCCACTTCGAGACCACTTTAACTGCCCTGGCTCTGTGCTAGGGAATGCTGGGAACTGTAGTTTTGTGAGACATTTAGCCTTTTCTGTCAGAGAACTCTGGTGCCACAAGAAACTGGAATTCCTGGAATTACATAGCATTGAGCCATGGCAGTTAAAGTGGTGTCAAACTTGCTTATTTCTTGGTCTTGATCTCCTATCTAATATCAGATCCTTGGAACAAAATTATGAAAATTCTAGGTAAGACCAACTTTTAAGTAGGAACACAATGACCTTAAAGATTTGCTCAGATTGGGAGATTAAAACATCCTGTCTGTGGGCTCCTTTGCATGTTTCACAAGTCACTTGGAAATGGCTAAGAAAAAAAAATCCTCTCTCTATTCCTGTATTCCTCTCTGTACAAGTGCTTTCTGCTGGTTCCCACAAATGAAGGTTTATATAGGAAAGGCAAACCTTTTTTGGATACTAGCTAGCTGCTTCCTGCTTGGTGCATTTTTAGAACATACTGGAATGCAATAATCACAAATAGTCTTCTACTCTAGGAACCTCTGCATATATTCAGGATTTCTGTTATCCTCTTCTGTCTCTTTCTGGGACACTGCCATTTCAGAATGCAGGTGAAGGGTCCATACAGTCATTCATATGAAAATGCCTCTCAAAAGGAAAAGTATAGCCTAGTTGTCCTCTTTATACATTTGGATTCCACATGCAGTTTTCCAAAAGTTCTTTTTTAAAAAAATTGAGAGAGTACTTAAACATGAAACCATATACTTGCATTGACTCCAAATGCCACCATCCCCAGGAGCATGGCTTATGCTCCAGAGTGATGAGGTGTAAAGTTAAACAACATCTGAAGAGCCACATGTTCCCTAGCCCTGGTGAAGTGAATTAGTCTATAGAATTGTTGTCCAGTGCTAGGGGTGTAGAGTAATAGATCTTTTCCATATATTAGAGACTGGACTGTTGATAATTCTTTGGATGTACTTTTACAATATGTATTATGCAAGCTCAGTACCTTTTAAAAAATAATAAGCAGATTCTATTGAGTGAGATACAGCTCTTGTGCCAATAAGACATAGGATTGATTAAAGTGATAGAAATGTAGGGAACTACAGTCAGCCCTTGGTATCCTCAGGCGATCTGTTCCAGAACCCACCCACCCGATACCAAAATCTGCATGGCCACACTGCCACTGGGGACAATGGAACATCAATGGTAGCACTTGCACATGGCTGTGTTGTCATTAGAGACAGACCCTGTTGTCCCCAGTAGCAGCATATGCACAAGGCCGTGCTGCCATTAGGGACAACAGGACTCATTCATAATGGTGGTGCAGCCATGTACACATGCCACCACTGGGGACAATGGGGACTGTCCCTAATGGCAGCATTGCCACATGAATATGCTACCATTGGGGACAACACAGACTTGCCATCCACAGATGGTTGATTCCACAGATGGCAAGTCTGCAAATACAGAGGGTGGACTGTATATCCAATTGTTAGTCCCAACTAGAACAGATCCACAGAATCATGACTGGATAAGTTAATACTTCTGTAAGTTCCATTGATCTGATGTCTTATTTATTTAGCAATTTGTCCCGGAAAACAATTTGCTTACATAATTCCTATTTGCCAGTTTCTTCCATTGGCTGTCAGGATTTTGTTATTAGCACAGCAGGGTGAATATCTTCCTTCTGCTCTCCTAATGGAATATAGTGGGCCCACCACATTGGCGAGCTAGTGAACCACAGATTGCCGCACCTTCTTCTTTCCATGCCCCATATTATTCAAAGGTGGTGCATGCATACAGACATACTGATACCTGTGCACTTCTGTCTATTCACTAATACAGAACACAACCATCTGCATTTCCCCCCTTGTCCAAAGGGCTCCCTGGAACCTAATTCTTGCAAATGGGAAGGGTCCACTGTACTATGCTAGTCATGGTGCATGCTGAGCATGAAAGATTTATCAGATATTCCATTGCTGAAATCCATGTCCATTTCTTGGCAGTACCTGGAATTTAGAAACACTTGTAATCATCCCTTTTTTCAATAATGAAGGTATTCCATTCAAATAATGAAAATATAACTATATTGCATTATAGTTATAAATTAATGAGGAATATTTTCACCCCTTTGTCATGTAATTGCAACTTTTTGGTCCCTTTTATAATTAGGGAGGTGAGGCTTCACTAAATGGTGGAGGATGAACATCACATGGTTCAAGTGCTGACTTGTGCTGTGCCTCATGCTGCACCCTCCTGCTCTGTTGTGCATGTTGAAGCACCGATGAGAAGAAGGGAGGAGAGCATATTTTATGTACAACAGTGACTTATAGCATTCAGATTTTTTAGCAGTAAACAACTACTGTAATTACTTTTGAAAATCAGTAAGGCAAAGAGTTAAATTAAAAATATAAGTCTACAACAGTAACTTCTTGGGGGTGTTTGTTTTAGGACTATCACTGTGCTTTTGTCCTGCAGCTTTGTTCTTTTTAAAATCTATAGGGCCAGCAAGCATTGAGGATGTTTGGGGGAGAATTTTAAAGTGTTTTCTTTTAAGTCTGTACTCATATTCAACTTGTTTGGTTTACTTTTGCTTTGATTTGCCTCCTTTTTCTTCTCTTTTCCTCCCCTCCCTCTCCCCTTTCTAATTTGTGTTGTTGTTGTGTGCCTTCAAGTGCTTCTGACATGCTGACCCTAAGGTCCTATCATGGGGTTTCTGGGGCTGAGAGTGCATGATACACCCAAGGTCACCCAGTGGATTTTTTCGGCTGAGTGAGAAATCAATCCCAGGTCTCCCAGAGTACTAGCCCAACACTTAAACCATTATACCATTGCCTGTTACCTATTGTTATTGTTCACACTCTGCAAAAAGAGTACCCAGATTTCAGACTTGACCTTGATTCTCAGGGTCTGGATGCTTTTCTCTGATTCTCAGGATAAAAGGGAGGAATCTCAGTACAATCTCAGGGCCTTAAAATTGTGTGGTGTATGTTACAAGTGGTGTTTTCCATTTGAATGTTATACTCTATGCATTTGTGGTTGATGATTAAGGTATCATGCTTTATGACCTCACCAGAGGCTGTTTCTTGTGACATCACCCTTGTAACATTACAAGGATCTTAATCATCAACCACAGTGACATCCTGAAGATTTGTTCCTAGGTGTCAGGTTTTGAACCTGAAATCTTGGGATCTGGACTAGCACTGACCTGTCAACTCTATCTACAAATATCTGTAAGAATATAACAATCCTTTTTTTTTTTTTAAAGTGACATGTGAAGTTCTGAACACTTTCCACTTAGATCTTTGTGGGAGTGGGGAGAGATACCATGGTTTCTATTGCTTAACAATAGCATCTTCAAATCAGAATAATCAACTGCAGTTAAAACAGTCATTTTCTTTCTTTTCTTTTTTTTTAAAGCTAAAGTTAATACAGCCATGCCCTTATTGATAGTTCACAGTTATTAACTAACTTCTTTATATAACTTAAAAATTATAATTACTTGCTTGGACTTAGCAGGGGTGGTCAATCTGTTTGTGTGTATGGGGGCAGGAGAGCTTGGAGGGGTGTGTCCCCAATTTTAAGAAGGGGCAATGGGGAGCAATGCCTCCATGTCTTTGGACCCTTCCAGTCTTTTTTAAGTCCAGGAGAGGCCTTTTATTAAAAAATAGCACAGGCAGCAAGTTGGGGGGGGCATGGTCTTAGATGTCTCTACACTAATGCTCTACACTAATGCTCAGAGAATGGGAAATAAGCAAGATGAACTTGAACTCCTCGTATGACAAAGCAAATATAGTCGTCTCTTGTAACTCGCGGGGGATATGTTCCGGACCTCCCGCGCCAGTTACGAGGGTTGTATATATTCTTTTTTTTAATATAATATAATATATTTTATTATCAAAAATGCAAAAATACATACAAACATACAGTTCATTCACCAACAAATCATACATACATAACCCCTAATCCTCCCCTCCACCTATCCCATACACATAAACATACATATATACATATATTCACATATCCAAATCTAACATTCTTAACAAACAAATACCACATATAAATCTACATGCATCTCTCCATACGATCCTCATACTACTATTGCTTTATCTTAGCTCGACAAAAAATGTACTTAACTTCCTGGTAATTATTTACCCTTACCATAAACTTTGTAATTCTATTTAAGGTTGTTACCCTTCTTAATTATATATCTAGAGTTTTACTCATAGTAAACATAATAATTTTAAAAATTAATCTTTAGGCATTATTTGCTCTTATATAACCTCATAATCGTATATCTATTGATTAAAGTATTAATTTTCCTCCTCTATTGTCTTACTATTTGCTAGTTCCCAAAACTCTATAAAGCATTTCCAGTCATTTTCCACTTCTTCTTCTGTTTTCCCTTTTAATAGTGCTGTTAACATATCCATTTGCATTGCCTCTCTCATCTTTTCTTTCCATTCTAAATTGCTTGGTATTCTCTTTTGCTTCCATTCTCTAGCATATATAATTCTTGCTGTTGAAACCATATATAAAATAATATGGTTATACTTTTTCTCATTTTTATTACTAATTTCATTAATCATATTCAATAAAAATAATGTTGGTTCATATTCAATACTAAGGTTTAGAATATTACAAATAAATTTATGGATCCTTTTCCAATATCTC
>CM034701.1:225839352-225851386 GCA_020142125.1 Phrynosoma platyrhinos | reverse complement strand
GCAAACTCTCCCTCTAGTAGATATTGGAGAATGTTTCTTCTTGTTAACCCCCCTTGAGTTGATCTGGACCCATGGCGACCCTATGGATGAGACATCTCCAAGATTCCCTGTCCTCTACTGCTCTACTTAAGTCTCATAGATTGAGGCTTGCAATCTTTTTAACAGACTCCATCTAGCATGTGGCTTTCCTCTCTTTCTACTTCCCTTCACCTTTCTTATTTTTTCCAATGAGTTGTGTCTTCTCATGATGTGTCTGAAATACGACAGCCTCAGTTTTGTCATCTTGGCTTCCAGGGAGATTTTGGGCTTGATTTGCTCTAGGACTCAATTGTTCGTCTTTTTGGTTGTCCACAGAATCCTTAGCACTCTTCTCCAGCACCATATCTAAAATGAATTGATTTTCTTCCTGTTTTCTTGTTTAACTGTCCAGCTCTCACATCCACACATGTTAATAGGGAATACAATGGGGGGAATGTTTACTCCCCCTTTAAACCATTTTGGTGACTGCTGGGGGCAGTGTTTTGGAGGCCTCAAATCATGGACTCTACTTTTTCCACCTGCACACAAGCAGAAACCCATTGTACAGCAGGTGGAAACTATAGCCTGGGGATCACAAGGCCACCTCCTCTCCAGTTGTTCTTCTGGCTCTCACCTCCTGGATCTTCTTGATGCCTCCAGCATTCCTCAATGATCACAGTGAGGAATCTACGTATGTATGAACATGTAAAAGATTTACATGATGAGAATCATTTGCTGTGTTACAAGGTCTTCATTCATTCCACAGTGTAGGTGATAATGTGTAGAGTACTCCCTAGGACAATTAACACAGAAATCACTTGACAAATTCCTGCCCCTCCTTTGGTTGCCTTCTCAGGAAACTCAAAAAACTAATCACTTCATGATGTTGTTTATTGGGTGCCTTCTAGTTTTTCCTTGCAGGTTCAGGTAACTTTTCCCATTCATGAATAGGTCCTTTTCATTTCAATGTGAACAGCTTTTCCTCTTTTTAAAGTGAATAGGAAAGACAGCTTACCCAAGAATAACACAAGCCTTCTGGATCTGTATTGTAGGTTGGGTCATGCCAAAAGCTGCAAATCTATACGTAGGACCTGTACAGACCAGCCAAAAGGGTTGGCCTGGGGGTGGAGTTGGGGCAGGGCAACCACACACCAGCTGCCCCAACTCTGCTCTGATGCTCCCATCACACTGTGTGCCCCACTGCATGGCGTGCAGCGTCAGGGCACTCCCTTGGCACAGCGTTTAGACACACTGTGCCAAAGGAACACAGAAGAGCCATGGTGGTGGTAGTAAGGGCAGCTTTTTGTCACTCCAAAAAGGAGTGGCATTTGCCAGCTTTTTGGAGTGGCAAAGAGCCGAATCAGGGCTGTGGTGTGTGGTTGCTGCGGCCCCAATCTGGTGCTCCCAGGGGCAGCACAGAGCTGCCCCTTAGTCCAGGAGTAAACCTCTAACTTTGGAATTGATAGGTATAGGATAGCATCAGATCTGACAGAGAGATGTGGAGCAATAGATTTTATTTGGGCTAGGTGGCCCAGAAGAGCTCCTGGGTCTAGACTATGTCTGTTGCATTTATTTTAGTCTTTGAGGCACAGTAGCCCCAAATGCATATTTTTTTTTTTATCCAGTGAGAGCAGGAAGAGCAGGCACCAGACCACTCTCAGGTCTACAGGCTTAAGTGATTGAGACATGCTTTATAAGGCTCTCATAAGAGAGACTTGAGGAGAGACTTGAGATGGCTTGTTTCATGTGTACCAGCCAGTCTTGAGCTGGACTGACAATAGAGAGGGCTGTCCCATATTGCTGCTTGAAAAACTTAGTAATCTTGGATGGGACACAGGGGAAAAATTATTCACCAGGGCTCAAATCTGCTCATGGTAGTTCTGGATGGCATGATCACATAGAGGCCTGTACAGACTGGTCAAAAGGGCTGGCCTGGGAGTGGAGTTGGGGTGAGGTGACCGCATGCCAGCCACCCCAACTCTTCCCCAATGCTGCTATCATGCCATGTGCCCCACCGCATGGCACATAGCATCAGGGCACTCCCTTGGCACAGTGTTTAGACATGCTGTATCAAAGGAGTGCAGAAGAGCTGCAGTAGCAGCAGTAAGGGCGGCTTTTTGCCCCTCGAAAAAGGAGCACCATTTGCCAGCTCTTTTTGGAGTGGCAAACTGCTGGATTGGGGCCGTGGTGTGCAGTTGCCATGGCCCTGATATGGCACTCCCAGAGGCTGCATGGAGCCATCTCTTAGGGGCTGTGTGTACAGCCCCTTAGTTGAATGTTGTTCCTTTAAACAAGGGTAGGAATCATGTGGCCCTCCAGATAGTGTCGGACTGCAACTCTCAACATTCTTCACCATTGGTTAATACTGGGTAGTGCTGCTGAGAGATGGAGTCTGGCAATATTTGGAGGTGTACAGACTACTCTCCTCCCCTTCTTAAAATCATTGGAAGTAAAGACATGGGTGATTTGTCTCAATTATTTTGATAGAACCTAAGTTCAACTAACTGCACCTGAAACCAGGCCATTAATTTTAAAACAACTGCAAAAACTTGTGTGTGTGTGTGTGTGTGTATGTATGTGGTTGTTTGTGTGCTTAGGAACACTAAGCTAAGAATCCATATTTTGAAATGTTTTAGTACATGCTTCACTTATAAAATGTTATGGAAATGAAATAGTTAAAAAAGGAAAGAACAACTTCATAGCAGCCACCAGCAATCCACTAGCATAAAGCAACCACGGTTGAAGGTACAACTTGCCTGAGAACATTGCTCTCATGAAAGCAAAGGTTACATAGATTATTATTGTAACCTAGAAAGTCTACACCATAAAAGGCTCTGACAATTTTATGGGTGTTTCCTTTTCTCCATATAAATCTCTCTCTTTTCTTGGCAGAAAAAAATGTGAAAACTATGACTGCCAACTGTAAAAGCGAAGAATTCATATATTTTTTCTTCCAGGATTTTTAGAAGAGAGAAAGAGAGAGAAGGAAGGAAGGAAGGAAGGAAGGAAGGAAGGAAGGAAGGAAGGAAGGAAGGAAGGAAGGTTTGTCTAACAGAATGTCTAACAGGATCCCATGTAAATCTTGTGATGGTTTCCTCAGTAGAAATTCTACTCTGTCTTCCCCTCCTCCATCACAACCAATGATTCTTTGGTGCATTTTGAGTGACAAAAAAAAATTAATGAGATGCACAAGTGTCAGACAAAAGGCAGAAAAGGCCCACTGCTGCTGGGAACAAGCAAAGAGTGTAGTAATGTGATTATGGTAATGATCAACAAGTCATAGTCCACTGCTTTTGTTCACTGTAATTAACTTCTTGGAAGGGCACAGTGGCTTTCTCTGTGCTCATCAGATGGCTCTGTCTTTGTGTCCTCAGTCGCTTTTTTTCTCTCTCTCTCCAACAGAGACTGCATCTCTCCTAGTGCATTACTAAATGAATTCATGGCAGGAACAAAGATGCAGGGGTAGAATAGAGATTGATATCATTTGTTGTCAGAAATTCAATACCATATAGCAATCCAATTACTTAAGCTGATTTTATAAGTCTGATTGCTGCCCACA
Source organism: Phrynosoma platyrhinos (assembly GCA_020142125.1). NCBI lineage: Eukaryota > Metazoa > Chordata > Lepidosauria > Squamata > Phrynosomatidae > Phrynosoma > Phrynosoma platyrhinos. The sequence continues at coordinate 225,847,809 of CM034701.1, read as the reverse complement.
ATTGAGGTATGCTCTTAAAGCTAGATAATTCTGTCTCACAAAGAATGTAGTGAGACAGATTAGGACTCTAATGAGAAGGTAGATGAGGATTTTTCTATTGTACTGTTTAAGCAATGAGATCTAGGAATCAAACCCAAGCAAAAATGTGAGAGTTATCGTTGCAAAGCCTCATCAAAGGGATTCTTGAAAACTGCAGTTGCTTTATGGATTTTTGTAAGGAAAAAAAGAAAGCAAGAAAGCAAGAAAGAGAATTGGCAAAGTTGTCATCCATTTATGACATATGTGTCAAGAATCTTGGCTAAAATGAGAAACGGAAATTGCTTCTGTGTATTCTTGCTGTAGGCTGGATATCTCAATTTGTGATTAAACTTTATCCTCCATGTATTACAGGTAAAATGTTGTGTTCTGCTGTAACATTTCCAAAATGCTAGTTGCCATCAATCATCATATGACCAGTTCTACTTACCATCACACAGAATGAACTTCAAGGTGACAAAGATGTATAGCATAGGTGGGCAATTCTGGAACCTCCAGGTACCAGTTTTTGGCTCCAGGACTCTTTGGGAACTGCATGGATTGCCAAAGAAAGAAAGAAAGAAAGAAAGAAATTCTGCTTCTGTTTTTGAAAATCTTGTATTTTTATTGAAAAAATTGTATTTTTAATGTTAAACAATTGAAAAGATAAATTGCCTCTCATGGAGACTTCTAGGAAAGCCAATTCACCCCCTTTGGGATGTGAAAAATGGGCAGTCCTATATGTCTGAAGTGGTCCAAGGCCAGAAAAACAGCCTTGGATCCCATGGATTGCACTGGCATACAAACAGCATGACATGAGTGTGGGGATGTTGGAAGCCTGAGTTGGCATACTGAAGCGGTCTGGAGCATGCTCCCTGCATCTCACAAGATGCTAACACTTTCTCTGTTGGAGGTTCCAGCCCTCAAACATTCACATATAACTTTTGCCCTCAACTTTCATTTTATGCTCCTCATGCAGAAAGTTGGGCCTCATCCAACACCCTGCCCTTTGTCTTGCATGGGTTGTGCAGGATCATGCATGAGGCAAAAAAGGAAATAATATTCTCCTCGGCCACCTCCAGCATGATGGTGAGGGATCTTCAGGTTGACAATTCAGACATTTGTTGAACAGTAGTCTTTGGCATTGGTGACTCCCACGTATGGCTTCATTAGCCACTTCCATATAGGGTAGACACTGTCAGAGAGCAGGAGTGGGCCAATCTGCTGGTTCCTCAGGATGATTGTTGGATTTCCTGGCACAGAGATGCCAGCCTCCATGGTCTCGAAGATGGCAGAGTTGAACATGACACATGTGTCATGATTCTTCCTGGTCCAGCTGATCTCTACATCCATAAAGCACCCAGTGTTGTCACATGTCCTCTTTAGTAGGATGGAGTAGCTCTCCTTTTGGTTGATGAATTGCCCTCCCTGCCACACTGAGGGATGATCAGACAGTGGCACCTGTCCAGAGTGACCACTACTTGTGGAAAGCCCAGCTTGGCAAAGGCCATCCATAGTCTGTGGGTGACAGAAAGGGGGTGGTGAGGGGGGAACAATGACAACTGTGGCAAATGTGCAATCTGCTGCACCCTGGGACAGAGGAGGACAATGATGGAAAATGTGTACATGCACCAGTAGGGCATGCTATGAGCACACTGCAAAGGATGAGGCTATGTTCCTCTGTTTACCTGACAAATGTTCCCGGGTACATGACAGCAGTAGCTTCTCTACGCCCAGGATGACTTTCACTAACACCTCTCCCACAGTGGTAATGTCAACCCTGAAGTGCTGGGTAGTTTGGCAATAGCAACCTTGGTGGACAAGTGTGACCCTTTTCTCAACCAGGTACCAGCAATGCAGACATCTGATGAGTGCAAGCATAGTGGTGGTTATGGCACCACTGCCTAGGATGTTTGTGGCATCCTCTATGATGGCTGTGTTACAGTCCTGCTTGGGATCCCCCTTCTCGGTATCTGAGGCTGCAGGTGCTGCTGGTGTAGGCAGTTGTGGTGCATGTAATGAGCATTGTTGCATGGTCAGTAGACTGCTAGCCATGCCTGAAGATTGCAGCGTGACTGCCAGTGCAGCCTGCACTGACAAAGTGGCATCCATGATCTACCTGGGCTATGGTTTTGGTTTGTGATTGGCAGGGCATCTGGGGACATGGTTCCAGTCTCTGCACCATGTGATCATGCATGTACATTGGTGATAAAAAGAAAAGATGAAGCAGCACAGCTCTACAACTGACTCCAGGTCAGTTCAGACAACCTGTGGGTGTTCAGGCAATATTGAAAACAGGTCATGTGGACAGTGAGGTTTTCACCCACTTTCAGATAGCCCAGGATTGAGGCACTTTTTCCTGTCCATCTACTCAGCCCCTAATTGTGTGAAAGATGTTGTAGCAAAAGCTTTTGTAGACTTGGGGGCTTTGCAGACCAGCCTAAAGAGCTAGCCTGAGGGTGGAGTTGGGGCAGGGCTACCACATGTCAGCTGCCCTGACTCCACCCTAATCCCAACCTGATGTTGTGCACCCATTTGCACAGTGAACAGCATCAGGATGCCCTCTTGGCACAGTGTGTGCACATGCTGTGCCCAAAAGGGTGCAAAAAAATTTGCCACTGCAGCTGAAAGGGTGGCTTTTGCTGCCCCTAAAAGGAGCAGCATTTTGCCACTCTTTTGGGGGCAGCAAAAGGGAGGATCAGGGCTGTGGCATACGGTTGCTACGTCCCCAATCTGCTACTCCCAGAGGCGGCTTTGTGCCACCCCTTTAGGCTGGTCTGCATTGGCTCTTGGTCTATTTCCTCAGATGTACAAGTTAACAAGTCAGAGACAGTCTGTCTCAAAGCTGGTACAATATCCCTTTGCATACTGATATTCAAGACTAATATAGCTATGTCTCTGAACTCTCCCCCCATGAAAATCTTTGGAAATAATGGAAAAGAATGGGGTGTGTTTCTTGACAATCAAGGTCACACTCAGCTTATTGCAGAGGTGAGGGCTGCAAATGAGTGAGATGGTAGACTGTAAACTTCCATTCAGCTGTGTGGTTCAAACAGCATCAAGGACATGACTGTTGAACATTCTACGGGTCAGATGGATAATTGCCCAGGCCAGTGTTTCCTCTTGCTTGCTCTACTCTCTGGGGTTATGTAGATGATGAAAATAATCCAGGTTGAATCTCCGTTGTTCCTATGCATCCCGAATACACCCAAATATGTTTTGGGGTGGAGCTGTCAAACCTCCCACTTAACCTGGGATAATTGATACTAGGTTATTTTCTGAGTTTTTTAAAAAAAGAAGATTTGCATTGCTATTAGTGTGAATAATTGATATGAATAGACTGGGATAAATTGGGATTAAACTCTGCATGCCTTGAGCATATTTCAAATACATTCGCATCATTGACTCTATCTTTATTTGAGTGCTGGCATGTGTGAGCAACCAAACTCCCAGAGATTCACATAGATGCAGTTCCATAGTGTGAATAACAAACCTGGGATGCATGAGTGAGATTATTTGCATCATTCTACTAAAAACAACAATATCTGAATGACCCTCTAGGAAGTCATAAGCAACCTGGGTGACTCTGGATTATCCCTTATGCTCTTCTGCTTCATACCTATTGCAGGTGATGAATTCCAAAATTTTACCATTGGGGTTTTGCAGATATAATTTTGAAAAGTGAATTAACTAGGAAGGGGAACTAGAGGCCAGATGATAATTGGCATGGCTTAGATTTGTATTATGAAAAGAATGTTCAGAAAATGGATATGCATGTACAATAACAATTTCAGTATGCAAAAAACATTTAATCAAGGCCTGAGAATAATTCCATTCATTTTAAGTGGATCTGTTGTTTGTAAGCAGCACAAATTTGTACCAGCTGTCCTATAATGAATATATCTCTTATGCCTGTTTATTAAAACTGTGTCATAACCAGTGGAGTCAGTTTATTCAGAACACTCATACTTCTTCACAGGGAATACTAAAGCTACCAGTACCTGCTTTCTTTTCCATTGCAACAGTGCAACTTAAAAAGCAGTTTGAAACATGAATAAAAATAAATGTTTAACCCAGAAATATGTTTTAGTTAATCATCACTTAGAATTGCCATAAAGAGATGCCTCTTTCACAAGCTTTACTTGAATGGAAACATTAATTCTCAATAAGAGTAAAAAAGGAAAAAAAATCAGGAGGCATTCAGCTGTGATGTAGTGTTTTCATGCTTCAGTGTGAAGAGCACGAAGCAACACATTTGAAATACAGGTGATAAAACTTGAATGAGAACAAATGGGTTCACAAATAAAGTTCCTACTTTGAAATACCAATTCAAACATGCTCAAAGATGTGGTTTTTTTTTACTTCTTTAAATACCACAAAGGATATTAAGAAACAATCAGACAAAAGTATGTTTACTCTGAGGTAAGTTTCAATTAGTTCAATGAGACTGTTTACTGAGTAATTTTGACAAGATTCCAGCTTTCTTGCTCTTTTTAACATGTTTATTCAGTAAATAAAGAGATGACAGAGATACAATGTGCCTTGAGTTGAAAGTTTTCAAGATGTTGGAGAACCATGCAATATATTATGAACTGAACTTTACATATAGATAATAGTAAAGGATCATGTCAAAATGGAAGGTAGTTGTGAAATAATGATAAACTTTTAAGTAGAAGGGCTTTCCACCACCCTTACTTGCAATGAAGACATAGGACTTTATCACACAGGAAGCAAGCATCCTCCTACTGAGAATAAAATGGCATTTAATACCATCAATATCCTGCAAGAGCGGGATGATTTTCAGATGACGTCCCCTGACATTGCCATTATTGGGACATTATCCCATGAATAAAGCAGCAAAATCATGCCACTTTTTATTCACGGGAAAATCCCATGAATAAAAAACAGTGCGATTTTGCTGCTTTATTCATGGGATAATATCTTGATAATGGCAACCTCAGGGAACGTTGTCTGAAAATCATCCCTGTCTTGCAGGATATTGACGGGATTAAATGCTGCTTTATTCATGGGAAGAGAATGTTTGCCTCCTGTATGATAAAGTCCAAAGTATACTTACAACCTTTCAAAGGATAGAAACCCAAAGAAACTGTTTTTGAAGACATGGAATGACCTTGGCAATGTTAGATTTTAAATAAAGCAGTACCTAAATGCCCTAAAGGCAACAGATCCTGTTGGACCTTGGAAGTCAAGCAAGATCAGCTCTGGTTAGTACTTGGATGAGAGACCGTCAATGAATACCAGATGCTGTGGGCTGTATTTCAGAGGAAGGAACTGTCTGAACCATATCTGAGTATTCTTTGCCTAAGAGAACCCAATGAAATTTATGGTGCCATAAGTCAACAGGCAACTTAAAGGCATATACACACACACACTTACAACAGCTATTTACAAATATAATACCTATACAATTGCTACTACTACAGTCATTATTTACATATTTCAGTGTAAGGTAATACTTCAAATTGCTACATATGCAATTATTATTTCTAGAAATACTAATGGGAGCTGAACATCCTGCACACTGGAGTTTTGATTATTTTCACACAATTGTTTCTAAACTGTGCAAACTATTTTAGGTATTCTCTCCATGCAACTTATCAAATGGGGTTGCCATAAGTTGACAGATGACTTGAAGGTACACACACACACACACCTTATCAAAATCCATCATAGACAAAAGAATGATAGCCATGCCTGCTAAATATAAGCTCTTTAAAATCACCTGCTTGCAGTGTCTAAATATAACTCATTCATTCTTTAGCGAGTAAGGAAAAATGAACTGGCCAGAAATGCATTTCTTTAATATGGTTCAGAAGGAACTTGGCCATCTCAGAGGCTCTTGAAGCAGTTATTGCTATTCATAAAAAAATGGCGATTTCTCATCAAAACTGTCCTTTTGCTAGAATAAAGCATTATCAACAAGTCTATCACTGTCAACATTGGCTGCCCCTTACGGACATTATCTCATGACAACAAGGATAATCTCTGTTAGACCAGGGATTGCTTCCAAGGATAGTATGAGTTTGCTTATGTTTTAAAATATATTCAAATAGAGGCTGCTTAGGGGGAAAATAGAGAAAAAGCTAGCTAAAAGGGGCCTCAGTATAACTGACCTTAACTGAATCCCACTTTGAATCTTTGACTTTACTGTTAGTACAAAAAAGATGTCATTTGCAGCCCTCATTCTATGAATTAAATTAATGTCAGGATGGTTCTCATTAATTTAATTGCCCGAAAGTGTGAAATGATGGGATCCATCTCCCCATCCACCAGACTCAAATCGCTTGCCCTCACTCTTTATTAGGTTTGGTTCCAGAATCATTTCTGTCACTCAGATTAGGCCTGAATTATCCTTATTGATGTGATCGCTTATACTTATAGTAATTGGATAAGGGGCCCCATAGTCCTCATCTCATTCATAATTGTAAAAATGCTTGATACTGGCATACTGATCCAATATTGAAATGAGGGGGACTGAGACTGGGAGGGTAAGTCACTGAAAGACATCTGTTGAGACAGACTTTTACTTTGTACGGTTATAGCACTATGATTCCACTTTAACTGCCATGTCTGCATTTCATGAAATCTTGAGGTTTGTAGTTTGGTATGAAGCATCAGAGGAGATGCCTGGTTGAGGATTTAAAGACTCCTCCATCAACTACCAATCCCAGGATCTCATAGGATGATTCCATACCAGTTAAAGTGGAATTATTGTGCTATAATTGTGACAGAGACAGGCAATGGACAGTACTGACACTTACTATCTAAGACTAACTACTAAAGTAACAGAACTGATTGTTACTATCTAAGGCCGGGATCCTGCTGTGGCAAATCACTGATGCAACAGACCACAATGTAAATGGCTTGACACTTCCAGGGCTCATGGGTATCCACTGCTTCATTGTGCAAGCAGGTGTCATGTTTTCATCACACTGCTTTCTGTGTATTTGACACTGAACATGGGTGATCCACCACAACTACAATGACAGGGCTTTCTGCCATGTCAGTGTTCACTTGACCTTTGGCTTAAATAATCCTTCTTGACAGAATATTTACATATTTTTAATTTATTTTTAGGATTTATATCCTGACTTTCTCCTACAATGGGATTCAAGGCAGGTTATGCTTATTTGTGTAACAATCTGAGCTTCGGCATCATGAAATTGTGTCCATTTTAGAGTCTAGAGATGCTGCGACACTGCAAAAACACAGCAGTTTGACACAATTTTAACTGTCTCAATGCTATAGAATCCTTGGATTTGTAGTTTTGTGAGCTATTTAGCCTTCCCTGTCAGAGAGCTCTGGTGACCCACCAAATTAAAACTCCAAAGTTCCCTAGCATTGAGCCATGGAAGTTAAAGTGATGTCAAACGGCTTTATTTCTGCAGTGTGGCAACAGCCTAAAAGAGAGCAATCAATGAAATCAAAGGTTTTGTGCATAATGTATCCATTTGTGATTAAAGTCACTAATGGCCCATAAACATGTGGTAATATAAAGCATACCCTCTTTTTTAACTGTTTGGTTTAGTGCTTTCATAATATAATATTTCCCAAGCCAGTTTCAAAGGCACTGGGACAAAAAGCTAACCTTGTCACATCTGTACACAAGAGTAATTCTGAAATTGAATATATTAAGTTAGAATAGTTTGGGTGCTAGAAATAATTAAAAAAAATGAATGAAAGCTGCAAATGAAAAACCAGTATAGAAGCCACTGTGTTGACTTCAAGACAAATTCCAAAGTCATATTGTTGTAGTACCTTTAATAGGCCAACCAAGAAGGGATAAAAATTCAAAGTGAAGGGAAAACTAACAGGGAGGCCATCTGTTGTGTTTTGTTTTAGATTCCTGAAGTCAGATGCTAAACTCCAGTAAAAGAATGGACAGTGCTGCAGACAGAACTGAAAGATTACCATAGGAAGAAAGCCTGGATGACCTTGTGGTTGTGAGAAGACTCACAGAAGTTCTTTCCCCTCCATTCCTCCCTTGACTCTGGGCCTTTGCAGACTGCCAGAAATAGTGCAAATTGAGTCCACTTTAACTGCCCTGGCTCAGTGCTGGGGAATCATGGGAACTGTAGTTTATTGTGGCACCAGAGCTCTCTGATAGAGAAGGCTTAATGTCTCAGAAAAAAAATACAATTCCCATGATTCCTTAGCACTGAGTCAGGGCAGTTAAAGTGGACTCAATTTGCACTATTTCTAGCAGTCTGCTAATCTAGTCTATTTCTGTTCGTTAATATGTGAGTGTTGTGGGGGACAATGCTATTCATAGAATCACAGAATTGTAGAGTGGAAGAGACCACAAATGCCATCTAGTCCAACCTCCTGCCATGCAGAACTCACAATCAAAGCATTCCCAAGAGATGGCCATCTAGCCTCGGTTTAAAGACCTCCCATAGAAGAAGACTCCCCCAAACTTCA
>CM034701.1:225819632-225839180 GCA_020142125.1 Phrynosoma platyrhinos | reverse complement strand
AGTATTGATACTGAGAAGTGCTCCCTATCCAGTAGGACAATAACTCAAAAGCCTGGAAAGTTTCTAGCAGCCTTCTAATATCTTCAGGCCTTCATGGAAGATTAGTTCTGAAATCAGCATATAGGGCTAAGGCTTGCATTCATCAATTAGGGGCCTGTTTACACTACAGAATTATAGTGCTATTATTCCACTTTAAATTTCATAGTTCCATCCTGTGGAGTGTTGGGATTGGTAGCTTGGAGAGAGACACTAGAGCAGGTGTAGGCAACCTTTCCCCTTTAAGGGCCGAGGGACTTCAGTTCCCAGAAACCTCAGCCATATTGGCCAATAGTCCCATGTTGGCCAATAGCTCCTGGGATTCTGGGAGCTGAAGTCCCTCGGCCCTTAAAGGGGAAAGGTTGCCTACCCCTGCACTAGAGGATCTCTCTGCTTGAGGCTTCTAATTGCTCCTTCTTAAACTGAATCACCCAGGATTCCATAGAATGCAGCCATAGCAATTAATGTGGAATAATGGCACTACAATTCTGTAGTGTAAATGGGTCCCACATCCCAGAAAGCAACACCACTTTGCCATCAGGAGGCTTGGGTTTATTGTCAGAAATTTCTCTAGCCATTGCATGAGAACTTTGGAAGAGCAGCTCCCCTTATGTGTAACTAAAGATAGCCTTCCACATTCTCAAATTATTTCCTGCTCTTTTGCCGAGAAGTAAAACTAGTTACTTATAAGTATGACATTTATCTGGGAAGTGCTAGTTATTTTCAAGTGTTACACTCTCTGTATGCACTTTAGCTGTGAGAATTGAACCAACAGCCATGCTGGCTAAAGGATTCTGGGAGCTGTAGTTTTTTTTTTTTTTTTTTAAAAAGGAAAGTTACATTTCCAGGTTCTGATAGGAATATACAGGAATCTCTTAATTGCTATGTGTTTCTCTTGTAAACTTTAAGCTTTTCCACATGTTTTTGCTAATGAGGGCCATCACAGTGGAAATAAGCACATTGTTGCAAACAAGCTGTGACAAATGGGATTTTTATTACTAGTGGCCAAGTCTAAGGAATAATTTCTAGAGCCCTTGGAGATGTCTTGATTACAAGCATCTACATATGTAATGGATGGGCTCAAAAATCCCCAAGGAAAATGGATCAGGATTTGCCCCTTAGGGCACATTTATGTTGTCAGCTCCACCCTTCAAACTGCAGTCGGACTTATGTGGGAAAATATTTTGTGAAACATTAGACGCACAATCCTAGTGTCAACTCATCCAGGGCTAGGGAAATTGGCCCTGCTTTGCTAAATACTGTCCGGCCACCAAGCCTTGCAAGCAAAATAGTTTGATGTCATGTTGAGACTTGATTTCACAGAGGTACTTCTCTCCTGTGCACATATTGTAACTACTGTGTAATAACTGTTATGGTGTTTGCAGCTAAAATTGGGGGTGGGTGGGAAAAATGCAAAACAAGTAAGTCAGTGAGCTTAACTAATTTTCATATTATAATGCAGGGATGTGAACCATGTAGCGCATCAGATATTGTCAAACTGCAACTCCCAGCATTTTATGTCAGTGATGTTGGCTAAGACTGATGGAACTTACTGTTCATCAACATCTGGAGGGCTATATGATTTCACCCTTATTATAGTGGTGTCACCTTCTCTCATTCAAGAAATTTTACATGAAGCCCAGATGTCTTCCTCTTCTACATGTAGCTCCCCTTTGAATATATATTAAGGAAGAAAAGATGGAATAGCAGCACAAAGCCTTTTCATTTGCATGGACAAGCACTGCCATGGAACTCCAAGATAACATTACAGTGCTGAATAATTTTCTCAATTAAAAATGTAAATTAGTTTGGGTTGGCATTTACTTCAGTTTTTTAAAATTACTTTCCCTAACCAAAGTGAAAGAAACTAATCATCTGCATACTAAATAATAATAATAATAATAATAATAATAATAATAATAATAATAATAATAATGTTGAGCATTTTATGTGCTGAAAGCACTTGTAATATAACATCTTTTTAAAATACCCCTTACTGGCTCTGAATATGATCCTTATAATTACTGATCCATTAGTTTGTAATCCATCATTGGGAAGGTGTATGCCAGTTGTCTAGGACTTAAATTAAAAAGGATAATGAATAATAACAACATTCTGGGGAAAGAACAGATTGGTTTTAAAGTGGGATGTTCTACGATTGACCACTGCCTGGTTTTGGTCCAGCTTGTGCTTAAATATACTGCAGCAAAAGGAGGCAAGCTTTTTTTTCTGCATTTATTGACATAAAATTGGCATTTGATTTGATTCCATGTGACCATCTCTGGAGTAAATTGGAACAGAACTCCATGGACTTTTATTTCTAATTCAATCCCTGTACTACAATACAACAGTTCAGATTCAGGCCGACTACTTCATCAATGATCTTCTAACCATTAACTACTAAAAAACAAAAGTTTTGTGTTTTGCCAAGAGGAAGACCAGGTTCTCATGGTCCAAAGGGGAAAATAGAATTGATCAGGTGGATTCATAGGTGTATGGCTTTATGAAGCTATAAATTAGAGGGTCCAGGAAAAATATATATTAAATCTAAAGCAGGACAAAACGTGAGAGCAATAACCTGCTTATTCTTCACTAGGGATAGTAAATTTCTTCCAGCAGTTAAAACTATCCCACAGATACTTTTGGGAGCTCCAATTTGGTTTCCTCTCACTAAGAGCTATTTTGAAGGTTCCCAATCTCTTTTTATTAGGTTAATATTTGGTGTCCTCAGATGTATTGCTGGATCTGCTTTTTACCTGGAATCTGGCTTAAATTCCCTAAAATGTCCAGCATGGATTTACTCTATTTATTTTTGGCTCAATTGTTGCCGTACACTTAATCTCAACTCCTTAATCTAAACAATGTTCAAGACAATGTCATACTCTTTCAAATCACCCTAGAGGAAGGCAGCTGAATGTAAAATCACCTTGGTAGGTTTATCATTCTCCTATCTCTTATCCATGGACCTAGATGGGGCCAACGCAAACTGTCAAACAGGTGTTAATGGATGCTGATCATCAAGAGCTACAAGAAACAGCAAGGGAACCTTGCTCCTCATAGTCACTGGGTTTACCATTCCTTTTTTACAATGATGGAATGCCTTACCTAAGTTGGTTAACTGTTGGTTAAATGTAGTATATATAGTTACAGCACTTCAGTAAGCAGGAATCCTGATATAGGTGGATTGCTGATCACAGGAGCCCTAAAACCATTTCTATGTAGGGTCACAGAATCCAAAGGCAAACCCATCTGGACAAATCTTGCCAAGAAAACTCCATGATAAGTTCACTTTTGGGGTCATCATAAGTTGAAAATGACTTGAAGGCCACACCACCACCACAGAGCATCAATATTTAATGACCTTGTTTCCTCTTCATAAACAAAAAAGAAGAGGTAGCGCAAGGAATTACCCCCTTCCCCCATTGAAATCCAGTAAAGGGAGAAAGAGAACTCCAGACTTCTTCATTTAGAATAAAGTTCTACCTTGGTGCATGGGAAGCATATGAATCTCTTTTTCAGAAGTCTGATCTAAATTCCAAATGAATTTGGTACTTAAATATAAATGTGTTTGACTGTTTTCTTAATGAGGCTTGTTCACAGGCTATACAGGGTTAATTGGGTACAAAGATCTTATCTTTGCTGCATTACATACACTGAAGTGTGTGTGTGTGTGTGTGTGTGGTGGTGATGGGGAAGAGTGGATAAGAATTTAAACCCAGTTGGGTGAGGGGGAAAAGCAAGCAATCTGAGCTGAATGCTTAACACTGAACTAGCTTGTGTGGCTCAGACTCATTGTGTGCTTTCAAGCAATGGGGAATGTAAAAATCCTCAATTACAGGTCCATTAAAAAAAATACACATTTACATGTGGTCACATGCAAGATTTGAGATGTTGAATAGGCCACAAAGGGAATTCTTACTGTAAGTGCCCAGGCACAAGCTGAATTAATGATACCGCATGCCCTGGTTGAAACACAAGAAAAACATGTCAAACTTCATCTATTATTAGTTGCTCTAGCCCTGCACTCCAAAACATAAGGACAGCTGGCCATTAAGTTCTCTCCCTTTTCCTCCAGATCTTTTTAATTGCCTCTTGTACTGTAGCCATGTATGCCCTGAAGTGGAATACATTTGCATGGGAGGCTTTCCACTCTTCATGGCTAGTCCTAAAACAAACAGATTAAAGTTGCAAAGGAACCATTCACAACTGGGGATCTTTCTGCATAAGCAGCACGTGTGATCCTTCAGCAGTGGTAGACTGCTGCTGAATGTATGTCATGAATATTCATTCAGACATCTTTGGTGATGTTGACTCTGTTTCAGTGGTGTGTAGATGCCTCAGGCAATGTTGGTTCCCACCACACTCATGATGCTGTCAGACACTTTTGCTTAGGTGGCCTTTCTGTCACTGCTGATTCCACTGTCCCAAGGGAAAGAGGTTTAGTTACTGAATTATTCACATCCATAGAATTCCTGGGAAAATGGACTCCATCACTGACATTCTTTCCTACCCTGAGGAAATCAGTGTGGGTATCTTTCTAACTCCTCTATCCACTCACTGCCAGGGTACTGCATGCCAAATCTCACAGGGAAACTTGCTCCTTAGGCAACAACAGCCAGCATGGTATAGTGGTTTGAGTGTTGGATTATGACTCCAGAGACCAGGGTTTGATTCTCAGCTTGGCCATGAAACCCACTGGGTTACCTTGGATGAGTCACATGCTCTCATCCTCAAAGGATAGCAATGGCAAACCTCCTCTGAACAAATCTAGCCATGAAAACCATATAATAGGTTCTTCTTAGGTTGTGGAGAGTCTGGACAATGCAAGGCCCAAACCCCCATTTTGGTTTGAACAGTCTGGATGACCTCCAGGAGGATCAGCACCAAACCCAGGGTATAGCCCCCTTGTAACATTTTTTAAAAACTCACCTTTTGCTTCAGATCTTCCTGGAAGATCTAAAGCTTTCCATTGTGGTGCTGAGTGGGTGTTTAGATTGTGTGTCACCATGCTGTTCAGAGCCATTGCCAATGGTTAGGGTCACTCACTCTGAGATCAGAATGAGGCACCCAGCCATGTGATCGAGGCTGAATACCTCATTCTGACTTCAGAAGTGGGTGACTCTCACCAGTGGTGTCAGAGCTGGGTGGCACAGTGAGATGCATTTGGGAGCAGCTACCCTGTGTTGGAACAAAGGGCCCCAGGTAACGGGGGAGGACAGGGCAGCTCTGGAGTCTGTTCTATTTGGGGTGATCAATAGGATTCAGGCTAATGTGCACTGCCTTGGATTTGTAAGTAACTTCTGTTTACATTTATATGTAACTAACTAACTAACCATTTAGCCAGCTAGCCAATAAATTAAGTAACCAATGAATAAATATTTGTGTAGAGTTTGGGATCAGAGACAGTGTAATCCTTCCTATTAGAAGTATGGATTGTAATAGAATGACATGCTCTATTTTGCTTTCCAGGGTGTGGTGCTATACATTTTTTACTTGCTGTTAAGGTAGTCTTTTGACTAGAAAGCTCAAGAAAAGAAACATTCCTCTTGATTAGCCCAGCTGCTGAATTAAAATAGAACCAAAAAAGATGTATTTTTTTTATCTTCTTACATTCAATATTTATTCCAGTCTTTGAAGAATGCTTTTTGCTTCACATAGCTGCTAGTGGGAGAGAGCTTGGCAGTCACATGGGAACTCTGTGCAGTTATCCAGTTCCCAGTTCCCCGAGCACTGGATTTTAAAAACAAGTGCTGTGAAGCCTATTGAGTCATGCTCAGAAAATGTTATTAGAGCAGGACAGGTCCTTCTCATGGCTAATAGAATTCATATGATATCACCCAACATGGATAGAGGAGGAGTTTGATATGACAACAACAGCAATACCAACATCATCATCATCAGCAACAATGGCACCAACAACAATAAACAAAGACTAATGTTTCCACCTGAGTTTAATCTAATGCTTGTCTGAGTCAGCTTTAACAAGTCACTCTCTTTATTTCTGAGACCCAATGTGGTATAGTGATTTGAGTGCTTACTTTATTACTAGAATTCTAGGACACCTGGACTGGAATCCCTGGCTAGGCCATGAAAACCCATTGGGTTGACCTTGGGCAAGTCACACACACTCAGCCCTAAGAAAAAGGTAGTGAAAAATGTCTGAATAAATCTTGCCAAGAAAACCCTAGGACAGGGGTAGGCAACCTAAGGCCCAGGGGCCGAATGCAGCCCCCTGAGGCCTTTGGACTGGCCCTAGGCCGGTCCTACCGCCACCGCTGCCCCCCGCAGCCTGCCATGATGATATTGATTATTGTTGTTATTACTTGTTCTTGGGGTTTTCTTGGCAAAACCTCCACGTGTTTTTGCCATGGCTTTTCTGGGGCTGAGAGAGTGTGCATGCATATTTTTAATCTTTTTAATTTTTAAAAAAATTATTTTTATTTATTTATTTATTTATTTTTGGTGCTTTGGCCCCCCAATTGTCTGAGGGACAGCAACCCGGCCCCCGGCTCAGAAAGGTTGCCTACCCCTGCCCTAGGATAAGGTCACTTTAAGTTAGAGTAAGCTTGAAGGCACATAACAGCAATAATCCTTACTTCCATAAAAATCTGTAATATGGGATTTGCAGCAGTGGGATGTTGTAGGAAGAGGCAAACAGAAAACTGGTAGGCAAGGAAGCAATTTAGAGGAAAGTTTTAAAGACATCTTGAACACCCTGTCTGCACAGGACAGAATACTCCAAGGGCAGCCTAGAGTATCCTGGACCCACATCTGTCCCAACCTTCTCCCTTTAACTGGCCCTCCATTCCTTCACTGTGGCAGCTGCCTGCATGGGTTTCCAGGTGAGTTGCCTGGTGCAGCTGCTGCTGTTGTGGGTCACTTGCTTCTGACTTTACAATGATCAACCCAGGTTGTGGTAGATGCACTGGGCAGCTTGGTGGATCACCCATGCAGACAGCTGCCATGGTGTGGGAATGGAGGGCACCAGATCTTCTTGGAAGATCTGGAGTAACAGGTAACATTTTAAAATGCATTTTAATGGGTAGTGTTTCAAATGCATGTCATCTGGAATGCTCCCTCCAGTAACAACGGTTGAGATGTGTGTCATCCAAATGGGATGACACCAAAACGGTGGTGAAGGAGGGATGAGCCTTTTGACCTATGCAGGCAAGGCCAAAAACACAGACAGTTTAGGTGTGCTGAAGGGACTAGGCACACTCAATGATTTTTTAAAATTTAATTTTTCCCCTTGAAATAGTAAGAACTCGCATTGGATCACTATTTTTTTTTATTAGTTTCAACAATTTCACCTATTTTCTCATCAGTTTCAACAAATATTTGCTACAAGGCAAACAGAGTTGCTGTTCAAGAAGCACAAAGCCCAAGTCCCTGTGGGTGTGTTGAACTTCTTGTGCAGCACTTTGGATCCAGGCCTGAGGTAAGCAATTATTATATTAACCCAAGAGGGCAGCCAAACCTTACAGACAGCTTCTTCATCTCTTCCTCATCAAACAGTCCAGACAGAGAATAACCTGATGAGTATAGGCTTGTATTACAGGCCCCATTTCCTCTGAATTTTCAACTTGAAAAAGAACAGAACAACTAAACTGCAATTGGAAATCAGGACAATGCTCAGGTTGCGGGTGCAGGATGGGAGAGAGGGAACAGTGGGCAGGGAGTATGATGATACAATTCCATATGTAACAGGGAAAGAGAAAGGATGTGGTGAAAGACTGGATTTCCCTTCTATATTCCTATAAGGAATAACTTGTAGGCTTTGTTCTATCCACACTTCCTTAGGAAGCAACATATCTCCCTCTCGCATTCCAGTATGTTTTGGCCAATTAGTTCAAAACCTATGAAATGTTGGAGAGTATGGAAGTCCACTTCTGGTTCTGAAAAACAAGAGAGGGAGGATTATGTTAAACAGTTCTTGGAAAGCCCTGCAACTTATTTAAATGATAAATTGCTGCTCCTGGTAGCTTCTAGGAGTGACACTTCAACTCCCACTTAAACAGAAAAAGGGCAGCCTAGAAGGGTGAAGGAGTAAACAAACTGCCTTGGGGGCTTAATCTGGCTTTGCCCACCCCTGCTATCCAGGAACAAGAAAGCAATGGCTACCACTGTCTTGAGACCAATTCCTAGTTGGCTCCTCACTTGCCAAGTCAAAAGTGAGATGGAGGACTTTGTGTGTGCTTCTGGAACAATTGGCTTCCTTAAAGCAATGACTGAGAAAGTGCAGGCACTTCTGCAGCCATGTCTGTGGGTATTCCACACTGGAAAAATAAAGCGGCTTCTAACCACTTTGAAGGCAGGGTGTTTAGATGACACATGAGGTGAAATTGGGTGGAAAGTGAAATGAAGCCATGCTCCGGGGCTAAAATTTGGAGCAAAAATTAGCTGGCATACTCTGACTCAAGGCAGAAAATGTGCATCACCACACTGGCATATAAACAGCCTGGCACCAGTATGGGACTGCAACAAAGCAAAAATGCATTGCCAATAATCCAATGGATGTAATTAGAACATACACAAGCCAGGCAGTCCAACAGGAAGGTAAAGGGGAGTGAAGGGGGCATGTATGGCCTGCAATGGTGTGGCTCGTTGTACAGGCAAGTGTCCAATGGAATGGCATCTGGGTGAGATGAGGGAGGTAATTGGAAGTTGCAAGCGGTGTGTTTGTGTGATGGTGAGCATGTATGGTGGGGAGGCAACAAAAAACAACTGCACAGCTCAGCCTAATGCTACATGGTGTGGATAGCCTGTGGGTGTTCACCTGCCTTGGAAGCGGGCCATGCAGACAGCAGGGTTTTGACCCACATTCAGAAAACCCAGGATCAAGCAGCTTTTTCCTTCCCGTCTGCTCCAGCCATATGTTAGCATATGCCTCAATAGGATTCTGGCTCCAATGTAGCTTTATTAGTAACCACACCCCACTGTTTTAGTTCTCATTGTGGGGCTAAAAGAAATCCACTCCAAAACATTTGGGCTATAACATTTCGCTGACACACATAGAACCCTTCCCAAACCATTCCATATCAAAAAGTAGAATGTCAAGGAAGAAGAATACTGGGTTGGCTTTCTCCTGATATACTCAGGCAATCATCATCACCATCTTCTTTGGTGTGGTGTAGCATTCAATCATTCAAATCCCTCCTCTCACTGTTCAAACTGGTACAGCCACAAATATACTTTCCTGCCTCAGTGATCAGTAGAGTTTGAACTATCAGCCGAGTCTCATATTCTCATAACATTTTCATATTCTAAAGGACTAAGATTCTCTGGTGGACTTATTCCACTGGCATTCAAAACATTATTTGTTCAATAGGGGAATGGTTTGTTTCTTCTGAGAGATAAGTAAATATACTGCCAGATCCCCCCCCCCCCCCCCGGCTTTTAGCTGAGCACAGAGTCAAATTGCAAAATCACCATAAATGGGCACTAGTACACATATTGAAAAGAAATGTCTTGAGACAATTGTCTTGAGTGTAGAGATAAAACAATTTGTTCTGGTAGCCATTTTTCCTTGGAAGGTAACATACTACTTCAAAATCATGTTGGATTTCCTATTCTCTGTACATTGTTGCTTCTGGTTGTATAGATGTCAGTTACTAAATCACTATTTAGTGGGCTAAATAGTGGGGCATCCATAAATTGGAAAAGTTTGCTCCCAGAATCCTCCAGCAAACCTGTTCAGGTGTCATCTGGCTAGGGGATTCTGGCAGGTGTAGCACCCCTCTTTTCAATCTCTGATCACATAGTCATAAACCCAAATTCAAGTCTCGATTAGAGAAGATCCCCTGAATCAACAGAACCTACACAACCAATGGGGTGTATGTTGCAGGACAGTTGCCCAGTTTTCTGTACCACATATAAAGATGGTGACAAGAGTGAGAGGCATAATCATATCTACAAATAAATAAGTTGCTTGGGGGAGTAGGGTAAATGAAGGATGTCTTTTTTGAGAGGGGAACTCTAGGGATATCTAGAAATATGAAGAGGATATTAAACTGAGTGAGATCTATATTTTTAAAAAGAGTTATTTTCTAGCCAGCCTTTCAGTATAGAGCAGCCAAGCTCGAATCATATTTGACATTAAATAGTACTAGTGGATTATTCCCAGCTGGTTGTTATGAGTTCCATTCCCCCCCACCCCCCAATATTTACTCTCTGGCTACAGGATAATGTTGATTGTGACGTAACAAGAATGGCAACAGTATGTATAAGTCACAGCCACTACCATAACATAAAAAGTTTGATTTGTAAGTATGAGTGTTTTTTAATTTTTCTTTCAGCATTCATAACTACAAATCAAACTTTTATGTTATGATGGTGGCTGTAATTTATACATACTGCAGCCACTCTTGGTGAGGAGGACAAATTGATCATTGTACAACCCTACTTCTTGGGCTAAACTCTATCATGCTTATTATCATCAGAGTTTAGAATATTACTTTTTAAAATATGTATTGGATACTTTAATCGTTATTTGGATCACCCAACAGGTGATTACTGCAGTCCAGATTACTTGTCATTACTTGTCATTCACATGTTATTATTACTTTTTTGCCATTTAAAAATACAGAAAACCGGTCTGTGGTTTCTCCTGTCTCTGATCGTCATGAGCAGAATACCATGCTTTAATTCCCACATCCATCCACCTACATAGGCACAGCATAACAGACTATGTGGCTGCCACATGCAGTGTACTGTGCAGAAGCAATCACATAAACAATTCCTTCCTGTCTCCCTCTCCCCCAACAATTGTTCTAAATCTCATGCCTGAGCTGACCAGAGAGATGGAGAAAAAAATCTCCCCCCCCCCTAAACTCATGTTAACCTAGTTAGTTCAAGTATGCACCCTGTGCCACTGTTTGGAACAGCCATCCTGGCAAGGCAGCCCTCTTCCTTTGCACTCACATTCTCTTTCTGGCCACGATAGTAGTTGTTTTTATTAGGCAGAACAGAGGGAGGCAGAAAAATCAGGCTAACACTTTAAAAGCATTTAAAAAATTCCAACTAACCTGAATCTCTAGTGCAGTGGTGGTGAACCTATGGCATGCATGCCAGAGGTGGCACTCAGAGCCCTCTCTGTGGGCACACATATTGTTACTCCAGCACAGAGTTTGCCAGAGTTCATTACTAGAAAACCAGAGGAATGCGGCACTTTGAGATAAATAAGTGGGTTTTGGGTAGCAGTTTGAGCACTCGGTCTCTAAAAGGTTTGCCATCACTGCTCTAATGCATACAGTGTTTTCACTGTGTCTCTTCCCTTCTCTCTCTCTCTCTTGGTTGCTATCTCTTATACTTCTAGGTAGTTGTACTACAATTCACAAAGAGGCAATAAGACAGCCAACTATGTGACCCTTCCTCCTTTCTCTTCCATTACTCAGATAAGTCAGAAAACATCCAGTAATGAACAACAGGCAGAAATCCCA
Organism: Phrynosoma platyrhinos; assembly: GCA_020142125.1. Lineage (NCBI taxonomy): Eukaryota > Metazoa > Chordata > Lepidosauria > Squamata > Phrynosomatidae > Phrynosoma > Phrynosoma platyrhinos. The sequence goes on along the minus strand of CM034701.1, from coordinate 225,827,706 downwards.
TTGAATTATATGGAAAAATATCAAATTACAATGCATGTTGTTACTGGCAAAAAGTATCACTATTCTACCACATTACTACAAAAGCTTACTAGTTAACAGAGTAATTTGCTACAAGCAAAACATTACTTTCAAACTGTACTTCTCATAATGTAAGATCCTGGTGGGGTTATTTCTGTGTAAACATGCAGAAAGTGACTCCTTTCTATTGTAAATGATTTCACCCCCAACATCAAGGTTCTGGTTCTCTGTACAGTGATCCATATCTAGACAGTGTGATGAATTCTCCATGTCAATAGAAACAGAGATTGCTGGTGCCTAGCAGAGTCTATCCCTCTGTGTTAATAACTAACCAAACGTGAGCTCTACACTTCATGCCAGCACCCTTGGCTGGCCTCTGTATTACATCTTGGGTGCTTTCATCTGAAAACATTTTGAAGAATGTTGCTGACCAGTTCCAGCATTCTTAATTTGGCCTTCTTGTCAATCCATTAATCTATGGGATGCAATGAATTGCCAAGAAGTGAACAAACTTTTGGAATCAGACCTCTGTCTTTCCCTCTGCTTTATGTTGGCACCTAATACTGAACTATTTGGGAGATTATCCAAGGTACACAGCCCTTCATAGCACTGACTGATCTCTGGAATTGCCAAACATGTTTGCTACTAGGGCTTCCTTAGAGGCCTACAATAGCCTGCAGAAATGTCAGCTGCATTATTCTGTCACTGCCAGAGCCTTGTCTCATAATTCTCAAAACTGATAAATAAATTCCACCCCAGAGTCCATGATAATGTAGCATTTGGCACCATCACCTTTAGACATGCTCATCACCTCCAAAAATATTTTCCAGCCTCTTTAGTTCTTTTTTGGGTATCATATCAACACTCTCTCCTAGCCCCCTTGCCCAACCTTAGCCTTTTATTACGCTAATTCAAACATCACTTCAGAGGTTAACATGTTTGAACTCCTGGACCAATGCTTTTAACTTCTATCCTGTGGTCAATCAGAGGCAAACTCTATCTATAAACAGTGTCAGATAGTGTCTCACACATTGCACTTAAGAAACTTAATTCCCGGTACTTCCTTGACCTTACTGCCCTTCTAGGCTGGGGAAATTTAAGTGACACAGAACAGGGTCCCTGAAAATGAATGAAATGCTTGATCACACAGAGGCTGGGATTTGAGGGGAAAGTACAGAGAAAAGGAACGAAAGGGGCATAGAGATACACAGATGGTTTCCACAGCCTGAGCTATTAGAAGTCATAATCTCACACCAAATATGGCAGATCCTGACACACAACCTTGAAAGGGGGAAGGGACTGCCTGCCTTCTTCTATGTCAGGCAGCTTGGTGTACACTCTTAGTAAAGTGGAACTATCTGCTTTCAGTTTTCATAAATGTGATGTCCATTCTTTACTCTTCTGTACATAGTATAATGTATTCTGATTTCTCTGGATCAGTTCAATGGACAGAGAGAGACTGATGATGATGAGGAGTCCTATCTTAAGGAAGGGGCTGTGATATTGTGATCTTTAAGACTCTTATGCACTATGATCTTCTTCTACACTCTTCTTCATTAAACTTTTATTTCCCAAATATCAGAGAAGCAAATTTAGAAGTCCATGCTGAATGGCTGGCTCAAGGTGGAAGGGAAGGATTTCCAGACAGGACAAAGGGACAGAGATTTTTTTGGGGGGTCTTTTTTCCTATAGCATCCCTGAGGGTTGCCTGTGCAAAGTGCAACAGAGGCTGCATCTGCACTGCCGAAATAAACCAGTTCGGCACCGGCCTGACCGCCACGGCTCCACGCCATGGGATGCCGGGAACTGCAGCCTGCTGTGGCACCAGAGCTCCACTCTGGTGCCACAACAAACCACAATTCCCAACATCCCACAGCACGGAGCTGCGGCAGTCAAACCGGTGCCAAACTGGACCACTCCGGCAGTGCGGGAGCAACCAGAGACAGAAACAGTATGGGAAGGAGGGGGATTTAGGGGGAACTCTCTCAGCAGCGATTAAATTTAGACACTTGGGAGATTTTCCAAGACAGGTGAAGATTTTACGGCGGAGGAAGAGAAGGAGAGGAGACCTGGGCTGAAATGAGACAAAGGCCACAAAGAGACTTGCAGAGCAAGGCACCCTTTTGCTTTTGCTTTTGCGCATCAAAAAACCCCAAAGTCCTTTTGCTTTTTAAGCAAGTGACAATTTCTGGGGTTCAGTCACCCCAAAGCAGTTAGCTAGCTGCCTCCCTGGAGAAGGAAGGTGCAAGAGGCATGTTTGCAAAACTAGCCTTTTGCACTGCTTTGAAAAAGGTTTCCAAATACATGGTAAAAAAAATCTGGTGATGGATAAAAGAAAACCTCATAGATTATCAGTTTATGCAGTCAGCTATAAGTTCACCTAGTGATGAATTAGAGACCCAGCATAGTGTAATGGTTTGAGCATTGGACTATGACTTACTTACTGTGACTGCTATCCTCAAAAGCCCTTAACATGTGGTGACTAAGAGGCAACTAGCTGGTGAAGAATGACTTATTTCATGCTTCTTCATCCAGTGTACTCAGATCTCTCTTCAATTTTATTGCCACAGCAGTTTTGTGAGGTAAGTAAGGTTGAAAAAGAGTGACTAGCCAAGGGTACCCTATGAATTAATGGGTGAGTTCTTCTTGGACCATAGGCCAACTGTACATTCTGAACAGTGTACGACAAGAGGTTACTATCTTGCCATATATCTCAGTATCTCATTTCTCAAAATGGATTTGGAAATATTTAGGATTAATAATCTCAAAACAATTGTTGTAGGAGCACAAATATCAATAGAAATGTGAACAGGACCACATCATTCCACTTCCTTAACCAGGAATCAATGATTCATTCTCAATATTTCCAAATTCAGCTTTCAGAGAAATCTGTATTATTATTACTATGTTTTTAAAAAGGTATCATTTAATCCAACTTTTTTTAAAAAAGGCTTGAGTGTTTCAGTCCTTTGCAAAATTCAGATGTAGGGTTACAAGAGTTACAAAATAGCCATTGCATAATTTAGGGCCTTTGCAGACTGCCAGAAATAGTGCACATTAAAGTGAGGCACTGCCCTGACTCAGTGCTAGGGAGTCATGGGAACTGTATTTTTTTCTGAGACATTGAGCCTTCTCTGTCAGAGAGCTCTGGTGCCACAATAAATTACAGTTCCCATGATTCCCTAGCACTGAGCCAGGGCAGTGCCTCAATTTAATGTGCACTATTTCTGGCAGTCTGCAAAGGCCTTTAGATATCAGAAGTAGGCTTATACAATATAAGAAACAACTATTAAGATTATAGAATTATTTATTTAGATTTAAGATTATTCATTAGAGAATGAATAGACGTAATTTCACCCAGAATGGATGGGAAAATGGAAAATCCTTGATATTTTGGATCATAAAATTCCATTTTACACTTGGTTTCTAGACATTTTAGATCATTACATAAAGTAGGAGTAAAATTTCTCATAGTAGTGCTTTTCTGTGAAATGTTGTGACAGAGCTCACAAAAGATTTTATATTGGACTTTTGTAACTTCCTGTGCTAGAACACTTCTTTAGACATTATGCAAGCGTTTGCTAGAAGATTGTGCAACATCTTGAACTAACAGAAGTACCCCATGAAGTGGGCTCTGATCCACAAAAGTTTATGCCATACTAAATCCAATAGCCTTTAAAATGTTACAAGACTTTGTCTCCTGGGTTTTTCTTTTCTTTTTCTCCTCCTCTCACACAAATATGTTGTACTAAGGTCTTGGAGCATGAGGAGGAGTCCTTCAGCTTGTGGAAGGGCATCTCTGGACACAGGCCAGCCAAAGACAAAAAAGGGCATTCCAAGGCATATGCCAACTAAGCTTCTTAAGTTTTTCCATTCTAGTGTCTGTAGTAGCAGACAGATATAAATTAAGAAGATAATTGCTTAATTGCATGGACACAGGTACTTCATGCTTAATTCATATGTCCTCCTGTTCTGTGAAAAAGAATTATTGATTGTGGCTCAGGGATGAAACATGTATAATTGTTCAGATATTATTGGCTACATTTCCAAGCACTTTTTATGGCTGGGGGCTGTTGTGATTTGTGGTTGAACAACACCTCAAAGACACATAGTTCCAACCCCTGAAAATGATATGAACACAGGAAGGCCAAAGGATGATTTAGCCTAGCATTTTGCTGCTGTGGTGGCCAGCCAGATTCCTACAAGAGCCCATAGAAACATAAGCATGATTGTGCCTTCCCAGTGATGTTCCCCAGCATTTGGTATTTACATACACATTGATTCTGATAATATATAGCCAATATGACTGATAACTTGATAGCCATATAGTCCATGAATTTGTGTAATCCCCCTTTACATTTTTGTAACTGGGCAGCCATTTTACATTATCACTGTGGAAATTTATGCGGGTTGCAGACTGCCAGAAATAGTGCAAACTGAGTCCACTTTTAGGGTTAGGGTTAGTGCTAGGAAATCATGGGAATTGTTTTTTTTTTTTTCCTGACACATTGAGCCTTCTCTGTCAGACAGCTCTGGTGCCACAATAAAATACAGTTCCCATGATTCCCTAGCACTAACCCTAACCCTAAAAGTGGACTCAATTTGCACTATTTCTGGCAGTCTGCAACCCCCCTTAGTAATTTAACAAAATTCCTCATTGAGTCTTTCTTGAATTTTTCATCATTCAGCTTCAGGTATTACAAGAGATGGGTTTTACAAGAAATGGAAGTGGGGAGAAATTGTGCTATCCACTTCCCCATTTGTTATTGTTAATTTCCTTCAGTAGACTTTGATCCATGGTGACCCCATGAAAGAGAAACTTGGAAGGCACCCTGTCATCAACAGACATGCTCAGGTCTTGCAGGCTAAGAGCCGTGACCTCCTTGATTGAGTCTATCCATCTGGAATGTGATCTTCCTCTTTTCCTGCTGCTTTCTACCTTACCAAACATTATTGTCTTTTCCAGTGAGTCATGTCTTCTCATGATATGGCCAAAATATGACAGTCTCTGTTTAGTCATTTTGGTGTCTAGGAGAGTTCAGGCTTGATTTGCTCTAGGGCCCATTTATTTGTCTTTTTAGCAGTCCACAGTATGCACAAAATTCTTCTGTAGCACCACTTTCAAATGAGTTGATTATCTTCCTACTAGCTTTCTTCATTGTCATTCTTTTGCAACCATACATAAAAATGGGAAATACGATGGCTTGTACTACCTTAACTTTAATATTCAATTATATATCTTTATACTTCAGGATCTTATCTATTTCCTTCATAGCTTTCTCAAGACTATTCATAATTTTATACATTTTTATACACAGAATTGTAGATGAAGCTTCATTTCTTAAAGATATGACACATTCTAGCAAAATCATATTACAAACAACAAATGTTTTTAACCATAACTAATTTATGCACACATACACCAGTGTAAAACCTAGAAGTGTATTGCTTAGTGTGACAGAAGTAGAAAGCACCATAAGAAGAATAACAATCACAGATCTTATTGCATTTTCGATCCACCAAAAAAGTGAGAAAACGATTTATAAAAAAGCAAACATAAACAAAGCAACTCAAAATCAAGTCTCATGAATTCACTTCCCACATGTGTACAGAAATGTTGTCCATGACTAAAACAGAAATAAAAATGCAAATGCCACAGAAAATTAAAATGCAAGATTATGAAGTAAACAACAACAAAAATGACAAATTGAGTTTCCCACAAGAATTTTTTTCAAAAATGCTCAGCTAAAGTAAACAAATGCTCACATGATTAGTCACCTCAGGATAAATATATTAATTGATACATTTCAATTAATTAATGGTTTTATGCTAAAGTGACTTAAAGGTTGATGTATGCATATGATTTTGCCCTTGAGTGATATCGTTTAGCTCATATACTTGCATATATGATTTGCATGACTCCTCTACTGATAAATAAGATTGTGATTTCTAAAAACAACTAGTAATTTTGCCTTTAAAACTACTTTTGGTATTTGAATCCCCCTTTTGTGGTTCTGCTTTAATTGCAATCACCTGGGAGATTATTTCATTAGCTAGTGTTGTCCTAGGCAGGTAAACTATTTATTCAGCTGATTCCTGTTTTATGACTGTGGTATTACTTTTATCTCTTTTCTAGAGTAACACTGGTGGTTTGGGTAAGAGAGAGTTTATTATTTCAGAGGCTGAGCTAAAACTTTAGAATAAATAAATAAATTAGGAGATGTGCCTCATGCTATTATAGAGATTTTAGAATGTTTTGACTGACATTTTCAAAACATATTGCTCTGGAATATTTTAGTGCTGTGTTGATGCTTATTATAATTTAAATACTCAAGGAAATATGTTGAGAGAGCATCAGTTATTTCTCTCTTCTATCTACCTTCCCTTGCTCACACTGAAGACTTCCTGACTCATTAAATAAAATATTCACCCAGCCATTCTCAATTCTCATACTCATTCTCTCCCTGCCCCACATCCACCATATTATTTGATAGTGAATGACAGTTTTCTTTAAGGATTCTCTTCCTTGTCAGCAATGTTTATCCCTCCACTTTTAAATGGGAAATATAGACCAAACAAACTGATATGGACTCCCATTTGTATATACTTCCATGTCTCCTTACAAGTGCTTGGTTCAGGAATCACTAGTTATAATGCCTTCCTGGGATTCTTAGGGGGGTTGCAGACTGCCAGAAATAGTGCAAATTGAGTCCACTTTTAGGGTTAGGGTTAGTGCTAGGGAATCATGGGAACTGTATTTTATTGTGGCACCAGAGCTCTCTGACAGAGAAGGCTCAATGTCTCAGGAAAAAAAAAACAATTCCCATGATTCCCTAGCATTAACCCTAACCCTAAAAGTGAACTCAATTTGCACTATTTCTGGCAGTCTGCAACCCCCCTTAGTATATGCTCTCATATTAGATGTGGATAAACACAGAGCCCAACTTGTATGTTATGAAAAGAGGATTCAAGACTACAGATGTCAGAAAGAACAATAACGGAACAATCCTACCAATATTTACTTGGAAGTGCATCCCTCTGTGTTCAATGTGTTTTACTCTTAGGAAAGTTTAATCCCAAGGTCCTTGGAAGGACAGAAGAAATCTCCTTCTTTGTCTGCAGGAAGTCCCCTTTTTCACATCTCACTGTTGTGGGCATATAAAGCCAGCCATTGTAGCTACTCTGACATTCATGCTCCAAAGATGGAAGAAGAAGAAGAAGAAAAAGGAAAGCTGAGGATATGCCATCATGCATTGGAAGAGGCTTTTGGTCTACCATTTCAGTCTGCCTCTTCCACTGACATTTCCCTAGAAACTGAGTAGTGGTGGTGGGGAGAGAATAGGCCAACCTAGGATCTAGGGTAATTCTCTTGAGCTGCTTTCTCTGCTTTCTTGATCATATCTCCATATTCTTGGCTTCTCCTTCTCATTCCTTCAGTTGCCATGCTGAAGTTGTAAAGCAATTTATGTTCCTAAAAAGTGCCACTGATTGCAATGTTATACTGTTACCTTATAATAAGCCCAATTGATCTCAGCTGACTTGTATTCTTGTATACAATTGTTCTTTTTGGTACTGTCATAATAATAAGAAAACCCCCATAGTCATTTAAAACCTATTCATATGTCAGTGTTCCCCATTGTGCCAAATTTTGAGCTAGGAGGGGGCACTTCATCTCTTCTACCTGAAGGATCCTGATGAAAATCCTCTCTTGAAATGGCCATCAGTCCCAAAAGAAAAAGACTTCTTCATGTAGGTCAAGAGAGTGTCCCTTGATTCAATGAGATAAGATGCTTAGGGGAACTCATAGCTGGACAAAGTTTATAGCAGAAGCTTAACTTGAACAAAACAGAGCATGAATATTATGACCCAGATATTGGAAAGATTGCCATAAAATGCAAATCAGAATGACATTTGTCATCTCTTTAATTTGAAACAATTTCCTACAAACTAAGGGTGCAAAGAATACTGGCAGATTTTCTTAGCCTTGCAGATTTTCTTAATATATGGAACAAATGGTTAAGTACTGTGGAATTTTTCACATGTCCAAACTTTTTTG
>CM034701.1:225777313-225804073 GCA_020142125.1 Phrynosoma platyrhinos | reverse complement strand
GGATGAGTCCTTCCTGAATCTTCATTTGCAAAGAAAAGCCAGAGAGAGGCTTTTTTGACCTCATTTTGCAGCAACTGAAGTAAGCTGAGAACAAAAGGGGGAAGTGGGAGGAGGAGAGAGAAACTGGGTCATTTTAAAAGCTATTGAAAAAGTGGGATGACAGATGATTAATTGGGACTATTCCTATCAAATTGGGACAGTTGGAGGGTATGTGTTAACTACTTTTGAGCTGCTACAGACTGTAATATTATTACTATTATTACTATTAATATGGTCTCTGAGCAACAAGATAGAGATATCACTTTGGACTGATTCAGGGGAAGCCAGAGGTTTGCAGAAATACTAAAGATCTCCATAAGCCACATCGCCACTACCTCCTGTTCTCAAAATGAGGGCATAAGAGACCACAGATTTGCAATATAAATCTTACACATCCTAACACACCTCACTCTAGTATGGAAGGTCATGATTATGTGACTATTCAGTCTGCCATCTAGGTATTAACTGTTGAAGGGCAACTTCAAGGCCTCAGCTTCCTCTCCATAGTTATGGTTCTTTCTCTTTAGTTGGACTGGGCAGCCCATCAGCTAGGGAACCATCTCTGTTAGGTATGATACATGTGGCTGTATGTGGCAACCCAACATGGAGGTGAGCATAGTGATGCAGAAAATGAATTTAATTCCCCTTTCCAAGTGATACTCCCTTACTAATTGTTTGTTTAATTTTTAAAAAACTTTTGTACTAATACTTTTTTAGCTGTACTTTATTTTAATTTATTGTAAGCCACCATGGTCCTTTCTTTAGAGAAAGGCAGGATATAAATAAAATGAAATAAATACCAACTCAAACCTGAAGCTGGAACCTTTAGCACTACATGGAACTTATTGCACTCTAAATAATGTAATTTATCCCCAATGGGATACAGTCACTTTTTGGGTTAACAGTGGGCATTATCATATGTGAAATTGCCACCACTGCTGCTGGCTGACTGCAACCCATGTCCCAGCTGTGCTCAGCCAGCTGCTTTGCAGAAATGGCAAGGCTGGCTGAACATGGCTGGGACCCAAGTTACAGTTGGCTGGTGGCAGTGGCAACAATTTCATGTGTAATAATACCTGCTATTAACTTGAAAAGCAATTGCATCCCATCAGGGATAAGTTGCATTATTTAGAGTGCAATAAGCTCCTATAACACAGTGTGGAAAGGTTGCAGGAAGATGTAAAACTTTTTAAAAAGTGCTCTTTTTAGAATTTCTTAGATTCAGTTGAGTGTGACTTAACCCAAGTCAGCATTAAAACTCTTGCTAAATTGAATGAGACACAGTCCTTCATCTGTTTAGTTTTACAGCCTAAGGGACTCTTTATTATTAGTGCCTTAACAATTCCCTTCTCCAGAAAGCTAAGTGAGATGTATCCAGATTAGGACTTAAAACAAAATGGGAATGACATTTCAAATGATTTTCCAGCCTTAAAGTTTGGCAACATGAAGCATCTCTCAAACAAGTTTTTGCTATTGAATGAAATACTAAAATACCTAATTTGGCTTTCTTATGGTTGAAGTGTGGGAACTTTTAGATCTGAAGGCACAAAATGAATGTTATGTTTTCTTTCTTGGATTTTTCAAAAACTGGCAGACAATTATGACTTCCTCTCACCCAGTCTCAACATTTGCAGTTCACACCATACTATTCTAAACTGCCATTATACAAATCCTTTGGGAAGAGGTCTGGATGAAAGCCTAGTTTGAGGCTCCACCTTTTGCTATACACCCACCCATGTTTATATGTAGGGTTGCCATAATTCTCTTCCACACAACTGGGACAAAATGTAGGGGAAATGTAGGACAAAATGTACGGCATTCAAGAAAAATGGAGGCCATGACCAACTAAAAGCCAAACACACACACACACACACACACACACACACACACACACACACATTTTTTCATGCTTCTTAGTCATGCTCAAAATCCCCAAAGGTCCTCCCTTCCCTTAGGAGCCTTTGGGTTCCACTCAGCAAGCATTGCTCTTTTGTCTCTAGCATGGGTTTGGAGATGGGCTTTGATTTGGCGATGTCTTCCATGGGTCTGGGGCAGGGAGAAGGACATGGGCTCAGCCTGGATGAAGCAGGGGGTGCCCAGGAAGGCTCTGCCTTCTGGGCTGAGACTGCCAGCTGTGCCCGGGGGGCAGGTGTCATTTCCTGGGTGGCATCAAATGTTTGGCAAGGGGCATAAGAATGGGCATATAGGTGTGAGCCTGAGCATGGGTCTGGTGTGTGCCTGGCATGGCTATGGGGAGCAAGGGAGGTAGTGGTGGAGGAAGGGATGCAGGGAGCCTGGCAGGGGTGCTGGGAATGCCGCATTGCCTCCCTGGCATTGGTGCCAATGCTAGGAAGGGTGGGGTGGGGGGCAACTTGCCCCTCCAGAGAGGGTCCTGGGGGAGTTGGCTGCTGACTCCCCAGGGCAACCTGAGCAGGGGCAACCCATGGAGGACATGGCCAAATCAAAACCCTTCTCCAAACCCTCAGGAGACCTTGAGGGGGTGCCCCCCCATCCTGTTAAATTTTTTTTTGCCCCTATGACATGTGTGGTAATTTCATCATGTTTGAGGGCATTCTGGGATATTTCTAGCCTTGATTAAGATAACAGAAAGTGAACTGGACATCAACTTTTCTTTCACTTCATATTAGAAAATTCTAGGAGGGTATTTGGGGACAAAACAGTTTAGACCGGGGTGAGGGGGTAGGAGCCAAACATGACCCACAGGCCACATTTCCCCTAAAGGATTGATTTATAAGTGTCACAGGAATCAAGGCTGGATCTTAGAACTGGCAAGGACATTTTCCAAGGACACCAAACATTGCTTCTAGCACCCAAACTACATTTGTTGCTTGGCTGTTCTACTGAGGTTGACTGCTGAATGACTACAGCTTGATAAGCTGTGATTCAGGTGCAGATGTGTTTACCTTGCCCCTTTGCTGGGTCACTCTCCAAATACTCTCACAGTGATCTGTGCCTGCCAGTAGTGTCACTAGGGTTGGTGTCACCCAATGTGGTGGTAGCAGCAGACAGCCCCAATGCCTTTCCCTTCCTCTGCCTCACCTGCCTGCCCAGCCAGACCTGGAAAGACCTGGACAGCTGGATGGGTGGGCAGGTGAGCCAGTGGAGTGCCCTGCCCTCCCTTCCCTTGACACCCTGCAACGGGGGCAATTTTCTCCCTTATTCAAAGGTACTCTGGCAGTGGCATTATAGGGGGAGTGCAGGGGGTGCAGAATGCACTGGTTGACACCCCAGAAGAGGGGTAACACCCAATTGAGCCCTTCTCCCTCTTTGGTGGAAGAAGGGCAAACACAAACTCTTTCCAACTACTCCATCACAGGGCTTTCTCCCTGGGCAGAAAGCCCAATGAAGGAGCAGTAGAAGGAGTGGACGTGTACCCTTTCTGGGTGATACCCTAGATAGTTATGCTACTGCACCCTGACTGGGAGACAAAGGGATAGATTAAGATGGACATTGAGTGACTCCCCCACTGGGTGTTCATCCTCCCTCTGGACTTTCATCCACTATGGGTCACACAGAACCCATGTCCCCTAGTGATGCTTCTGGTGCCTGCTACCACCCACAATTGTTGCCTAGCTTGTAACTGTCACCATCCCTAACCTCCTGCATAACTGTTTATTCAGTTTTTAATTCAGTGTTTAAAAAGCCAAACGTGTTTTGGCCACACTAGGCCTTCTTCAGGGGCTGAAAACAAATATAAATACACTTAAAATATGATATTTAGAAAGATAGGACAACACAGTGGTACAAAACAGTAGTACATAAATATCCATATAGATCTTATCAAAGTTATGAATACTTTTTGAGAGAACTCACTGGAGTTGAAAACCTCTATATGGATATTTTTCTTCCACTGTTTGATGAGTGTTGTCCTATCTTTTCTGAAGACAAACTGAAATGGATCTAGACAATCTATTTCATCCAGGAATTCCTGGAGCTGGGAAGAAACCACATTCTGACATTGCTCAAGAAAGGGATATTGGAGACTGGCATGTAGTTTTCCACCATGATGGGATTTAGGGTGGATTTTTCAGTAATGGCCTCACCAGGACCTCACTACAGATACAGGCCTAGGCTGCAATTGGCACAATTCAGCTAGAATACAGAAGAAAACTCTGTGAGGTGCTACTGCAAATAAGCTTCCTGATGTTTAAAAAAAGGGAGGGAGAATGGGACCCTTCCATAGACTCCATTTTGACATTTTGGGGTTATAAACAAGATTTCTTCAATTCTAAACATGATCAAGCTTTTCCTACCTCTGTCTCAAACCTTGTAGTCTACTTGAATAGTTCTAAGCTAATGTGATAACTACAAAGGGAGAAACACAGATGATTATTTGGATTATATCCCCAGCACTCAGATTCATTTATTTGTTCCCGTTGTAAAGCTACCAGTGTTCATTTGCAATTGATGCACAGTGTTGGCTAGTAAGGCATAAGGTCTGGTGTCTGATTCAGTGACCATGTCCAGTGTGTCTTTTAAAAAGACATTATGAAAGACTGAAACTCTGTAGTATGCATGCTTTCAAAGAGGCTGGTACTTTTCTACCTGTGCACCAGAGATACTTTGATGCTTACATAGAGTTGCTTAGTATTTAACCACTTATTAAAGTCTAGACACAACATGAAAAGCATGTAAATTGGTTCCAGACCTCTCCAGTCAAATGTTTAGCTAGAGCTGTGGATGGATTGGCGAATCTCTTATGTAATTAAAACTGACTGTTAAAGTTTCTTTTGCTTAATTGGTAACACTTTCTTTGTGAGTCAGTGAGCTAAGAATTTTGCTGGATCATTGAAATTAGTTCTTGGGTATCGAATCAGAACTTAAATATAGTTTTATTATGGGCAGCTTTGCAATTATGGTCTACTCTGGTGGTCTTTCCTTCTCCTGTATCTTTTCTAGTTTAGATTTATGCTTTCACCACAGCCTAAATAAGTTTTGATTTTAACTCCATTCCCACCACAGTTTGCAGCCTTAAAGCTAGCAAGATTTGAAAGTATGTGTATGTATGTGTATCTTTATATGTGATAATATATAAAATATTGCACTAAAACTCTTTTTCTCTTGAACTAGCATTTGCTCACCAATAAGCACCAGTTCTTTTTCAAAAACCACACTGGTACCTGCCCCAATATTGGAGCTCCTCATAGTATGGAAGGAAGAGGACTTTGGTTCTTGTTGGCTTTTTTTTTAAAGTAAGAAATTTCCCAAAATTAAACAATTCTTCATAAATGAAATGTGAAGATCTTCCATTTAAGAAATGAATGCAGAAGACTTCATAATGACATACTGGGGTGCCCCTTTACACTGTTCAATTACAGTCGGCCCTCTATATTAATGGATTCTGCATACACAGATTGAATCTTCCATGACTTGAAAAATACCCTCCCCCCATAAATAAATTCCAAAAAGCAAACCTTGATTTTCCATTTTATACAGGGGACAAAAAGTAACTATGTCATTGTATATAATGAGAGTTGTGCAGCCAAAGGTTTTGGTATCCATGGAGGCTCCTGGAACTAAATCCCAGTGGTTACCAAGGGTCTACTCTATAGCACTATGATTCCACTTTCAATGTCATGGCTACATCCTATGGGATCCTAGGATTTGCAGGTTAGAGAGAGACATTTAGAATTCTCCACCTGAAATTTCCTCTGGTGCCTCTGACCAAACTACAAACCCAGGATTCCATACGATATTGCCATAGTGCTAAAAGTGGAATCATAGTCCTACAAATCAGTAGTATGCAAGAACCCTTTGTCACATGCAACATATTACTTCTACAGCCTCGTTCCCACTAGGATTTAACCTGAATTGCTGATCGGGTTATATGTCTGTCATTCCCACTTGAAATCAGTTCTGATCCTACTGTGCTCACTTTCAATCACAATGAAGTGAGGCAAACACAAAAGAACTGCTCTTTCATGAACTAGTTTTTGGGTGGTTCTTTTGATAAGTCAATAAATGGGAACAACTGGCCTGATTTGCATGGGGATGGGCTGTGCTGGCTCTTGCCAGCTCCTCTCAGTTAGCTCTAGTTCTCTGGTGCTGTTCTTGTGGCTGCAGCAGCAGGGCACCATCTTGGGTGGCTCCTCTCCTGTGGTGCTCCCTCTGCCGCTTCTCCCTGGGCTCCAACAGGCTTGGAGTTGCCTCTGGAGGGGACGAGGAGGATGAGGAGGTGGAGGAGGACCCAGGAGCACTCTGGTTGGACTCCCTGGTTGAAGCAGCTGAGGGTGGGTTGGGGCCAGGGCCTGGAGAGGCCCAGATCAGGGCCTGGGAGTGCTCTCACCTTCACGGAGGGGCAGCCAATCTCCTCGGTTGAGGCAGCTGAGGGCGGGTTGGGCTTGGGGGCCTGGAGAAGCCCAGATCAGAGCCTGGGGGTGCTCTTGCCTTTGTGGAGGGGCAGTTGGGCTCCCTGATTGAGGTAGCCAAGGATGGATTGGGGCAAGGAGGAGGAGAGGGAGATGGAGCACCACTGCCACAACTGCTGCCACTGCTGCTGCTACCATGAATGGAGAGGGTGCCTTGGAGGGTTCTGTAGAGCAGTGGTGAGGTGAGGGGCACACTCAAAGGCAGCCCATCTGGAGGAGGCAGAGGAGGAGATGCCGGGGCCCAAGCCGTCCTGTCATGCCACCACCCTTCCTCTATTGTTGTTGTTGTTTTTGTCTGCCTTCAAATCTATCATGGGGTTTTCTTGGCAAGGTTTGTTCAGGAGTTTTCCTTTTATTTACTCCTCTTCCTCTCTCAGTGGCAGCCATTCTTCCTTTCTCTACCTCAAGTGTGAACAACAAAGGGGAATAAAAAGGGAGCAAATGTCCCCGGAGAATTTCGATCGCCAAATAACCCAGTTTCCACACTGGATTATTTTGTAGTGGGGATGAGCCCTAAGATCTGCTTTCCTGCTTCTCCATGGATGCTTCTGTAAGACTGACTGTCTTTGTTTTCTCTATTGCTCATGGATGTTTCTCTAGGATTGACTAACTATTCTCATTGAGAGACTCTTTCTACTTATCAACATGTGCACATGTCCATATCTGTGACTATATAGTCCACCTGGTGTTTTTGAAATGCATATAGCAATCAATACTCAAAAGTTTACAGAAGCTTCATGGAGCACACAGAAGAAAAACAAAGTGTGTATCAAAATCCAAGGCCAACTAGCTGTTGACAACAATCTTTTCATTCTGCCATGTGATAGTGAAATACTCTATTTCCTCTGCCTCTGTCACACTTTCAGATCAGCTTGTGCTGTGTGAAAAGATCAGTGCTTCTTGATTTGTCAATTGTAAAGCTGTTTTGAATCTCCAAAAAGGCAGTGACAGCAAATGATGAGCATACTTGAAGAGCTTTCTTTTGAAGCATATTTGGTTTTCCATTGAAATATGTAACATGATCCAATTACTTCTGAGCAATGAAGTCTTTCTCATGTGCAGTGCTACAGGTTTGCCAGTCAGCTTCCCATTCATTTCCTTAAACTGTATTGTCAGCCATGCTCACCCTTGACTAGCAGAGCAGCTGCTTGTGTAGTTATAATCCCATTTAAAAGCGTTCCATTATGGTGCTAATATATTTATAAAGGAACTCGGCACCTGGGATTAAAGACTGATGTGGCTCCCTGAAAGTGCAGCCCTGAGTTAGAATAACTCCTGCTTCCCTCTGCCAGTTAGCTACAGCCAGTTGCTTTTGTCCCAGTGCCAAATTGGCTGAAATAGATTAGCAATTAATGCCGAACATGCTTTTCTGTGCTTGCAAAATCCTTGTAATCTCCAGTCCTGATCATATTCTCATTGGCTCTTTCTTATTATGCTGAGTAGGCAGATATGCTGGGCTTTAGGAAGCTTATGCTTTCTCATGGAAATATGACAGGCATTAAACTCTAATGATTAGAAGAATACCCTGACAGAGAAGGCAAGGAGTCCATTGAACAGAAGCTCTGTGTAGAACACTTTGTAGCTGATTCCTATGATATCATTTCCCAAGTCTGCAAGAGTTAACATTAATCCTATTCATTTTTAAAAAGTGCAACTTTTGTCAACTGGAAGAAATGGCCATCTGATCCAATAATGCAGGACAACTATTCATAGGTTTAAACAATGAAGAAAATAGTTTTAGGGAATAATTATGAAGAAACTCCTAGCTTTAAGAATGGGTTGGCAAAAGAGCAACCTGCCAAAACACTTTGGGGAAAATCCATTAAAAAATGTATATGCAGGCCATCTTGTCTCATAAAGCCTGGCATGTAAGTTCACACCCATTCAGTGTCTCACACATGCATTGGATAGACTGTGTGCAATACACAAGGCATGCTTTCTATGCTGCCCATTGGGGGGAAAACTGTTGTTTTCCTGGCTTGCCCGGGACAGCACTATGGGTGTCTGTGTCTGTGCACATGTGGTGTTACTCACATTATTAACCCTTATCCCCATGAATAAAAACTCCCTGCATTGAGTGTATTCTGAGGTACTATCTGACCCCATGGAAATTCCTGTTCCATATCCACAGAGATGTTTATGGTTATAGAATGACTCTCACAATACCCAAACACTCAGAACCAGAAAACAGATCTTCACATGAGTCTGAAGTTCTGTTGTGAGTAGATTAAAAACCTTCCTATTCTGAAAAAAAAGCATTCAATATAATTTTTGTGTTCTGCCTCTACGATTTCCAGGGGTGGTGAATCTCTTGTTTGCATATGTGGAGTTATGTGGGGAAATTTTCTAACCAAATAAGAATATGCTTCTGGTTGAGGTAAATTTCCCCCAGTGAAGAGTCATTCTTTTGTGCCAGCACCTCTACGGACAACCAGAGTGTACTGTTTGGATGCTGTAGTGGTTCTTGAAAACAAATTTCTCACATGTGGTACCATCTGTTGGTTTTGTTTGTTTGTTTGTTTGTTTGTTTGCTTACTGCCCTGTTGCAAAAGTAATGGGAAAGACTATGGCTTATTTTGTCAAATAATACCAACATATGGGAGGATTTTATCTAACACATCTTCTGTCAGTTCTATGCTTATAAAAAAGTCTGACACCACAGTTCAAGTGTGGAATTATGGTTCAACCAGAGTTGTCACCACATTGTAACACAGCTCATTTTCCTCTGATGTATCAGGTGCCCTCCCAAGCAAATACAGTCAGCCTTCAATATTCACAGATTTCTATCCATGGATTCAACTATCCATGGCTTGACAATATCCAAAAAGCAAATATAAATTCCAACAAGCAAGCCTTGATTTTGTCTTTTCATATAAGGGACATCATTTTACTATGCCATTGTATTTAATAGAACTTGCACATCCATGAAATTTGATATCTGGGGGTGGGGGCCTGGAACCAAACTGCAGCAGATTCCAAGGGCCCACTGTATCTCCCTTCAGAGGATATGATGACTTAGCATTGCACCACCACCACATTCCCAGCTTACTTGTCACATGCTGCCAGAATAGGCTTTTACCTCTGACTCAACAGTTTATCAATGGTTACAACTGCCCCTAATGTGTACCACAGTCAAAGCAACTCAACTACAGGAAAAAAGAATCTGCCTAAACATTAGAAAGAACTTCCTGATGGTAAGAGCTGTTCAATAGTAGAATATACTCATGGAGTCTAGTCTGGGGTTTTTAAAACAAAGGCTAAATGGCTGTCTGTTGGGAGTGCTTTGATTGTGTATTTCTGCATGGGAGGGGTTGGATCCTGTTAGCAGCACATAACAAGTGTAAGTCA
Organism: Phrynosoma platyrhinos; assembly: GCA_020142125.1. Classification (NCBI taxonomy): domain Eukaryota; kingdom Metazoa; phylum Chordata; class Lepidosauria; order Squamata; family Phrynosomatidae; genus Phrynosoma; species Phrynosoma platyrhinos. Next base: position 225,794,297 of record CM034701.1, on the reverse strand, counting down.
ACCTGATGCCTGCATATATCTCTTTTTGATTGATGTGAAGGTTGATATTCTCTTCTTCTATGTTCACTGACCAAAGCTACCCCAAACCTATTGTAGAGTTGCTGCAGCCCACCACTGTGGCTATTCTGTTCCTGATGGATAGTGTTGGGGGGTCACAGAATTGTTTGGCCATGTCACTTTAGACAGGCATGAAATGATTATCTCATCCATGAAATCCTTGGTGGAGTCCAGTGGCCCAAAGCAGAGGTTGCTATCATTTTGTTTCTGGCTATGAGGACATAGCCCAATGCTTTCCTGATCCCCCACTACTCTTACCAGGCATGGAATGGCTGTAGGAGTGGGTACAATGACTCTATGGTAGGTTTGGGTTTGAACTAGTATGCTGGATCATGCAGGAATGCAGTCATAGACTAGTCTCCTGAAAGGTAGCCAGTTTGTTAGTAACTTTATGCATTACTCTTGTTTTCTTCTTGTTAAATCTCAAGTACATTATGTTTGCACAAAATCTCTTCAGGTTCATCATTCTTCTGAACTGGCAGCATACTGAGAATGGATGCCGCAAGTTTTCCAAGGCTTTACATTGCCCATGATACATACCTATCAGGAGCAATAGACTAGTGTATGCTTTTAGCTTAGTGGCCTCAAGGGGTTTCAGTTCAGTAGGATTCTTATTTTTATATGCCCTGAAAGCATGCTGTGCTTTTCTATTTGCTTTAAAGACAATGAGGCAAATAATACTGTGAGGGGCAGCTCAAAAGTTTCTAGCACTTTCTTTGTCTGAATCCTACTTCAGTCCTGGAAATTCCTAAATGAAGTCTTGGGCTACTCAACAGTAAACTGTCTGTGGGCATTTCCAGCAGTGGAGGCTGCCTCTGCCACTGCCAGGGTCTCCCTCTGCCTTCCCTCTCTGCATTTGGTGGTGGAAGGAGAGCCTGGATGGCTGGGAGGGAACTGGGACACCCCCTACCACAGTCAATACATGATTTAGAGGGGCCCTCCTCTCTCCTTCCCTCCTCCAAGGATGCCCCCAACTTCTCCTTTCCTGCCTTCTCTCTCTCTCCCTCCCTCCCAAATACTCCTCATACCTTCTCCTCCTCCTCCTCCTCCCTGCCAACCAGGGTATGAGGGAGCGGAAAAGCTCGGATTCCAGAGGGACCTCCTCCAAAGGAGGAAGAGAGAGCAGAGACTCAGGACTGATGCAGACTGGCCTAAAGGGCTGGCCTGGGGGTGGAGTTGGGGTAGGGTGATTGCACGCTGGCTACCCTGACTCTGCCCCGACTCTGCTGTCATGCTGCGCACCTGACTGCATGCTTCATGGTGTCAAGGATTCCTGTTGGTGCAGTGTGCACACACGCTACACCAAAGGGGTGCAAAAGAGCCATAGTGGCGGCTCTAAGGGCAGCTTTTTGCCGCCCCCCAAAGGAGCAGCATTTCCCAGCTCTTTTTGGAGCTGCAAAAAGGCAGATCAGGGACATGGTGTGTGCTTGTCATGGCCTTGATCTGGCACTCCCAAGGGCAGCACAGAGCCCCCCGTAGGGGCCATCTGAATCAGCCCTCAGATTCCTAGAGTCCTCCTTCAAGGGGTAAGTGAAAGCAGAAAGTCTCAGATTCCTAGAGAGTCCTCCAAGAGGGAGAGAGCAGAGACTCAGATTCCTAGAGTCCTCCTTCAAGGGGTGAGTGAGCAGAAAGGCTCAGATTTCTAGAGACTCCTCCAAGGAGGAAGAGAGCAGAGACTCCAATTCATACAGAGTCCTCCAAGAGGGAGAGAACAGAGGATCTGATTCCTAGAGACTCCTCCAAGGAGGAAGCGAGCAGAGGCTCTGATTCCTAGAGAGTCCTCCAAGGGGGATTGAGCAGAGGCCCAGAACTGTGGAAAAGTTCCTCCTCTTCTGGACCTGGCCAATGGGGATGGAGAAGTTGGAAGCCTGACCCTTCAGCCTCTCCCACAAACATAGCTGCTGCCTCCTAGGAAGGAGAGGTTGTGGGGAGAGGCAAGAATTACTCTTGGAGTCCTGGGGAGTCAGGACTGGCTTCAAAACCCAGGCCGAGACATTCAAAAAGGCTGAAAAAACAAAAACAAAACAGGAATGTCCCGGTAAAAACTGGGATATGGCAACCCTAGTCCCAACAGATGGGACAAAAGTGTACTCCAATGACAAAATGCTATAAATGACAATTTCCACTCCTCCTGGATGTTTTTGTCCATGAAAAATACGAAACAGAACACTCTGCGCCTGGGAGGTGCATGGAACTCAGGGACACTATTTAAAAATCTTGAGGTGACAATTTTGTAAAATGCCTATCTTGTAAGTCTAGGTGAATTTAGCAATAAAGCATGCCTCTGTGGAATAAAATGTCCTATTTAGTAGAATGACAGTTAAGCACCTAACAGATCAAACAAGACAGGATGACAACAAAAGCTCAAGGGGATTTGCTGCCTGAAGTGAAGATTGTGAGTGTAAGCTTGCATAAGTGAATGATTTTCCCTGCAAAAAATTATTCCAGACAAAAATAAATAAATAAACCACAATAGATATCCTGGAGAAGATCATCTTCATTCTGTTGTACCTGTTTTCTATGAGCAGAGCATTTAAAAATGCTTAAAATAGTTCATTACCCTGAATTTATTATTCTTTTCAACAATTAATTTAAAATTTGTTATTTTTCTTATTAAAAGACAACATATTTTCAGAGTAATAATTGACCTGAACTCTGCATATTAAATGATCTTTTAAATGCAAATATTTATCAGTGATTCATTAACTAACAATTAATCCAATGAATCAATTTTACAAAGATCTCATAGCATTTTAATGTTAACAAATGTATATGGTCATTAACACTGTAATGTTTCCAGGCTCTGCAAAGTGTGCTCTTTGTTTGGTTTCTGTGCCCAAAGGATATAGTGATAATGTCAACCACATAAATCCCACCTGAAATACTATAGGATAAATCAAGGCTGATCACTTCAGTGAAAAAAAACCCAGTCTGATTTTCTGAGGGCTTATTCAAAACACTACAAAATAACCTGGTGTGGAAACTGGGTTATTTCCATAGCATTCATACTTGTACTGAGTGCATTTGCTGCAGTTTGTGGGGGGTGGGCTGCCTGAAAACCCACTTACCCCAGTATAATAATAATAATAATAATAATAATAATAATAATAATAATAATAATAAATTTTATTTATAGCCCGCCCCTCTGCGGAGCAATCGGGGCGGGTTATATCAATTAAAAAAACAGAAGATACAGAAGTTAAAAACAATCACATACCCATCCAACCCTCCCACCCCTTAAAACAGTATTAAACTAATTATTAATTAAAACAACATGCTCCGAAAAACAACAAAATAAATAACAATACAACAAATACAACATGAGCAGCAGGGGAAGGGCAATATAGTTATCTCCTGGAGCTGGAAGTTATTCCGGGAAGGCCTGCCGAAAGAGATCCGTCTTTAATGCCTTCTTGAAAGCCACAAGAGTGGTAATATGACGGATCTCCTCTGGCAGGCCATTCCAGAGTCTGGGAGCGGTCACAGAGAAAGTCCTCTGGGAGGTCTGAGACAGCCTAGTTTTTATTGATACTCAGTTTTTCCCTGTGTCTTTTGAAAAGATGTGGATCGCCGGATATGAGAACATGCTGTCGATTCGATTCAGGGCACTCTGAACTGATTCTTCCAAAATAAGAAGGGAGGGGTTGCATGTAGAAAGGTGGAACATACACATCACACCTGGTCTTGCCCTCCTACCTATTTTTTTTAACTCTCGGCATGAAGACACTGGCTCCATTTCCCTTGGCTTAGCACCAGAAGGCTTATTTATACACTTTTTGTGTTTGGATTCAAACTGCCTGTGACAACAGAGAGTGGAAGCATAATGATGAAGATGTGCATCACTTGGCTGACATTAACACCTCCCCCGAGAATGATCAAACACGTTCAAAATGGAGGCTCCATTTTAAATCGATATGATAGCAGTGTGGATGGCAATAGGGTTAAAATGCCTCAGAGAGATTTACTTGTAGTAAAAATAATGGGAACTTCGATTTGGGATCACTGCGGAGATCCAGATTGCCTCGGTACAAAAATGTAAGTATGAATGAGCCCTGAGAGTCCATCCACACTGCAGAACTAATCCAGTTTGACACCGCGTTAACAGCCATGGTTAAGTGCTAAGGAATTCTGGGAATGGTAATTTGTTGGGGCACAAGGGCTTTGCACAATAAACTAACATTCCCAGAATTCCATAGCATTGAGACATGGCTGTTAAAGTGGTGTCAAAACTGATTATTTTTGTGGTGTGGATGCAACCTGAAAGAGCATAATCTTTGAACACTACATGATTTAAAGCAGGACTTCAAAATGTTTGGCCCTCTATAAGTTTTTGATGTCAAGTCCCAAAAGCCCCAACCAGCATGGCCAATGCTAAGGGATGATAGATGTTATAGCCCAAAGCATGTGAAGGATATTGGTTTCAGGGCCCTGGTCTAACGTCTTGCTTGTTCTCTTCATTGTGTCTGTGCCTTTAACTGCTACCCAGCCTATACAAAAGATGGGAATGGTCCAAACATGTGTCCTTATTCAATTTTTAGGGCAAAATAGAGGAGTGAATTGTTTTCTGTAGTCTGAAGTATGAAATTTTGAGGTAGCTCTGTGCTGAAGGATGGCATGGAAGTGAACAGCTGCTAGTATCCCCTTACCAATCCCTATCCAACCCAGTTCAGTCTTCCCTGGCTAATCCAGAAGTCTGCTGGAATGTGTCTGTTTGATGTGGCTCCTTACAAAGGCATTTCACAAGTCTGGTGAGCTATGAGGGGTTATGATGCCAATGTAGCAGTCTTTCTTTAACATTTGGAAATGAAGAAAAATGTCTGTAGGGGTTTGAAAATTGGGAGAGATGTTCTTGTGGTCATGTACCAGTCCAAGAATAAAATTGTCCAGAACTCCCCCCCCCCTCCAAGGAATTATCTTGTTTGAAAATAAATAAGAAACTTGATAGATAGTGTTTGGAAAGTGATGCTACTGGAAAAGTTGACTTATCAGTTCCAAGCTGCAAAGATCACTTGAAATGTGTCTGGTTCCCATTCTCCAGTTATCCATGAAAGTATCATTCCTTAATTAACCTCCATTTTTGGAAATCCATTTCTGGAAAAGAATTGTTCTGTTAATAAATACTGAGTTATATGATGCCCAGAATTTTTTGTATGATAATTGAAGCACCAGGCACATCTCTTTTACTTGACAGTGTATATACCCTAATTATTGCTACAGTCCCTATGTTTATTTATATAACTTTATTTATTCATTTATTTATTTTTAAAAGGAAAGTCAGTATGATGCATTGGTTTGAGTGTTGGGCTAGGACTCTGGGAGACCAGGGTTCAAATCCCCACTCAGCCATGGAAACCCATTGGGCAGTCATACATAACCCATACTGTCCTTCAGCTGCAGAGGAAGACAATGCAACCCCTGCCCTCCAATCTTGCCAAGAAAACCCTGTAATAGGTTCATTTTAGGATTGCCATAATCTGGAAACAACTTGAAGGCACAAAGCAACAACTATTAAAGAAAAGAAAAATAAGAGGGAAAATTTTGTGTATTTTTTAAACAGACATTTTAAAAATCATTTTAGATTATTTCAGTATATGCAAACAAAACCATGGTTGTAGATAAATGAAGATTAAGAAGTTTTGCAGAATTATGAGGCCCATTGATGAGTATTTCCATGGAAAAGGATGCAAATTGACCTTCCTTTTCCCAGTAGGCCTGCCACATCCATGTAGCACCTCTGAACAGCTAACAACAACTTTGATGTCACTTGTTCAGAGATGCTGCAGGGCTCAAGATGCTGCATTCGTACCTTTGAAAAGTTGACTTTGGGGCTGTAAAAATGGCCCCTGGGAGCACCAGATTGGGGCTGCAGCAACCACATGCTGCAGCCCCGATCTGGCTTTTTGTGGCTCCTTTTTGGAGCCACAAAAAGCCAGCTTTACTGCCACCACCACCGCTCTTCTGCGCTCCTTTGGTACAACGTGCCTACACACTGCATCAAGGGAGTGCCATGATGCTACATGCTGTGTGGTGGGGCACGCACCATGATGGCAGAATCAGGGTGGAGTTGGGGTGGCTGGCGTGTGTTTGCCTTGCCCCAACTCCACCCCCAGGCTGGCCCTTGTGGCTGGTCTGTACAGGCCCTTTGAAAAGTTATTTATACAGCTGTCCCTTCATATCTGTGGGGCATCCATTCTGGACCTCTCCCCACAGATAACAAAAAAAAGTGGGACTTCAAGTCCCATTATTTTCTAAGGTGGCATGATGTGCATAAGTCTGCTGCCGTAGCTGTGTACATGCACTTCCATTAAAAACAATGGGGCTTGCTGTCCGCAGAAGCTCAAATCTATGGTCCGCAGAAGCTCAAATCCATGGATGGATAACAAGAACCCACTATACAACATAATCCATTACAGTTCCAGTTATCTCCACGAAAATCCTGGGATGTGACCATCTTTGCATTACCCTCTCTGCATTGACAAGTTTCTGTATGTCTTGTTTAGTCTAGTCACAAGGACATCTCATGAAATTCTGCTTAATTTTGCTACTCAGAATAACGCAGTGCCCAGAACAGCAGCAACTGATTTACTGAGGCTCAAAGTGTACATTAGACAAAGTACTTTGATTTCTCCCCCATAGTTTATTTAGTCAAAAGTAATCTGGGCAAACTTCTTCAGGGCAGAGGAAGGGTGTATGGAAAGATGGCTTAGCTATCTTTAACCACCCAACATCATCCTGGTTTAGTTTGCTTGTGAACTGGTGTTTTTATTGCCATATTGCAGGTGAACTCCTGGTTGAGATAGTCTTGAACATAAGACCCACACTCTTGGTCACTACTCTGCTCCACCAAGTTTGAAACCCCAGATCCAAAGCTGCAAACAAAGAGTGTAAGGTGGGAGGAATCTGTTGCACTCCAGATGTTGGACTGCAACTCCCATCAACCTTAGAAGGCATGGCCAGTGCTGAGGGAATGTGGGAGCTGTAGTTCAATAACATCTGAAGACCTACATGTTCCCCATCTCTGGTGTATATACTTGGCTATGAGCTCTTTCCCAAGTGCCCTTCAAAGTGTTCCTCATAAGTTACTTTTGAGTGGATTGGAGATAACTCTTTATATTGTCTTCTAAGAACAATAACAGAAAGAGAAAGAACAGTGAATGGCACAAAGATTGGATGTCATACAGAGCATTAATGCTGTACTGGAAAAAGTATATATACTCAGTCAGTTTAGTTCCTTTTATTTCTGGTCACAAATGTTCCACAAGAACATCACAAGGAATGTGTTTGTTTTCAAAGACTAGCTGCACATGTGACCACCCATATATTCTTGTTTGTTTTGTTTTGACATTCTCTTCAGGTCTATTGCTCATAGACCAGAAGTTGCATTTTCAGAATTTACTGTGAGATCACAACAATTTTTCATGTTTGTATATGGAGGTATATGGAGCTTCTGAGGCTCATCTTATATGAGTCTAAAGGAAATTTTGATGGCTTTTGCAATTGTCTGTCCAACTGTCTTTTGTGATATGGTGTGCACTCTTTTCAGATGTGTGTGGTATTCATTTACTGAATAAAAAAATTGGAACCATGTTGGTTGACTCCATTCCTGAAACTGGGATGACTTCTGCCTCTGTTCCCAATTGCCACAGGTTCAGCAGAATGTATGAAAAGGGCTCCTATATGTATGTCATTGTTTATGTGCAAAGGATGAGTAAGCAGGTTTGTAATCATGTTGTAGTCCCTACACACATGAAGCCATATGCACATGAGGCAGAGCTTGAAAAGTTACTTTTATGAAGAATAAATATAATGATCTGCAGAAGTAATCCAAAAGTGAATAGTAATGTTAGGACAACATTCTGAGTCTCAGAGTACCTTCCAATCTTGGTTCAGATACAGATGACTTCAGAGTGACTCTTCCTTGGCTGAACACATTTTAGACTTTTGGTTGAGCATACAAAGATCAGAGTCAGGCAACTGGGCCCAATTCATTCTTCCCTCTGTGTGTTCAGTTTTACACAATTCTGATCATCTGAAAGGGGCAATGGTGGAACAAAGGAACAAGTTGAAAATCCCACTGACAAAGCCCTCCTAAAATAGTTTCTTATGTCTGGGCCAATTTGTTATTTTAATTTTTATCTTAGATGGGCTCTGAAGCCAGTTCTGGTGACTGTACCCATACAATTAAATCTGTGTTTCTCAATATTGGTAGCAATCTTACCATGATGTTTAAATGGATAGATTGTTATATGAATGATTGTACAACTATTATTGTAAGAATATTAGGGTTTTTTTTTCAACTTCACAGTCTTCTCTGTTTTTCTTAACCACTTCAAAATGTGGAAAACTTTGTGGGACTACAAGTTCCAGAATCCAAACACCCAGAAACCTCATGGCCCCAACAGCTGGAGGAATCTGTAGTTTAAAAATCTGATTTTTCCAAGATCTGCTTTATTTGAGTCCAACTGAATCTAAGAATTATAGTCATTTCAAAAATGTGGAATAGCAGGGCTGTTAAAAGCAAGAATAGCATGAAACAGATTAATTAAATTTAAATGTTTTTTTTCCTTTCAGTGCATGGATTCACAGATATGTATGCATTTATTCATCTTCTTTAACCCATGGCACTGTAACCACCATAACAATATTGGTATCCAAGTAGTATTTGCCACAAACCATCCCTGACACTCAGGAATAGATTTCAGAATGGCATGAGAAGCTAAGTGCAAAGGATGTGTATGTCTAGGAAAGACACTGTACATTTCAATACACTGTCTGCCACCATTTTGATTCCTCATGCAATGAATGCTGTCATTGTCATCATCATGAAGAAAAGGGTGGATATACTACATGTCATCAAAATCTGACCCTATCACACCAGCTTGAAAATTCAGTGTGTGGGCAACAAAGCTTCATCTATTCCTGTTTTTAGAGAGGTTTGAAAATCTTTTTATTCCAGAAGTCATTTTGTAATTGAATTTGTTGTTTTACTAACTAAACCATCTATTTTATACTGCTTTTAATTCTTCTGGAACTTGATGCATATTTCAGTGTGTTTTACCATTAGCATCTTTTATTTTTATAAGCCATCTCAATATTTATTTTAACAGCAGGATATTAATAATTTAAACAGATACAGAAACCTGAAAGGGGTATGTATGAGCTGAATCCAACAGAAGAATTCAAAGATAAGGAGTTGCTTATATGTGTGTAGATTTAGGGGCTGAGCAGATGGACAGAGAAAACTGGGTTGATCCTGGTTTTCCCCAAACCATTTGGAAACCCTGCTGTCTGCATGGCCTGCTCCCAAGTACACCCACGGGCAGTCTGCACATGACTCTTGGTTCCCCCCCCCCGTCTCCCCACCATGTATGCTCACCATCACATGAATACACCAAGTGAGACCAGAATTACTTCCCTCTTCTCACCCAGCTGCCATCCTTTTGGATGCCCTGTGTGACTAGCTACACAGTCGCATGAGCAATATACTACCCATCCAGTGCATTGGTGTGCCCAGTAACACATTGGCAAAACACAATCATGGAAATCCTCCATACATGCCCACTTTACCCTCCTACACTCCATGCCCCTCATTGGACTATTTCATTTGCATATGTTTTAATTACATATACTGCATTACTGGTGACCTGCTATGTCTGTCATACATTTGCAGCATGGCTTCATGTCAGTTTCCTCCCAGTTTGGCCCCATGCACTGTATAAACAGATAGGTTTCAAGTTGGTTTGAGGCTACTTTATATCGCCAGTGCAGACAATACCCTAATCATACTTTGAGAAAACCCACTGAAATCAGTGAGGCTCATATTAATCATGAATAGATCCAGTCTCACTGATTTCAATAGATTGGCTCCCAGTATGACTAAAACAGGATCCAGCCTGCAGTAATTCTGATAAATTTGTTTCAGATTATTCATATGAAACTCACTCATATGGAGTATAATACAATGAGATCTTTGTTGTGAGTCCATAAATAACCAAGAAAATGATTTTGCCCCATTCAGATTGTAGCCATTCATTCCCAGAATTATGTCTCTACTCTCAGTGTGGCTTTCTTCCATATCCACTCAAAGTCCAATCAGTAGCAAATTAATTCAGAACCCAAACTGGCCCCATGAATCAGAATATGATTTGGCTGCTCAATTCTTCCCTCCTCCTTCTCACTCAGTCCCAAGCAGTGCCAAAGCAAATAATGATAATATAATGAAAGAAGGAATCTGCTGCTGGCAAATTTATAGCTTTAACTTTCTTTAATTCAGAGCTGTGAAAAAAAATCACACACACACACACCCCTTGGCATTTATCTTCATTTAGAATTACTGCTACAGAGTTTTATTACCATCTCTCCAACTTGCACTCTATTTCAGGGAAAGATTTGTAGGATTATGAACCTGGAAACAACCTCAAAGGCTGTTTGTTTCAATCACCTGCAGCAAGGTGAGATCTATCACACTCAGACCCTAGAAGTGTAGCCCCAGTGATGAGGAAAAATAACCTCAGCATTGCCATCATTGCAATTTGTTAGTTGCTACTAGAAAATGAGGTATTGGATAGCTCTGGTGGCTAAGACATTTGGACCTAATGAAATAAACCAAATATGAATAATAACAAATTGCAAACGACTATTATTAAAATTCTTGTCCAAACACACAGATTGTCCTCCAGACCAAATGAATTTTGGAAAAACAAAAAACAAAAACCAGACTTAATTGTGACTAGGAAGTTTCATTAGCTTAAATAGATGACTATAATCTCATCTGACCATAGATGGATTATAGTTAAAAAAAAAAAAAAAAAAAGAGGGAGGGAGGGAGGGAAAAGAGAGCCTTAACTCAAACCCATAAATATGCAATCACATTTGAAATGTGTAACAGACACTGCCAACTTTCATTTTGGGTGGAATCCAATGTTTGTGAATTCAAGTCTGTTCATATGACAGAGTTCATGCTATGTTTTCCCCCACACTGCATAAAAATGCAGAAGGTAGTACCAAGGAGATGATTCCACCCTGCCCATCTAGCACATGTGTTACTTGGCATTGCCATTGAGTTTTGTTACCAACTTATGTTAACACCAAGGCAAATCTATCATGGGATTTTCTTGGCAAGTTTCTTCAAAGGGGGTTTGCCATTGCCATTCTCTAAGGCTGAGACAGTGTGACTTGCCCAAGGTCACACAGTAGCTGTACATGGCTGAACCAGGATTCAAATGCTGGTCTCCAGAGTTGTAGTCCAGTGTGTCCTCCCAAATATTGACAAATACAGCTTGACTGAGACATTGACCAAAGATATATTGGGTCTGTCCCCGAGGTGCAATAGAACTGTGAAACAAACCAGAAGTGACGAAATGTATGTCATAGTGAAAGCCATTACAAAATCTTGTGATGAAAATCAGTGTTTTTTAAATGGCAGTGAGCCCTGCAATTGTGGTGTAAAAATGAGTGCTGGATGTAGCTGGCAACAATGCCTGTGGCAACACATATGGCTCTAAAACTGCTAGACTTATCTTCATACATGTTTCTGTCTAGGTCACAGATGAAGCAGTCAGGTAGTTATTCCCAATAATATAAGGTTATGAATATAAAGTTATGAAAACTGAAAGGTAGCACTAGTAATTATAATTTTCTATTTCTTAACCCTTTTTTCATCTATTAGTTTTAAGAAATCAATTCTTTTTCTGATTGTGGCAACTGCACAAAAGCCTATTTCTTACTGTCTATTTTATTTTCCGGCTGAACAAAATGCATCAAGCAATATATCGGAATAATGTTTCTTCCTCTCCTAATCTTGAAGTCTCTCAGCCATTGGGAGCAGATTTTGAGGAATCAAAATGGGGCTGTAATTCCTCTCCACTCCACTGATGAAAACAGTTCTATGGGAAGGAAGAGATGCCACCACTTTGGGTTTTATTTCAGTTCGTGCTGTGCTAGCTTCCTGAGAGGTTAAACATTCACTACTACAGTTGATGTTTCAAAAATCCACACCAAGGACCATCTTTCATTTTTTACATCTTTTACATCTCCCATACATCTTTCAGTCTATTGCCTTTTGGGCACCACTTTTTCAAAATTTATGGGTCTTGTATGGGTAGAGAGTGAGATTGGCATAGTGCTTTCAATGTTGGACTATGACTTTGGAAACCAGGGTTTGATTCCCCTCTCAGTCATGTAAATCCCCTAGGTGACCTTGGGTAAGTCACAGTCTCTCAGCCTCAGGGGGTGGCAATGCAAGACATCCTCTGAGAAAACTTGCCAAGAAACCCCATGCCTTAGGCTCACCATAAATTGGAAATGCCTTGAAGGCACACAAGACAACAACAACAACAATGCTGTAATGTCAGCCAGCACCACATGGGCAATCATAGGGATAGCTGGTGGCTCCCATGCAAATTGACTTTAGATCTTTCTTCAGACTTTCAAGGAGTTACCCAAGGTGCTGAACTATAGCCTCAAATTGGTTTCAGGACCCTGGACAGCACCTTTAATGCAATCCAATACCTGGAATGGTTCACCAGCCCATGGAGGCCACCAGTCACTGGTGGCCAATCAAATTTGTTGTGTAACATCACTAATCCATGAACCTGTCTCTATCCTTATTCTAATCTGGCAGAAATGAAATACAACTCCAATGCCTGTGCAGTCTGGCTGATGCTCCTTTTCTTCCCATGCTGCCCTTGCTGTTTTATTGCCTGCTGGTCCTGCCAGATAGCTAGTTAAACAGAACAGAAGTAGGGATGTATATTCCATTCAAAACACTGTACTATGGATTGTCAATATCCACATCTGCATATGTATATGGAGACAAATATCCCCCTCTCCCTTAGTCAGAGTTTGCTAAGGTAGATCTGGGAAAATGTCATTCATACAGCACTGCCCCTCATGACGAGTCACAGAACTGCAGCTTGGAGCATCTTTCTTGCCCACTCAGGCTGGTCACTGGGACTTCTTGGACAGGAAGGTGCTATAAAAGAGTGTTGGACTGAGGAATCCAACATAAGGAGATTCAGGGTCAAAGTACCATTCATCCGTAAAGCACATGGAGTGAGTTTGGACTGGTTGCTATCACTTAGGTTTATTTACCAAAAACAACCAACTGAATTGTTGCATGCATCAAATGGAGAATGACCATGTATGCTACCTTGAATTAATTGGAGAAAAGATGGGATAGAAATGTAACAATTTAAAAAACCTCAATCAGCTCAGAGTCTCCTCCCCCATGGTGTTGAAGTCTTCATTTCTGGCAATCAAAAAGAGGATAATATTTTGGCCAGCTGACAGCTCAGCATAAGAGGTGATGTCACCTGTGATCTCCCCATTACATGGGTGGCGTGACAGGAAAGAAAGTAATTGAGGAATGTCTTGTCTTGCAGAAATTCAATTTGGATTTTATTTACACTCTCAATTAAAACAAAAAACCTTGATGACAATGACAACAACAACAACAACCCATCCCCAAACCTATAACTGATAGCTGACCTGGAAAAAATAATTCATATTCTCCTATAGGGAAATTGTAACTTTCCCTAGGTTGTGATGGGTGCTGAACTTGTAAGGTACAGAATGTCACACTTCAGATGTGAAATTCTGAGCACACATTTACTGGTACAGCAAATCTTAGGATCACTATTGTTTATGGCTTATTTAGTTTAGTAAGTAACATGGCTTAGTCCAGAGGAACAAGGAGTAGCTATAAGTAAGGAAAGAGACAACATCATAAACTGTGGCTGTCTGAGAAAATGCTTGTAAAAAAGAAAACTAATGTGAATTCCAGATTTTGTGCATGTCTTTAATTATCCCAAACAATTAAAACCCTTGAAGCAACCATCCTCTGGGGATCAGTTGCTATTCCAGCTCTGAGCAAGACAGTTCAAAGTTATTGCTGTGCATTGTTAATAGCACTGATGTGACTTTTTGTTTCCAAAAGAACCACCAAGCACACACGGAAAATTGAGGGCAATGGATCCTCCCCCCCCCCAAAAAATGGGGGGAAAGTATGTGAGAGTGTATAGAGGGATGCTTTTCTGGATAAATGTTGGTAATAAATAAACTGCATAATCTTGGCAAAAATGGATGAATTCATTATCTCCAAATAGTGGAAAATATTATAAATGTCAGTAAATGAAATACATGGGTGTTCCCACTGTAATGTGCTATCCTCTAAGCCACCCAGAAAGAACAGTTTGGCTTGCTGAGTGGGTAGGACTTAGACAAAGTGCAAAGTCGTGTTCTTGGGCTTAAGTAACTTGTTTGAGAAGGGGGCACATGCTTTTTATTGTAAAAGGATATGTGTGTGTGTATCTACTGAGACTTTTTGGACCTAGGAATGAAAACTTTCATTCTGCAATATATATTACTGCATTTCTATATTAACTTTTTTTTTTTTAATTTACTGTGTGCACCTTAAGGCTTTGGGCAATACTAAGTGACTCACCCTGGTGGAAAGCCATGAGATTACCTACAGATGGAGGGGAATAAATTGGCCAACTTGGATTTATTTGTTACTTCCTGTGATGTGATGGATACCAAGAAGGGAAAGTTTTGCCATTTTAAAAAAGTGAAAATAACATGGGCCAGTGTTTCTGAGGAGATGTGCAGGTATGGAAGCTGGAGATGGCAGGAGCAGAATAGCAGTGTTGGATATAGCATGCCATACAAATCTCCCTTGAAACAATAAGCAGTAACGAATTCAGTGGGACTGCTTCTCACCAGATAAGTTTGTAGAGGATGGCTGCCCTAGTTGGCTGTGAACCAAGGCACACAGGTAAGGAAAATGTTGACTCTTGATAGGAACACACAGGGCAGGTTAGTCAGTTGAAAAGGTTTGCTCTGTTCTTTTCCTTTATTCTAGATTTCTGTGTTTGTTGCTCATAGTACATATTTTTATTATTTTTATTGTATATATATATATATTTTAAAAAAGCAGAGGAGTATGATTCATTTCCTTTACATTCAGCTATGGAAATATGTGTGTCAAGCCCAGAAACAGCTTTTTCTTTTTAATTTTGCTTAACACATACTTGAAACCTGAAAGGTGCATTGATGTGGGTTTCTTTTCTTTTAAACACTTCCATAATAAATATGGAAAGCCACAGTTTTACAGCTCCCTGATTTGTTCTGATCTAGCACCATTCCTGTTTGAGATTACAAGGATGATTTTGCTCAAGTCCAAAAATCACAGTGATTCATTTAAAACAAACTGAGGAGGAGGGGGAGGGGGAGGAGGAAGAGGAGGAGGAGGAGGAGGACTAGTGTTCCTGACTTCATTTTTTAAAATAAAAGAAAGCCTACATCTTATGATTTTGAAAATATTATTCCATTTTATAAACAGCCTAGAAAACAGCCTCTACAG
Organism: Phrynosoma platyrhinos; assembly: GCA_020142125.1. Lineage (NCBI taxonomy): Eukaryota > Metazoa > Chordata > Lepidosauria > Squamata > Phrynosomatidae > Phrynosoma > Phrynosoma platyrhinos. The sequence continues at coordinate 225,778,879 of CM034701.1, read as the reverse complement.
AAACAGGGCCTCAAGTAATTCATTTAATCAGCACCAACATGGTATCATTCTAAACCATGGCTGGGCATCCCATTAGTCAGAGAAAGATGGTTGCCTCAAGTAGTGGATGCTGGGAAATGGCAACAACGTATTTAAGGAGAGAACTGTGTTCCCTGTTGGCCTCTCTATGACTCCCTATTCTAGCCTGCTGCTCTCAGATGTAGAAGATACTACTGCCCAAACACTACTGGAGATTCAACTTTCAGACCAGATGACTTTTCTACACGAAATAAGATGGGACACTATATATATAGTCCTTTACCTTGGGGAACAAAACATCTTGGGCCAGACTTGTTCAAATGTCCATGCCTGCATCTGCAGTGCAGAAAGAATACAATATGATACCACTTTAACTGCCATGCTTCAATGTTATGGAATTCTGGGATTTGTAGTTTGTTGTGGCACCAGAGATGTCTGAATTTAGACAGCTAAATGTGTCAAAACTACAAATCTCAGGGTTCTGTAGTATGGAGCCATAACAGTTAAAGTGGTGTCAAACTCCATTATTTCTGCAGTATAGATGCTGCCCATGTTATAAATAGATAACATGGCCCATAATACTAAATCATTTGTCTCTGTTTAGAAAAGTTTGCTGATAATTTCAAAAGAGATAAGCAAATTGTCCCCCCCCCCCCATTTCTTAAAAACAAAAACTTTTTTATTGGAAGAAATACAGCTTAATAACATTAAACAGAGCAACATTTACAGACTGTCAGCATTCCTTAACAAAACATGTAATTAATGCATATACATGTATACTGTATATAACTCATGTATAAGTCTAGAAATTTAGATAAAAAATTGACCCCCAAATCCTGAGTCAACTTATCTATGGGTCAATGTAAGTACTGTATTTTATTTATAAAGGAACTATCCCCTGGTGAAAGACAAGAGTGTGATCTCTCCTGGAAGCACTACCCCCCCATTGTCTCATCCATCCAGCCTTTAGGGGGAGCACAAACAGTTATGGAATTCTGTAAGTTTTTTTATATTGTTTGCCTTTGCTTTGTCCTTTACATCTTTTGTTACATGCCACTAGGTTTTATCCTTGACTTATCAATGGGACATATCAAAATCCATAATTTTGGCTTCACTTATACATGGGGTCAACTTATAGTCAAGTACGTAAAATACATTTCTTTTGTAGCTATCAATTAAATGTAATTCTAGAGACTGGCATGCATCTAGATTACCTATTTCTATTAATAAAAGCAGTAAATGACAATGTATCTGTAATAAAGGCGTCATCATGAGAGCCTTCCATGCATGGTTTTCACTGTAACATCAGAGCTGTTTAGGGTGGTGAGGGAGATGACGCAGGTTCCCCCTGCGCCAAATCCCTTGCTAAACCCGACGACAGCCTGCTGTGACGCATTTAATAACTTCTTTGCAGATAAAATCTCTCAGATCAGAGCTGACTTAGATGCCACCATTGAAACAGAGTCGATAGGCGAGGCGTCCAGCGATTCCGCCGATGTTGTTATACTAGATCAGCTTCAATCTGTGAGTACCGAGGACGTGGACAAG
>CM034701.1:225762505-225777213 GCA_020142125.1 Phrynosoma platyrhinos | reverse complement strand
TATTATTATTATTATTATAGTACGGTAAATACAACAGTGGCCAAAGGATGAGGTTCTGAGCAACTGCCTTACTTGCAGATTCTCTAACAGAGGGCTATTATGACATCAGAAGCCCTTAAAAGCTGATGAAATGTTATCAGCTAAGGGGGATCTTTTAAGAAAACTAAGAGCAACAGTGAGGAGATGGAGCAATTCCTGAGGATATGATTTACACCAAAAACCATGAAAGACCCCAGAAGGACCCTGAACAACTTGGCTAAAAAAAAAAAAAGGTAAAAGATCTCTGTATGAAAGTCAGTTATCCATCTCTTTCAGTACTTTTTGTAGCTAAAATGCTAGTAATGCTTTTTTTGTGCTTAATTAGTTATAACAATAATTTTAGTTGTACTTTTTGTATTCATTTTTGACACAACTCTCTGGGTTTCCGAATTCCCTTAAAGAGAGACAAGGTTAAACTGAGAGATCAGGCGAAAGATAGCAGAGGAAGTACAACCTCTATGGAAATCCATAATAATTGGGCCAGGGCAATTTTAGTCAGTGAATGGCAGCAACAACAAAACACCATCTGTGAATTTCACAGGTTTCTATATTTTCTTATATGTCATCTGTGGTCTCTTGAATATAGTTGTACAATGTACCCTTGGCATCCGCTGGAGTTTTGGTTCCTTGTGGATGCCAAAATCCATGGATACTCAAGTCCCTTTAAAATAAATGGTGTCCCTTATATAAAATGGCAAAATCAAGGTTTGCCTATTGGCATTTATATTTTGGGGAAATATTTTCAAGCCATGGATGCTTGAATCCATGGATATGGAGGGCCAACTGTATTTGAGACAACAGCCTTCTAATTTTGCTTTTCAGTTTCTCTTGCTGTTTCCTATTATGAAATCACAAACCTGCCACAATGCATACAATAGTGATATTACAGATTAGGATTAAGGAGGTGAATAAGAAAAAAAAATTACATCAGCAGTTGCCTGTGAGAAACGCAAATACAGTGAGTGATATTTCACACACACACACACACACACGAAAGGCACAGCCTGTTTTGGAGGGTCCTGGTTAAATAGTATGGTACAAATTTTATTAATTAGTTAACCCACAAAGAAAATATGAATATAAAGTAGATGTGATAGGTTTAATTGGACCATATTCTGTTGCTCCTAACATAAGCACATGTCTGAAAGGAAAAATCTATGAAGCTTGGATACTTCCCAATCTAACACCTCAGAAACTGTAAAGAGGTGGGATCCTGAGAAATCCAAGGGAATGATATCTTTGGAAACTAAACCAGTGAGAGATTAACTGAGGTTGTGTGGTGAAGTCAATTCCCAGCAGTCAGTTTAAAGAAAAGCATTAGATTGGTTGTGTTAAATCTGGTTTAAAGGAAAACATCAAATTGGTTGTGTTATATATATATATATATATATATATATATATATATATGTGTGTGTGTGTGTGTGTGTGTGTGTGTGTGTACATGTATAGACACCTTTATCTGTTCCCACTACATTTTCTAAAGCTAATCTGAGGGGATTTTGAAATACAGAGGGAATAAAGTTTTCTCCAATGTGCTCCTTTTGGTTTCCTGGATTTTTTTTTATTTCATAAAAAGATCTCTGAGGCTGTATAGATTCTCTGCTGCCTAGCTTCCAAAATTGCACATTATAGGATCATATTATTCTTCAGTTAAATATAATTTTGTTTTTGACACCAGCCCTCTGTACTCATCTACACCCACACCTTGTTGTGCATTGCCTATTGTTTTTTTCTGTTTTCTCTGAGTTGTATTAGTTGGTTTGTCCTGGAAGCCAATGTATCAGTGTATTGATCGCAAACCTTTGTAGAGAAACGTTTAATAGACTATTTCAGGGCAGATAAACTTCTAATTATAGAATTTCTGTAACTGAAGACATATTCAGCAACACAACACTGTTTTCTGAACATAAGAAGCTATGTTATACTTGGTTAGTTCATTGGTTCATGCAGTCTAAACCCAGAATTTTGAAATACACACACATAAACACCCTCTTTCCCTTCTCAGAATTCCATCATTCACTTTGTTGGTCATGCTGGTTGATGGATTCTGGAAACTGCAATCCAAAATAGTAACATTAAAGCTCTGCCTAGAACTATACACTCTCACTGACAACAACTTTCCAAAATCTCAGACAGAGATGTTTCCCCGTCTTGCTATCCAACAGTCCTTTCCAGACTGAAACTGAAGGCCTCTGGATTTAAAACATAAGCTCTGTCACTACACTGTGCTATGACCCATACCCTCTCTCTCTGTCCTAGCCATGCTTCCTTTCCCAGGTTCAGTCACCATTTACCACAGGAAGTTTAATGCAGGGTGTGGTAATATTCCTTGTCAGTTATAATGGAAGTGTCAACTTCAGCAGCTGCCTATCAGGGCTCCAGGAAGAAAAGACAAAAGAGGCATTGTGATGCTTGCTGCCCTTTATTGGATTAGGCATGTGTCACCAATAGGACCTCATATAGACTAAGTACAAATGGATATTTCCTATGTCAAGGTCTCATCCACCCCTTGAGTCAAGAAGTCTCCCAATGGTTATGAACTTGAATGTGCTTCCCATTGGTGGTTCATTGATAAAGTAAAAGATATTTGACATGAATAATTTTAAGGAACAGGATACACTATTTCAGACTCTTGAAATGACAAGGTGGGTGAAACTCTGACCCTGCAGACCTCACTGGATGGCAAATCCCATCATTCTTCATCACCGATTATGCTGGCTAGGGCTGATGGGAGTTTGCAGTCCCACCTCTGCTCTAAATCTTGCAGTATCCCTCAGCTGAGGACTCCAGTTCATGCTAACCTTTGTCTGCAATAAGAACAGACAGGGATTCACAGGCTGAGCCAAAATGGCCAACAATGTTTTTAAACACAATAGACATACAAGCCAAAGGGAGTATGGAAACCATCACTTTCATACTTCGTTAATCACTGAAGTGAAAAGAAAAAAATCCATTTCAAAACTTTTCTCTCCACCAGATACAACATTAAGCCCTGTATTTGCTCCCTGTTACAAATATCTGCATGGCGTTTATCTCAATTGATTCTATCTTACCTGGCTCCACCTTGAAATCTGGCATAATGCCAGCAAAAAAGGAAAAGTGACATAAGGTAACCTCAAAAACATTTCTCTAGCCACAATGTACTGTAGCTAGCATGCTTGGCAGATACAGCCAATAGCCTTGAAAGGGGAGTTTTGCTTTGAAGAAAGATAAATTGAGCCATCCATGCAACCACCATAATACCAGTCACTGTAAGCATAAACAAGCAATATATGGGTCATTTGTACTACATTCAGGACAAATAAAAGAAAGTATTCCTTTGTATGAAGCATAATTAATTAGTTAATTAATTGAATTGATTTTATTTCACAAGTTGCTGGGATGAGGGATTGGTCAATATATGTTTACTAGTCAGATGCCAGAAATTAGAAAAGTTACTTTTTCCACTACAACTCTTAGAATTCCCCAACCAGTATGGCCAACAGGCTTATATTGTTTCTGTCAGATACAATGTATCTGAGAACAGCAGTTGTTAAAGGAGACGCAGTGGTTTATGGCAATTTTTAATGCCTTACTTATCAGCTTCCTTTAGGCATCTGGCTGGGTATTGTTGGAGATGCAATTTGGACTACAGATGGATTTTTGGTCATCCCCATTGTGGCTCTTCTTACGTTCTAATGCTCAGCAGAAAAGGCCCCTAATGTGATTTTTCTTCTCATGGACGAATGATTCGATAACAAGGCAGATAGTGAGGTGAGAGAGATAAATTTGTTCCCTTAAAAGTATTTACTCATTCCTAGAAACACTATTTGCAGCCAGGCCATAGGGCTTGTACAAGACAGCTATGGATTTTATATTTCAGCCTCATTGCTCCAGCAGCAAAAGATACTCAGAACATCATCTACTACAGATTTATAAATCTTTCAGCCATCTCCTGACCTCTCTGGAATCTTCCACCACCTGCTCCCCTGCCCTCTTTCCACAATGTGAGCCTTCTTCTTCCCGTTGAGAAGAGGGAAGTGGTAGCAGGCATTAGGGCTGGCATCAGAAGTTCTCAAGAATTCTTCTGAATCTTACTCCTCCCCCAAGGATTTTAGGGTGTTCAACAACAATACTTAAAGCTCTCAGTTGGCAAACAATGAGCTGTTCAGCCATCCCTTGTTCCATACCTGTTTGCTCTGATAACAATATATTAAAGAATTATTCAGCCTTAGCACTATGATGTATGTATGGTACAGAGTAATAATGTTTGTTAAGTGATTAACCAGGTGATGTCAGAGGTGGCTACACCATCCTGGCATCTAGAAAGTTAACTAGAGAAAAGGGAAGGGAAGGGAAGGGAAGGGAAGGGAAGAAAAGAAAAGAAAAGAAAAGAAAACGTGAATTTGGGGGCCCTCACAAATGAAAATATAGAAACAACCTGACAGAAATGAATCGCCTAGGTTTGCCCCTACCTTTGCCTTTTCTGGTTAGGAAAATTCTGACATCTAATACCTGATGATGGTACTGCATACTTCAGATAGATGTTAAGAAATTAAAATTAATTAGTTCATTTCATTTCAAGCCAAACCAAACCACCCTGAGATGTGCATCCCTGTAATATCCATACCACGTTTCATCTGTCTAGGTTTCACAATCTTGAAACAATGGCATACATATGGACATGTACACATTCATAATTATGGATAGCACTGAATTCTCAACCACTTTGTGTTCACAAAAAAACAACAACCAGATATAACAATTGGTTTTATATGACTAGTGCAAGATATTGTGCTGCCTGAAGTGAAAGACATCTCTTCTCCTTCCTTTCACATACAAGTTAAATTTTTAATTATCACCTTTAAAAAATTTTGACAGAAAATTTGTTTTGATTTGTAGTTGTTAACTTTTCTCTACATAGTCACCATTCAGATTTACACATTTTCTCCTGTGTTTCTTGACTCTCCGAATACCCAATATTGTAGAAGTCTGCAGATTGTGCCTTACAGGGGGTATCATAAAGTAATAATTATCACCTAGTAGTTATTATGGTATATTGATGAAATTTTGTCAGTGTCATCATTCATCCCTAAGTGTATGATGTTGAGAAAATCAGCCCATTGTGTCATTTATTTTTCTGACAGCTTGTTCCAGAAGATACTAAAGTGTAAAATCCTCGTAAGGCACAATCTACTGACTTCTACAATAATGGTATTTGGAGGGTCACCCAGATAAGTTAACAAATACAAATCAAAACATATTTTCTGCCAAATTTTTAAAGATTATAATTAAAACTTTATGATATCCCCTTATACCGAAACTAACTGTTGAATCCTTCATCAGTGCTGGTGATGCAGCAGGATAGCCTGGTGGATGAAAGCCAGGCTGAGCAGAACATACATCTCTATGTTCCAATATTGTAATGCTTTTCCATACCTTCATCCTCTGTTGCTTGAGGAGGCTGCCTCACTCTGCCTAATGGTAGAACCGGCTCCAAAAGTCTGCCATAAAAATGCAGGCACTTTTTTTTTATTACGTTACACAACAAAAGGCTATTTTTCCTTAGTTTAATCACTTTCCAGAATGAAGAATGATTTCCTCTTTACACTTCGCTGTTCATTTCTGGCCTTCAGTCAACTTCAGATAATCCAATGCTTCAACTTTCTAGCTGTTCAAACAGTGTGTGTGTGTGTGTGTGTTTAGAAAGAGGTATCAAACCAACGCCCTGCACTCCACTGAGACACTATTCCAAATTAATTATCCAGGTTGCAGCTGCATAGTCTTGCTAAAGATGTGAGTAATAATTTTGTTTAATATTAAATGACTTATCTTTGAAAAATGTTTCCCAGCCTCTGGTGTAACTCAGACAAATGGGAACATGCTTAGGAAGCATATGTGAAAATTCAGTAATGGAAAGAAAGGAAAATTGTCCAGACCTATCAGGCTGTAATATGTGTAAGTCAGAGGAGGAGGAAAAAAAGAAGATGAAAAGTCAATGCTAGATGATTGTAAACTTGTAATAAAAACAATGACTCTCTCAGGCCTCACTTAAAGAGGATTTGGACACAATTTTGAAAAATAATGGTTCAAGGTTTTTAAATGGCTGTAGATTTTTTTTTAAAAAAGAAAACTGATAGCTGCAGGGTGTTCTTGGCTCAAAATGTTCACCTCACTCCATAACATATATATGAATTAAAGTTGGTTAAGAGTGAAATCTTTATAGTTTAATCCTATTAAGGTGGGAGGTTGTGTGGCAGGTTGACAGGATGTTGCAGTAAATATCCCTCTTCATTGGGACAGGAGGTAACAGCCGCAGCAAGATGTGTTGTGGTTGACACCCTCATGCAGAAGAGGCAAATACTGTACAGCACCTAACAGAATCCATCAAAAAGCAGTAGATATATCTCCAAGTGCTCACTGGATGACTGATTTTACAAGGGGGTATCGTAAAGTTTTAATTATCACCGTTTAAAAAATTTGACAGAAAGTTTGTTTTGATTTCTAGTTGTTAACTTATTTCTTCGTAGTCACCATCCAGATTTACACACTTTTCCCAGCATTTCTTGACCCTCCAAATACCATTATTGTAGAAGCCTGTAGATTGTGCCTTACGAGGATTTTACACTTTAGTCACTTCTGGCACAACCTGTCACAAAAACAAAGAACACAATGAGCTGATTTTCTCAACACCATGCACTTAAGGTCCAATGATGACACTGACAAAATTTCATCAATATACCATAATAATTTCTGGGTGATAATTATTACTTTACAGTACCCCCTTGTAAGGTGCAAGCTGCAGACTTCTACAATATCAGGTATTTGGAGCATCAAGAAATGCTGGGAAATTGTGTAAATCTGGATGGTGACTACATGGAGATAAGTTAACATCTACAAATCAAACTCAGGTAGGCTGCTGAGTTTCCCTGGATTTTTTTGTTTGTGCATTTTTGTATATTTTTAAAATATATTTACAGGTATTTAATTTTTATCCCACTTTTTGCCCAATATGGCTCCAAGGCAGCACAGAATCAAAACAACATCCAATTAAAATACAGCTATTGTTCTGACTTCTTCACCAGTTGAACTTTTACAGGATAGAATGGCTATTTTCCCACCATTCTCACCTCCCTACCTTAAACAATTGTTTTAATACAGCTCAAGACTCCTCTATTTGGAATTCTGAAATTCAAAATATTGCAAAAAAACAAAACTTTTTCCATGGGTGGCTGAGGTAGTGACATCATTGCTTTCTGATGGTTCAGTGTACTCAAATATTGTATAGAATTACCTTAAGCCTATGTGTATAAGGTGTATATGAAGCATAAATAAATTTTGAGTTTAGATTTGGGTCTTATCTTCAAGATATCTCATTAGGTACATACATGCAAATACAGGTATTCAAAAATCCTAAATAAAAATCCAAAATTTGAAACACCTCTGGTCCCAAGCATTTTGGATAAGGGAGACGCAAGGCCTTTGCAGACTGCCAGAAATAGTGCACTTTAAATTGCGGCACTGCCCTGGCTCAGTGCTAGGGAATCATGGGAACTGTAATTTGCTGTGGTGCCAGAGCTCTCTGATAGAGAAGGCTCAATGTCATAGAAAAAAAAATGCAATTCTCATGATTCCCTAGCACTGAGCCAGGGCAGTGCCTCAATTTAAAGTGCACTATTTCTGGCAGTCTGCAAAGGCCCGCAATCTGTACAATAGGATTAGGGTGACCTAAGACATTTTACTGCCTGAGTGGGAAGGTGTCCCTTCCCATTCCAGCTATAGAAGCCAACTTCAGCTATGAGAATGGGGCAAGATTTTTCCACACCTGTGAGTAACAAGCCAGTAAGGGATACAGGATAGAGTAGAAAAGAATACATTTAAAAATTTAAAAAGTGGTTGAAAAATGTTTTTCCAGAGTATCAGGAAACCATAATCAAGGGAATCCTGGACTAATGAGAATTTTCACAGTTCAGGATTTATTTTACACAAAATTTGCTCTCTCTCTCTCTCTCTCTCTCTCTCTCTCTCTCTCTCTCACTGTGCGTGTGTGTGTGCATGTGCATGTGGAGAAACTGCATTTTCTATACAGAAAATATTTCTTGCACAAAATATCATTTTCTCTACAGAAAATGCCTTTCCTTCACAGAAAATGCTGTTTTCTATGTAAAAAACAAAACAAAAACATATGTGAATCTAAACAGAATAAGTGCTGAACTGTGAATAACATTCTTGCAGCAGGAAGAAAATTGCTAGAGTTACTTGTTGCTTCCTTTAAAAACCCAGTTTATGAAGAATCACTTCCCTAAAGCAGAGTTGGTTAAATGGAACATATAACTTGGTCATTCAAAAGAAGGCAATAGCCAGGAACTGCTGCTGATCACTCTCTGTGTTACCCAGCATCTGCCACCTGAGACAACTGCTTCCCTCGGCCTCATGGAATGGCTGACCCTCACCGGCTTGCCTCCCCATCTTTTATCTATCTCCACATCTCCTTCTCCTATTATTCCTGCTGCTAGAACAAACATCATTGAACAGTTAAGATTTATTAGTCTGAAACAGATTTACTTATGACGGTAACAGAAAAAGCAGCCTCAATAAAATAAAACAGACAACTCCTTAATAGTTGCAGGGAATGATACGTGGCATCTTACTCTTTCAGTGGCATCTTTGCTTTGACTTGCCTAATAGTTCCCTCACTGTGAGCAACAGATCTTTCACCAAGTGAAGGCATCATTCTTTTTTATATCTTCTCCCCTGCTGTACATCTAGGCCTATCTAGAAACATCAGCTCTCACTTTCAATAAATGATAGCATCATTATTACACACACCCTGACTCAGAAATCTGTAGGTTTGCTACAGCTGCAACTTAAGACCAATTCACATATATTTAAGTGGCTTCTTATACAAAGCAACATTAGAATGTCAGAAATCACTCTGGGATACTTTCCCTGTGGACTGGCATAGCTACTGTTGGACTGGGAGGGATGCTGCTACATCCTCAGTCCTTGTCCAGCCTTCACACCCTCTGCTGGGGTCGAAGGACAGATCCAGCCTGCTTCCAAGCATGAGCACCACTGCTGCATGTATTACTGAGCACTACCTCTGCTTGGGGAGAGATGTTTTTTGCCATTGGGCATCCAGGAATTAAGCTGTGCCCCCAGTCCTGTGGGCATGACCCTATGACATTGGATCACACAATGTTTTCTCAGACCAACAATTGATGGGTGTATTCAAGTTGTCATTATTTATTTATTTCTTACCCTTTCTCTAGACCAAGGCAGCTTACAAGTTAAAATAAGAGCAAATAAAATTCCACAGCATTAAGAATTACACCAGTTAAAATATAATTAAGCTATATATAAAATTAAAAACAATTTAAATGCAGAACCCACTAAAAACAGCAGCAGCAACAAATATAGACAACACAACCATCTCATCAAAGGCCCTTCTCCCCTCAGCAGTTTGTTATCAAATGTCTGTTGAAACCAAAAAGGTTTTGCCTGCCTCTGGAAGGACACCATGGAGAGTGACAGTCTACTCTGTTTAGGGAAAGAGTTCCAGAGTGTGGGAGCAGCCCCTGAGAAGTACCTGTGAGGGTGGTGGGATGAGCAGAAGGGCCTCCTCTGAAGATCTCAAGACATGGGCAAACTCATATGAGAGAATACAGTCTTTCAGATAACCTAGACACAAGCTGTACAGGTTGGTTGGGGTGTGCTGTGGTTACTTACCAGTGTGCAGGAGTGAACCAAAGAACTGGTCAAGATTACTTCAATTACACCAGCTGGAGAACTTCAGGAATTCATTTTCCCTTGACAAGCAATTATAAAGATATGTGTATGATGAAACCTGTATCTCCATAGTTATAAACCTCCCTGATCCATCAGTGGCAATGAGAATGGTAGTTGGTGTTATCATGTACAGAGCAGGTAGGATTTTATCTCCCTTCCTAAGTAGCAGAACTCCTAAGAATGCCCATCTCTCCAGATGAAGATTTATTGCAACCTTTAAAAGCTTAATTGTGTGTAGGGCCAGGCAGGACTGCATCTCAGTCAGAGATTCTCCCACACCTGACCTAAACTATCCTTCTTGAATGGATAATAGTGATATTTCCTGCAGAGAAGGCACCAAGGTAAGTCTGGACAAGACAGAAATTGTTATTCAGGTGTGTTCTTTGCTGGAGAATAGCAATAGCGTTTAGATTTCTATACTGCTTCATAGTGAACTCTGCATTCTTAAAGCAGTTTACAATTGGTGAGCCAATTGCCCCCAACAAGCTGGATACTCATTTTACTGACCTACGAAAGGATGGAAGGCTGAAGTCAACCTGGAACCCTCTGGGATTGGACTCACAATGTTGTGGCTGCAGTACCAGTGTTTAATCACTGCACCACCAAGGCTCCTTATCATGTTAAACATTTCCCCACCAGTAATTGCTATCTTGAGCATTCACAATTCCTTTGGTCTTAAGGAATCATAGCATGAGAACCATGGAGTGCCAGAGTAGTTGCTAAATGGAGAGTACCACTATAACTCAGGAAGGCTAAATATTACCTTATTGTCAACAGTCTCAGGGCCTTTACAAACTGCCAGAAATAATGCAGCTTGAGGCTACTTTAACTGCCCTGGCTCAGTGCTAGAGAATCATGGAAACTATAGTTTATTGTGGCACCAGAGCTCTCTGGCAGAGAAGGCTCAATGTCTCAGAAAAACCTACAGTTCCCATGATTCCCTAGCACTGAGCCAGGGCAGTTAAAGTGGACTCTATTTGCACTATTTCTGGCAGTCTGCAAAGGCTCTCAGTCTCTCTCTCTCTCTCCCCCAACCCAGTTTACCAGTGAATCTCTGAATGTGAAGTGGTGGAACACAAGGTGAATCAGGTGAATGAGAAGGGCATCTAGGTCAGGGAAGAGAATTATGCAGACCTCCAAATGTTGTTGGGCTGCAAATCCTAGCAGTTCCAAGCATAGACAATGGTGAGGAAGCCTGTACATCTGGAGGGCTGCATGATTCCCACCCTTGCTCTAGGTGGCCATGCTCATGCCCTGCTTCTCTCTTCCACTCTCTAGGGGTACATCTACAATGTAGAAATAATGCAATTTGATATCACTTTACATGCTGTAGCTCCATCCTTTAGAATTCCAGGTTCTGTAGTTTTACATGGTCTGTTGCCATCTCTGCCAAGGTGTGCTGGTGCCTCACAAAACTACTAGTCTCAGGATTCTGTAGGCTGGAGCCATGGAAGTTAAAGTGGTGTCAAACTGCATTATTTCTACAGTGTTAATGCACTCTATCACTTTCCATCTCTCTCACATACGTTCATCACCTTCTTCTGAACATGTGGCCAAAAACAAGTGCTGTAGCTGTAGGTCAGTACTGATTCCTGTCAGTGTTTTGGTTGTGCCTATCTTTTGAAGCTGCTATTCAGCAGTAGCAGAGACCAGCATTGTGCATGCAACTGTTCCTCTATAATGTTGATGATCTTATTGCTCAAGTGAGCTCCAGTGCTTTTGCATACTGTTGAACAGAAAGTCTTGTAACAAATTGCCTTTCAGGACCTTAGTAACAGTCTAGTTCTAAATTAGCATCAAGAAAAATAGATTTGTGATATAAAAATTGAGCCTTGCTTGACAGCATTTCATAGCAAATCAGAAAGATGTATGGGCATTCTCCAACATGATAGCTGGGATGATTAAGGACTCTATAATAAACTGGGATTACAAAGGGATATCTAGGATGGGATGTCACAAATAGTGAGACTCATGGGCAACATAGAGAAGTCTTGTTTCTGTGTTACTTGGATTTTAAAACTTTGTGACCATTGCAAAGGTTCTAAATAAATAACAGAATTCTATTCTATTACAACAGAATATTTTTTCCCCATATTGTCATCCAATATAAGAGAGCCAATGGTTCTTCAAGACCTAAACCCGTATTTGGTAAAGCATTAGACCATTAAGTGTCTTGAAGTCGTAAAGTGAATCTCTAATCTTTGTAGTGGTATATGACTCATGAATGTTTTCTATTATAAATACAGATATAATAATAATGTAAAGGCACTACAGCTCCATCTAAATACCATTCCTTGGTAATGGAGATGCAATGAATTGTGCTATTACTCTGAAGTGGGCTATCATTAACTTCCAGGCATAAAAATACTGTGATTTCTTTATATTTCAGGTTATAATTCTGTTCTTGGGAGATTAAACTTCAGTGTTCACCCTGACAAATAATAATTTGTCTTCTCTGTACTCCAGAATCTAACATGTCTCTGAATTCAGATTTCTTAATCACTGCATAATGTAATAGCACTCACTGTAGCAGGGCTGTAATTCATATGAAGCAACGTATGAAATACTAAGCACATATAGGAAAAGGAGACTGCAACTTATAAGAAGTCTCCACACAATTGATTTTAACAAGCCACTATTTCGGCAGCATTCCAAACATTCCATTGTCTCTTTAATGTTCTTCATGCAACCACCATCATAGTTGTTTAATGTTGAGCTTGATATTTCTCACCTATCTCTTACTTGGCCTTATGACAAAGTTCCAAACATCATGGTGATCTCCCTTGTTGTGTTAATCAGGGACTGATATTGACATACTGAAGCACACATCAGGGCTCAGGTAACCACAGTAACCTTGCAATATTTTGTTATAGATTAAATGGTACCTGTAGAAGAAAGATTATTATTGTTTGGTTCTAAAGCTGGAGGAATGCCATTTTTGCATTACTGCTCTCTGTTTTTTTTTTAAAATGTGTCCGTCTCAGCCTGAAGTAATTTAGAGTTGGCCAGATTCATCCTCTCCCTGCCTAACCCCAACTTGACTTTGATCTGGTTTCTGTCTGCCATTAGCTTTTCCTTTTGCTTCAAATCTTCTCTTCTCTTCTGACTGAATCTCCATAAGGAGGTAAATTGATGTCTTCCAAACAGCAAATCACAAATTTTAAGCATATACAACTCACTGTCTCTAGGGAGCTGGGATAATGACATTCAGCTGTAGGCTTGTAATATTTACATGTGCCAGGTGTGTCCTATGTGATGTGTTCCTATGTAATGGTTGACAACCCACATTCTGTGCAGATAGGTGCAGGGAGAACAAATTCTGACTTTAGAGTGTTAAGCCTGGAGCTAGTAGGTGAGCACTACCAGTGCAACAGAATGAGATGATTGTGTCAAGCAGAAGACAATTGTGGTGGCCCTTTCCTGGTTGCTCTTCATGAACAGCCGCTCTTCTCTTTTGGAGGACAGAACTCTGAAGGCCACACAACCTTGGAAGGCTTCCCCATCTTAGGTCTGGTGAAACACACAATTCTATAACCAGGGTTTAAGTCAAGTCCACTTCTGCCTGCAGGATAGGGAGGACACCATCGTGTCTTTTTTCTCAGCCAGCAAAGTCTCATGGTCTGGCCTTAAAAAACTGAGCAAGTTGCTTATCATTCTCCTTCTTTCATCTCATTTATTTCATTTATGTTTTCTTGCCTTTCTTTCATACAACATACACATAGTTCTGTATGACTTGCATATGAAACCAGCCACATATTTGTTCATGCTGTGCTATGAATCAGAAGCCTCCCTACTAGGCCAAACTTACATGGTGGTTGGGTGTATGCAAATGATCAGATTATCACACATATACAAAGTCTTGTGTAAAGTGGGCCCTTGGTATCTGCTGGGGTTTGGTTCCAGCCCCCTCCAATAGATACAAAAATTTGAGGATGCTCAAGTCCTATTATATATAATGGTGTAGAAAAATTGTGTCCCTGACTTTTTTTAAATGACAAAATCAAAATTTGCTTTTTGGATTTTTGGAGGGGGGATATTTTCAAGCCATGGATGGTGGAATCCATGGATGCAGAAACTGTATAACGAGGGCTCATTCTAAATGAGCAAATTTGCAATTATTTTTAAATATGAGTTTGTATTATATTAATATGGATGACTCCATGTTAACCCTTAAGGAATTTATCTAGAAGGTCTGAGGAAAATCTGAATGTATGCCTGTTGGTGGGCCTTGGTATGTTTATGAGATGGTGTAGGCAGTTGTTATTATTATTATTATTATTATTATTAGTAGTAGTAGTAGTATTTATACCCCACTCTTCAGTCAAAAGGCTATCAGTTCTACATGTAATAGTGGGAAGTTGTGACTGGCCACACTTATTGCTGCACCAGGACATTATTAATGGTTAGGTCCTGCTACTTGGAGCACCAGGGAGTTGGGTAGACATGCGCAACAGCTCTGTTTGAGGAATGAAAGCAGCTGGCAAAGGGGAAGACATGGAACTGCATGAGCAGAGCCCTCTACTTGCCTGATATAGGATCTTGGCATATGTTATACAGCACCAGTGTAATAGCTACTGCAGCCAATTGCACTTCAAGTTCACACACAGCCCCTCTTTCACTTTTTACTTGGTAGATACACTACTAATTGTCCACTGTACAATAGGCAAATTCAAGGCCATGGTGCCCATTCTGTTCAACTGTGCCATCCAGTGTACACAGCTACATATTTATGCTATGTTAAAAGTGTATAGAATCTTGGTCTTTTGGTGATGTGTGTGATGAATAATGAATGAATGTAATTAATTAATGCAGCACTGTGGTGTAGTGGTTTCAGTGTAGGACTGGGACTCTGAAGATCAGGGTTCAGTTCCCTGGTTGGCCACTGGATGATTTTGGGTAAG
>CM034701.1:225747953-225762405 GCA_020142125.1 Phrynosoma platyrhinos | reverse complement strand
GACCTGGAGCAATGGATTCCAACTACAGTAAAAGAGATTCCACCTCAACATTAGGAAGAACTTCCTGACAGTAAAAACTGTTTGACGGTGGAATACACTGCTGCCTTGGAGAGTAGTGGAGTCCCCTCCTTGGGAGGTTTGTAAACAGAGGCTAGATGGTCACCTGTCAGGAGTGCTTTGATTCTTACATGGCAGGGAGTTGGATTTGATGGTCCTTGTGGTCTCCTCCAACTCTTTGATTCCATGATTTAATCAATGTTTTCAATGTTTAGATTTCTACTTTCCTTAGGGATGTCAGTTGATTTGCTGCCTACACACATCTGTCACAACCCGAAGGCCTTGGCTGAACTCATACCTTAAATTCTTTGGCCACCATTCTCAGAATCCCCCAGTTAGCATCATTAGTGGTCATGCTGTCTAGGAGAGTCAGTGAATTGTCAAAAAAAGGTAACTTATCCAAATTCTGCTAAAATTTATAGCAATGTAAGAAAGAAGGTACATTAATGGACATGCATGTTCACAAACACACACAGGTTGCTATTGGAGTTTGTACTTTGTAAAGGGAAGGAGACAGGCAATAAGGAGACAGGAAGTGTAGCTGCCAGTTGCGTTCCTACAGTTCTGTGCTATTTTGTGGTCTTTCAATTGCTTGCACAGTGAAGGGGAAACTCCAAGAGCATTTGTTCACTACTTTTCTTTGAAGAGCAAACCTCACCTTCCCTCACTGCCCCCTGTGCCCAGCCTTGTCTTCCTGGCATGCTTTTACATGATTGGGTAAGGAAGTTATTTCAGCATGCTTGTAGGGCATTCAGAACAGCTTTTTGTGAGCTATGAAGTATAAAACAGAAAATCAAATAAGAATAAAAAAGCAAACTTGGACATGAAAAAACAAAACAAAGCCAACCCTCTAACACAAACAGAGTCAAAACCAGAAAAATAAAATATTGTACCTAAATCAGCAATGGAAAAATATTGTTTACTGGTAGAGTAAAAGCCAGTCAAAAGGGAAAGGTTGAGATTACAAGGCAGGAAACAAAGGATGCTTGCATGGAATGTATTCTTTTAAACATCATAGCAATCTAATAAGGGATCTAATTTTAAACATGGACAAATAGCCCAATTTGTTACAATGCTACAAATCAAAGGGCCTTGGCAGACGGCTAATTGAGCCATCTCTGAGGCCAGGAAGAGGAGGAGCAGCCACACGCGCGGCGCTCCTTCCTCTCCCTGAGGCCGTCCTCGGAGCCGCCGGCCCTCCGCACGGCCGGCACTCCGGGGACAACCTCCCGCCACAGCGACTGGACGCACTGCGTCGGAAAAGACAGAGAAAGTGCGCCTGATGCTTTTAGGGCGCACTTTCCCTGTCTTGAGGAAGGAGCGCTGATTTGGCGCTCCTTCTAGGGACGCTGCCGGTGCGCCAAGGTGCGGAGGCTGCGGCCCCACGGCACGCCGGCCCAGGGTGTCTGGGAAGCTCTCGTCTGCTTCCCCCCAAAGTTGAGCAAAAGAGTGGCTCTGGGCTGCATGTGCTCCTCCAAGGGTATTTTTGTGAAGCTGTCCAGACTTCCAGAACCCATTTCTGGCTATTGTTGTTGTTATGTGCCTTCAAGTTGATTCTGACTTATTGTGATTCTAAGGTGAATCTACCACAGGTTTTTCTTTACAAGGTTTGTTGAGAAGGGTTTGCCTTTGCCTTCCTCTGAGACTGAGAGAGTGTGACTTGCTCAAGGTTGCCCAGTGGGTTTTTATGGCTGAGCAGGGATTTGAACCCTGGTCTCCAGAACTGTAGTCCATTGTTCAAACCACTATGCACACTGGCTGTATACAAGGTAAACTGCTTCGCCTAGAAGCATCCTGGTATGCTTCTGGCACACCTCCCCCACCCCCAGGCAAATGAGCATAGGAATGCAGCCTAAGGAACTGATCTACTCATTCAGAATATGTTGTTGTTATGTGCCTTAGGTATGGGATGTGTTGTTTAGCTTCTGCCTGGACAATTTGATTACTCTATATGAGACATCCCACCCTTATTTCTCACATTTCCAAACAGAATAAACACATATAAGGTTTGCATTTGGTGAAGCATCATTTCAAATTGCAGATGGTACAATGCTTTGCATGTTTAAATGCTTCTTATCTTTTGCTAAAAACCCGATGCTTTCTAGATGTAGAAAATTGGACCATTTGATTGAATATGTTCTAATGGGCTTGTTTTTTATATGTAGGGAGTTTTCATCTCATTTGTATACTTCTGACTATGGGGGGGAAGCAGACGGCACTTTGCGCCACCTTGGAGGCAAGGAAGGGGAGGGGCAGCCTCACGCAGGGAACCCCAACCCCTTCCCGAACATGTCATCAAAGCGCCCATCGCTCCACATGACGGGCGCTCCGATGACATACTTCCGCTGCAGTGTCCACACACGCTGCAGCAGAAGAGATGTCAAAGGTGCACCCAATGCCTCTTGCAGTGCACCTTTGGCACCTTGCAGAAGGAGCACTATTTTAGCATTCCTTCCAAGGCCCGAAAAGGAGAGGATTGGGGCCGAGGAGTGCGGCTACCTCAGCTTCAATCCGCAGCTTCTTGGGGCGGCCCACGGCCACCTGTCTGCTTAGGCCCTATGGAGATGATTGCATGGGGAAAAAGTCCTGATATAGATTTGGGATTCAAACCCCAAAACCTGATGTTATCACACAGGCCAGCAGTCAGACAAGTGCAATCCAGATGCAACCCAGACCCCAGCCACACTTATCCCATGGCTTTACAAAAATTGGAACTTACCATTTTTGAAAAGCCCTAGGATAAGTGCAGCTGGGGTCCTGGTTGCAACCAGACAGCACTTGCCCAGTCGCCAGCACATGCGATAACATCTGGTTTTGGGTTTTCAGTCCTGAATCTATATTGGGACTTTTTATCCATGCAATAATCTGTTATGTTTTATGGGAGGGAGCATGTATAAAATGCTGGCAAGGCTTTAACACAGCTGAATTATTCTGAATGTAAGACTCATTCTTAGATAAAGCTTCATTTGTGAATGCAGCTTCTGCAGAAGGAGACAAACAAAATTTCTCATTTGGGTCCCTACTCACATAGATCAAGACAATTGTGAAGCTTTATACATGGAGCTATTGTTCAATTTCAGTGTAACATGGCTCTGTGCAGCTGAGATAACAAAGTAAAATCTGGAATGCACTCGGTCTTTCTCTGCTCTGTCAGTTCCAGCATTTTCCCAGCATACTGTTGTGTGCTCCTGTCACCCTTTCCTAGCAGCTCAAGAGGAATAAAATGCATTCTAAAATATTTCAGTATACAGTCACCCCTCCATTTTTGTGGGGAATCCATTCTGCCCCCCCCCCCCGTGAAAACAAAAACTCACAGATATTCAGGCCCCATTGGCTTGAATGGCCATGTGCTGGTGCTTGTGGCACTGTTCATGTGCTTTGTGCGTGCATGCCATTTTTAGCCAATGGGGCTTGCTGGTCCATGAATGACCAAGACAGCAGACTCAAAGTCCATGAAAATGGAGGTACAGCTGTATTTCAGCATTCAGTGTTTACATATTGTGAAGGTTTGCCATTTAGGCCAGAGATGGAGAGTCCAGACATTTAGAATTTGTTGTAATCAGGGTCATTTCATTATTAATCTGATGACTTGGTAATTGATTTGGGGGCAAGCATTTATTTGAATATCCATCATCTGCACATTAAAAAGAATTGTTGCAGACTCCAGTCCTGTTCTCATTTACCTTGAGAGTAAGGTTTATTTAATTCACTTGGATTTACTTCTGAGTAGAGCAGGATAGGATTGCACGGTCAGAGAATTTGGAACATATGAATTCCATTTTGGCAAGAGTTCCCTCAGCTTAGCTACTGCAGATCATGGCCAATAGAATGAAGACCATCTATTTTATTTCTGTGTCCTTTAAAGTCTTGTAGGTGTTCCACAAAGTAGCACAGAGAGAGAGAGAGAGAGAGAGAGAGAGAAGCTCTGATTTTTATAAGGCAGGCCTATTTGCAGCTCATACTTATGTGTCATATAATTATGAATAGCCAGCTGAAGGCAGAAGAGAGAAAGGACTGTAGCTATTGTTGGGGGGGGGGAGGCATTGCCCCCAATAAGAATCTGCCCCCACAATGAAATATTCCTTCACTCTCTAGGTTTCTTGCATTACACTCACTTGGAATTTCAGGGAGGTTGAAGACTGCCAGAAATAGTGCAAATTGAGTCCACTTTTAGGGTTAGGGTTAGTGCTAGGGAATCATGGGAACTGTAATTTATTGTGGCACCAGAGCTCTCTGACAGAGAAGGCTCAATGTCTCAGGAAAAAAACAATTCCCATGATTCCCTAGCACTAACCCTAACTCTAAAAGTGGACTCAATTTGCACTATTTCTGGCAGTCTGCAACCCCCATTAGTTGAGCATTTAGAAATACAATTTAGGCATAGAAAGGAAAGGAGCAGCTAAAGATACCAAAGGAATTCAAACATAGTATGTATGCATTCTTGGTCTGAATAACTTTCACTGTATCACTTTCTGCAAATGATAGCAATGATAGATAGATAGGAAATGAAGGAAAAATTTACTGGGCTCCAAAATTCTTAGTTGGGGAGATAATGCCTTCCTCCCAGCACAGTGCTACCTGTGGAACATGTAATAGCTTGCTGAGGAGCAATTGCCATGCAAGAGCAATTAATTTTTCAGGATAGAGTTTAAGAAGTCTTAAGTTTAAATTTAAGATTAAATTATATAACAGTGAAGTAAGGGCCGATGCAGATGGTCCCTAACAGGTGGTTCTGTTCCACGCCTGGGAGCACCAGATTGGGGCCATGGCAACCACACACTGTGGCCCCAATCTGGTTTTTTGCTGCTCCTCAATGAGTGGGCAAATGTCACTCTTTTTGGGGGTGGCAAAAAGCTGCAGCAGTTCTTTTGCACCCCTTTGGTGCAGCTTGTGTGCACGCTGCACCAACAAGGCACCATGATGCCACATGCTGTGTGGTTGGGTGTACGGTGTTGGGGCAGAGTTGGGGCAGCTGGCGTGCAGTCGCCCCACCCCAACTCCACCCCCAGGCAGGCCTTTTAGGCTGGAAGCTATAGGCAGAATGAGATGGACATCTGTAGAGGAAGAACTATAGAACTATTGATTCCATTGCAGAACCAACGCAAAACGTTTTACTGCCAGAAGGGGAATGGCAAATGCTTCTCTCTCACACCCAAATCAAGAAGCATAGTAATACCATACACTACAATTGTCCCAATTTGGCAGAGAGTCCCCATTAATCCCCTGTCATCTCATTTTTAGCTGCTTATTAAATGTTTCAGTCTCTCTCTCCTCCTCCCACTTTGCCCCTTGCCTTCAGCCAGCTGAAGGCAAGGGAGAGAAAGGAGTGCAACTGTGGTGGTGAAAATCCCACTCCCTCTGCTTAATGGTAAGGCTTGTCCTGCTTCATTGTCAGGCCTGTTGTGATTGCTAGAATGGGGTGAGCATAAGATTGAGTAGTAGAAATGCTGACAGTAGGGAAACTTGGGTTCACTTGGGAAAATGCTTTAAAAATTGTCTCAAAACAAGGGATGAAGCATTTTACACACAACACACACAAAAAGAAGAGATAGAAGCAACATTTGCAGCATCTCAGTCTTAATTACAAACTGATCTAGCTCTTAATTAACTAATGTACTTTGTATAGCAGGGATGAGCAATTTCTACAGGGTTGGGGTTTACTTGTATGGTTGGCCAAGTGCTAGACTGCTGTATTTGTTTTGGTTTCTTAAAAAGTTGTAAAAATGCATAAACTTTAGCTAATATATGTAGTAAAGGTAAAGTTATCACACATTGACAAATGTGTCAAGTTGTATCTGACTCTAGGGGGCGGTGATCATCTCTGTTACTAAGCCAAAGAGCCAGCATCATCAGAGACTACTCTGTGATCATGTGGTCAGCATGACTGCACAGAATGCTTTTACCTTCCCATTGAGAAGTGGTACCTGTTTATCTATGTGCATTTGCATGCTTTCAAACTGCTAGGTTGGCAGAATCTGGGGCTAGTTATGGGAGCTCATCCCATCACACAGCACCTGGGCCTTGAACTGCCAACCTGCTGATCTTGCAATCAACAGAGTCAGTGTCTTAATCACTTGAGCCACCACATCCCCTAAGTGTAGATTAGAAATTTTTGGAATTGTGGATTAAATATTATTGCATTCATTAAAATCCCTCGCTCATTAATAAGATATACAATATCTCCACCCATGCTTGATTAATTATTATTATATTTATATTTACATACAAATGAATGTACTAAAATCGAGTTAGTATGCTATTGAGTATGAGATTGACTGCTGATTTTTGAACTAAAAGAAAGTAAATAAACTATGATTCTCACTACTCCACTGAATATAATGCATTTATTTCCTTTGCCCATTGACTGTAGTGCATTTAGGAGTTTACCAACTGATCTTCTGGCAAAAGTCATTTTTTTAAAACAATAAAATGTATGAGGAGCTCTAGGAAGCATATAAAAGGCCTGGGTGATGGCTTGTGACCCATAGGTTACACTGCTCATTCCTAGTATAGGGATGGAAAGAATATTCAAAAATATTAATAAATAGTTGGAAGATATGCTTCTCAAGAGTAAAAAAAAAAACTATAATGAAATCTGGATTGATGAGAATCTTTGCAATTTGGAACTTATTCTGCACACAATCTTCACATGATTATTTTGCATAGGAAACCACCAAATATTGTCTTCTGTGCAGAAAATGCTGTTTTCTGTTCAAAAATGCCATGTGTGAATTTTGCAAAGAATAAGTCACAAACTGAGAATAATCTTTGATAATGACACAATTTTCAAAGATTTTTTCAAAGCAGTGAGAAAATTGTTAAAATAGCTCATTACTTCTTGTGAATAGAAATTTAGCAAAGAAGTACATCCCTAAGATTATAGGATAGCATGGCCTTCAGAAATTTGTCCACTTGACACAGAATAGCTCTCTACAGGCATTCCAAGTTCTCTCTGTGGAGGGGCACAGGGAGAGGCAGGCCAGCTTCATTCAATGTCCATTCTTTGTGCATTGACTAGGAAGGTCTTCACGGAGATTTTAACCAAATTTGGCTGAAAGTAATTGCAGTCTTCTCCATGAAAGGAACCCAATTGTGTGGATGGTTATAACATATCATTTATAATTTTGAATGTTTGCAAATGGCCTTCATGAAACATGATAGTGCACATAAAACTTCTTCTTTCAGGCTGTCTGGATTATTTGGTAAGTGCTAGGAGTAGAAGATAAATTGGTATGAGTGATTCTAAAGCAAATTTACCTAATTTCACACTTTTAAACCAAAACACAACCTCAAACCCGGTCATCCTTCCAAATTGATACTTTTCCAAAAATCACAATGGACCACTGCAATGATTTTTTTAAAAAAATGCAACAATAAGCATTATTAGTTTAACATGCACACAACAATGCATGTATTTTTGAAAATAATATTAAAATGCATTGGATTAAGAAAACCATTCACAAAAAATGATATATTGGACTAAAATGGATGTAGAAGACATACAGATTTTCATGGTGATTTTCATGGGGGGGGGGAATCCTCAAAATTTGAGTCAAATCAGATTGAAAATTGTAAGCATGAAAAGTAGAGAGAAACCTAAATTGACAGATAAGTCCAACAGTGGTAGATATATTCATGAGACTCATTCATTGCTGTAAAGCTACATGAGCTACATTCAGTGATTCCCAAACTTTGATCCCCCAGGTGTTTTGGATTTCAGCTCCCAGGATTTCTGGACATTGGCTATGATGACTGGGGCTTCTGGAAGTTGAAGTCCAAAGTTTGGTAATCTGTAGACTACAGTATAAACCATCAAGTTTATATATTATTCTTTAACAATGCATAAGGAATTAATCTTTTTTTTCTGTGAAAGATAATTAATTAATTAATTAATTTCCTTGAACTACACAGTAAGACCACTTGACCATATGGGCATTTGTTCAACAACTAGGTTTTGTATTTAGATCAGTTCTTGCTGCACTGAAACCTCAGACCCTCTCTTATTTCTGAACATACTTATCTGCAAGGATTGAGGGAAGGAATTAGGGGTAATTGAATTTATAGGCAGATGTGATTGATGATAGGAACTATGCTTCTCAATGGGCAGTTATGATAAACTACATTGTCTGTTTTTCAGTGCTTAAAAAAATACAGTAGAAATATATATTTACAAACATCAAGCCAAATCAGAACAGAGTTTGTCATTACTAAGGAGGACCCTACAAATGAAAGTTGTGACTTTTCCTCCTGAGTTCTATAAACCAAACCCTGGAGATCAGAGCAGCAGCTGAAGAATATGTGAAAGACCTAGAAAGTGCTAATTTGTAGTGATGTCAATAAATTTCATTGTTCCTAGCATCAAAATATGAATCTCAGGAACTCATAGTGCTTTCTTTAGATATGAGGTTCTGTCTCCCATGCATTCCTCCTTCCTTTTATTTATATTCCACCTTTTCCTCAAACTGGGTCTCAAGGCAGCTTATAAAATAAGGAAAAGTACATTAAAAACTCATCTGATTAAAAACATACAGACAGTTGATATTAAAAGAGATGTAATCTAACAACAAAATCAAAAACATTTAAGCCATTATTTTAAAACAAAGAATACAAACAGCACCATAAAAAAGTCATTTTCTGTTATAAAGCAATCAATTCCCCAAAGCTTACTGGAGTTAATACATCTTTACCTGCCACCTCCCTTCACTTAGAAGGGAGTTCCAGAGCCCTGGAGAAGATCCTCTCCTGTGTGTCCACCAAAGATGTCTGTGAAGGAGGTGGGATCAAATGAAGTTCTTCCCTCAAAGCTCTTAAGAACATGGACAGACTCATATGGGAACATATAGGGGGGATGCAGACCAGGTCTGGAGCGCCGCCGGAGTTCAGCCTCCGGACCGCGGTGCTCCTGCTGCGCATCTAAAAGGAGCACCAAATTGGCGCTCCTTTTAGATTTAAGGGAAAGTGCGCCCCAAAAGCGGCGGGCGCACTTTCCCTGACTCAAACGACGCAGTGCATGTGGGCGCTGCACCGTGAGGTCATCCCCGGTGCGCCGGCCGTGCGGACAGCCGGCGCTTCTGGGGGCGACCCCGGGGAGAGGAAGGGGCGCCGCTCGTGCGGCTGCCCCTCCTCTTCCCTGCCCGGAAGACGACTTTTTTAGTCGTCTGCTTAGGGCCATAGTCCTAATAACTTGGACTTGAGTCTTCTTTGGAACATGGAACACTGCTATGGATAAAAACAGGAACTGGTAATACTGAGAAATTTAGTTTTTCTTTGCAGTATCACATTGCTCTTGGCCCATCAAGCCCTGTAAACATGTAAGCCAGAGAAGTAGGAGTTTTAAGGAAGTGACTACGACAAACAGTTGTGTGAGAGGAGAGAAGCTTGGAGACTAAACAGAACAAAGTTGTGGATGTCTATATCAGACCTCCATTGCACTCAAGGGGTGGAAAGACTATCTGAAAATATATTTTAAATGAATTAAAATGTATTTGTATTGAAAAACCTCAATGAGAAAAATTCTGGACTAATGAGAAGACTTGCAGTTTGGGACTTAATTTTACACAAAATTCACATAGTTCTTTTCTTCATAAAATAGCATTTTGTGCACAGGCAAATGCACAGAAACACTGTTCTTTGTGTAAAAATAAAATAAAATGCTGTTTTCTATGCAATACAACACACAGAGAAAACTCCAGCACTCAAGCCTCTAAACCACTAAATACAATACAACCTATTCTATGCAGTACAACCATGTGCAAATTTTATACATAATAAGTCCTGAATTGCAAATAATCTTTGAAAACCTTCTCATAGTGGAAAGAACATTTTTCAAGAAGAAAATTAGTGAAGTATTATATCCCTATTGTTGTCATCTCTAGAGAAGCACAATAGGGTCCACAATGGTTGAGAATTGCACTAGAAAATAAATAGAACTATTATCCAAGATTTGGGATTCTATGTTGTGAAAGGGGAATCTTGTTTTTTAAGTTCAGTTTTGAATACCTGACAGTAGGTAATAAGTGGGGCTGTCAACACATAATTAGTAAATTGGCACACTGGAAATGGTTTCTCCTGCTTTTTTGCCCAAACCATGCCTTAGGTTATAGTAACTGTGGTAAATATTCAGAATGACATTTCTGTGGGCAACCAGTTTTCCTTTCTCTGGGAATACCTGTGGTTGTTAATCTATCTGTCACTTTGTTGGGTCATCATCTACTGTTTCTTGTAGTTTGATCCTCCAACTCCATGTCTTTCCTGCCACAGTTCTTTTTGAATTTATTTCTGCCCCCTACACAGAGGATCTTGGTTATGAGAGGATTATAGGTTTCCACTGAAATGGTAAATGTTTCCATGCATGTTGTGACCTGCTACTTTCCTTACAGTGTTCTTGATGGTACCACTGGCATGTGGATGGGTAAACAGTTTGTGTAACAATGGGAAAGCAGCCTCAAAAATGCTCTTTCTGGTTCTCTGTATAAAAAACCACATCTCTTTCAAAGCCTTCGTTTGGGGAAAACGTTTAACCATGATATTATTATTATTATTATTTAAAAGAACTAAGCCTAGAGCTAGTGAACTGATATTTAGTCCTGGAGTTGTCTTCAAATGTCTCACATAAAAGGAAACAGATTATACATGCTTTGTGGATGCAAGAAACAGAAGAACATGGCATACTGCCTGACACCCAGTCAAACCATTAATGAATCTAGCTCAGTACTGATTTCAGGATGTCAGATAAAATAACGGACAGGGCTCCTGTCCTTTTAATGATCCTGTAGAAGAGATTAATCTCAATAGGTGCCGCTTATCCTCCACAACCATTTTTTTTTTTACTTCGAAATCCTATACTGATTGGAAGAAGCTTCTAGGGGGCCCATTCACACTACATGTATTCCTTTGTATCCACAGATTCTGCAGCCATCTATGACTTGAAAATAACAACAACAAATCCCAAAAGCAAATCTTGATTTTGCCATTTTATACAAGGACACCATTTTACCATTCCATTGTTTATAATGGGACTTCAGCAGATTTTGGTATTCATAGGGCGTCATGGAATCAAACCTCAGTGGATACTAAAGGCCCACTGTATATAATTCTACTGATATTATTCCATTAAACAGCCATGGTTCCATCCTATGGAATCCTGGATTGGCAGTTTAGGAAGGAACATTTAAGATTTTTAGTCAGGGAGCTTCTCTGATGCCTCTGATCAAACTACAAGCCCCATGATTCCATGGGGTGTTGCCATGGCAACTCAAGTGGAATCAAAGCACTATAAATGTGTAAAATGAAAAGGCCCCAAGGCTTCAAGCAGGATTCTTTCTTAGCCCTACTTAGTAATACTGGAATCTTCTGCACGCAAAGCATGTATGACTACAACTTAGGAAAATCTTCTGTAAAGGTGCCTGAGGAAAATGTTGTCTTACAGACATTTAAAATTCTTGTGTAGTAGCTAACACATTAAAATATGGAAAAAGTTTTAAGTGAAACAAATAATAACAAAACCACTTGATTATGGTTTCTTCCTCAATTCTGCAATAAAACTATCCATGTGAAATAAGAATATTTCTTCCAGGAGAAAGAGATTTGTTTGCATCTTGTAGTATAAAAAAAGAAATGTGAAAAAAATAAATAATTTCCCGCCTTTGCTTTCTTGGCTTGGTTTATCTAGTCAAGGGCCAAATTGCCTGGCAGGGCTCTCTTCTGCTTTGCTTCATGTACTCATTGGTTCCTTCCCTTTAGGATACAGGAGGACAAGAAGCCTCCCAGCCCCTGCAGCTGTTTTAAAGTCCTTATTTCTGTTGTTACTGGCCATTCCTTGAACTAGTAGAATCATAGAATCATAGAATTATAAAGTTGGAAGGCATGATTATGAGAACACCCACCCAGTCAGGTGCCCCAGTAATTGTTATTGAGAAATATATTTCATCTGATACTGAAAGGAATATAAAGCTGTAATACTAGCCACTGACAGCCTTATCCTCTATCTTTGTCTTTATCAGCACAATTGTTTGTACTTGATTATGAGTAGATGGTCTTTGTGGGATGCAGCTTAGAGGAATGAAACAAGAGTGGGTGAGCCTCAGCCTGGGTATGGATTTTTTCCTTGGCTCATCTGCATTTGAAACAGTCGGCATTTGAAACAGTTTCTCCTATTACTCATGCTAGTTTCTCACATCCCACTGAGGGTTACTGCTGGGAACACTGCTGAACCAGAGCTGAAAAAGTTTCTGCTTTCAATTATTTTTGAATGATAGCTCAGAATGTGCAGGGCAATGATTGGATTGTTAGAGTCACCTCTGGTTAGCTAGGGCTGACCATATAATCCATCCAAGAAGTTTTGTTCCTCCTTTCTTCTTAGTGATATTAGTACTCAACAAAATCAGACTGGACCACATACGAGAACTATGACATCACAACTATTCTCTAATTTCATGTGATCATTTGAATAGATAAGACATGGAGGGGGAAAAGGAGTTTGGAGCAAAGTAGCAGCAGTTGAACCTACTAGGGAGCTAGTAGGTTCCCATCTGGCCTTATATAGCTAGTCAGTAGGTTCCCATCTGATCTTACATAACTGCTAAGTGATTCTGTTCTGTGTTCTTACTTAGAACAACACGTTCCTCTATACAGTTTGGGCATTTAGAATTTGGGCTGAATCCTCACCGAATCACTTGCTTTATCTGCTGTCAGCACTGATAACATGAGGCAGCTCCCAGTCTCACTGTTATTAATGGCAATGCAAAAAAAATAAAAATACAAGATACACAAAACAGTGATATCTTTACTGGTCAATCAAAACGCACAAATACATCATGTAAGCTTTTGAAGCTCCACTGGCAGAGATGGTAAAAATCATGCAGGGGAAGAAAAGTGACAAGGGGCTTTTGCAGACTGCTAGAAATAGTGCAAATTGAGTCCACTTTAAGGGTTGGGGTTAGGGAATCATGGGAACTGTATTTTATTGTGGCACCAGAGCTCTCTGACAGAGAAGGCTCAATGTTTCAGAAAAAAATTCCCATGATTCCCTAGCAGTAACCATAACCCTTAGTGGACTCAATTTGCACTATTTCTGGCAGTCTGCAAAGGCCCAATGTTACAGTCTCAGGCCTACATTTTTTTTTCAGATGTTACTTCTGTTGCCAGTTAAAATTATCTGGAAGGAACCTAATGCATGCAGTGTCCATTGCATTTTTTGGCCATGTGGGGACTAGGGGAAAAGGACAATAAAAGACAGGTAATAAAACGTCTACTCTATTAACAACAATAAAACAACTTTCCTTGGGATCCAGGCTGTTCCTATCCTGTGTGAAGCTATTTGCCCCTTTCTTAGGCAGACAATATTGAATTTCTCAAGAAACAAGAAGGAGAGTGGCCTCTGCCTGCATTGAAATGCCTCCAGACCATCTTAATTGACAATATAAATAACATTTGAAACAAAATGTAGGCCTGTGACTCTAACGTTTTGGAGGTCTAGGAGTATGTCCAAGAAGTCACAAGCATGTCTTTAAAGGTTGCTAATGCTCTGTTGTAAGAATGGGTAACCCACCAATATTGCTTGTGCACTTACTCTGCAGCATTTGTTGTGACCACATCTCCCCTGTTATCAGTCCAGAAATATCTGGAAGGATCCATATCCCAAATTATTTCCTGAAAGTCCTGCAGCATAATTTACAACATAGTTAATAGTTGAGCAGTTTTAAATTCTAAATTGCTATTGTTTTAAAAATATTAAAACAATATAAAATCACACATGTATATAGGTTTGGATGAACTTGCTAAACTCCAAAGGCTTTGATAGCACGGGTTTTTAACCTGATGCTAGGACGAAACCAACATTTTTAGGTAGAGAATACTCACCAACTATATTCAAGCTATTATCTTATTGTCAGCATGTGCATTAACATCTTTGAATAAATTATTTTAAACAGGATACTAGTCTTTAGCTTGCCACTTACAGCTTGCCAAAAAAGAGAATATGCATCACCAAAAAGATATGTATTGGCATAAATTTGCATGTGTTAATTTTTATGTATAGATGCATATCTAGAAAGAACTACTGTAATTAAAGAGAGATGCCATGCAATATACTAAGACAACTGTGATCTGTGTGCCTGCTCTGACTGCTCCCCAGAGACCAAATGTTGATGTGCAACTTCAAGGGACTTGCAGCTCTCCCTTATGGTGCTTTCTCTTTAAACTAGATTTAGACTTGACATCACTTCTAACACAGAATGTCCATCACTAGAGGATTATCCTCTGATAGTCCATCAGAGTATAATAAAATCAGGCACTACCTAACTGATGGTTTTAGAGAGTGGTGATGGTGGTGATGATGATGATTTGTTTTAGCTTTTCTACAAAACTAGTAAATAGCAGTGAACTAATTTCTCTC
>CM034701.1:225726668-225743582 GCA_020142125.1 Phrynosoma platyrhinos | reverse complement strand
AGTATGTCACTGAGAGCCAGCATCATGGACAGTGGGTGGAGAGGCAGACAGGTAGAGATCTCCTGCTACTACAGTAGTTAAATCTAAAAGAAAGAGAAAGAAAGAAAGAAAAAAATAGCATAAAGTTGAAGAAGAATGGAATATATGAGGGGGTATTGTAAAGTTTTAATTATCACCTTTACATTTTTTTGACAGAAAGTTTGTTTTGATTTGTAGTTGTTAACTTATCTCTACATAGTCACCACCCAGATTTACACATTTTCCTAGCATTTCTTGACCCTCCAAATACCATTACTGTAGAAGTCTGAAGATTATGCTTTAAACCACTCTTCCATTACATGAATGATGTTACCTGTGTTGTCAAATTGGCAACCTGCAACAGATTTTTCATTTTTAGAAAAAGAAAATGTCACTTGGTGATGACGACACTGACAAAATTTCATCAGTAATCATAATAACTTGCAAGTGATAGTTATTACTTTACAATATTGCCTCATATGCACTTCAGTGACCTCTCATCAACTCTCCCCTATCCACATGCTGTGACTGGAGCTTCTTGGTGAGATTCTTACACCAAATTCAAAGCTAGAGCTGCCTTTATCATTCAAATCATCAACCATGGTATACTGAAGAATTCAGGAAGATGAAGCAGATTGGACAACAACTAGAGGGCGTCTGGCAGAAAACTCGACTCTTATCTGACAGAACTCATAATAGGAAATTCCTTTGTTCCTATAAAGAGTCAATGCATGCAGTGAGAAAATCTCTCTGCACATATTGCGTCTGCAGAGTCCTGTCCGGCAGAGCTGTTTAGGGTGGTAAGGGAACTGATACAGGTTCCACTTGTGCTGAACCCTTTTCTTAAGCCAACAATGCCCTGCTATGACACATTTAACAACTTCTTTGCAGATAAAATCTCCCAGATTGGATGCTGGTGTTATAGCAGAATCGATAGATGAGGTATCCAACAACTCTGCTGGTGAGATTATACTGGGTCAGTTCTAACCAGTGAGCACTGATGACATGCACAATCTCCTTGATAGAATGAGGAAGATAACTTGCCCTCTTGGCCCTTTCCCTTCATGGCTGGCCATCCAGGAGGGAGATGTCTTAAGGATGTTCCTGAGGGACATCATCAATGCATCTCATAGGGAAAGTCATATTCCATCCTGTTTGAAGGAAGCAGTGGTCAGGCCGCTTCTGAAAAAACTCTTCCCCATACCCTCTGGACATGAACAGCTATAGGCTTACTACCTTTTTTTGAGCAAGATGATTGAGAGGGCTGTTGCTCTCCAGCTCCAAGCTTTCTTGGAGGAAACCGATTATCTGGATCCATTTCAAGCTGGCTTTAGGACAGAATATGGAGTGGAGACTGCCATGGTTGCCTTAGCTGATGTCCTTTGTCTGGGCATTGACAGGAGTAGTGTGACTCTGTTGGTGCTACTGGACCGCTCAGTGGCTTTTAACACAATTAACCACAATATCCTCTTGGAATGCTTGAGAGAATTAGGAATCGGAGGCATTGCACTGCAGTGGTTCAATTCCTTCCTCTCAGGCAGATTCCAGAGGGTGACGCTTGGAGACAGTTGCTCAGCAAAAAAGGAGCTTAATTGTGTTGTCCCTCAGGGCACCATCCTGCCCCCAATGCTATTTAATATATATATGAAGCCGCTGGGAGATATCATCCAGAGACATGGGGCAGGATGTTATCAGTATGCTGATGACACCCATATATATATATGTCTTGGTATATAGCTTTGACTTCAGATGGTGTCTCTCCTCTCAATGAATGTCTTAAAGTGCTAATGGACCAGATGAGAAAAAACAGATTGAAACTGAATCCAGACAAAATGGAGGTACTAACGGTAACGGCCCCAAACCCTTGTATTAGGATACAATCCCCAGTCCTAGATGGGGTCACACTCTCCTCAAAGGACTGTGTTCACAGTCTGGGGGTGCTCCTAGATCCGTCGCTTCAGATGACAAATCAGGTGAATACGATGGTCAGGAGTGCCTGTTATCAGCTTTGGCTGATTCGCCAGCTGTGCCCTTTCTTGGAAATTAGGGACCTTGAAACCATGATACATGCACTGGTAACTTCTTGTCTCAATTTCTGTAATGCAGTCTACATAGGGCTACCCTTGTGCTTAGTTTGGAAACTTCAGTTGGTACAAAATATGGCAGCCAGGCTGGTCTTAGGTAAAACTAGAAGAGACCATATAACACCCATTTTAAGATCGCCTATCAGTTTCCGGGTGCAGTACAAGGTGTTGGTCATCACCTTTAATGCCCTAAATGGATTGGATCCAACTTATCTTTGGGATTGCCTCCTTCTGTATAATCCACCCCACACACTCAGGTCCTCTGGGAGGAATTTTTTTGCAACCTATACAAACTAGGTTGTCTACAACTGCCCAGAGGACCTTTTTTGCTATCGCTCCCAGATTATGGAACAGCCTGCCGGATGAGATCCATCACATTACCACCTTGAACTGCTTTTAAAAAGCTGTTAAGAAGGATCTCTTCCAGCAGGCCTTTCCTGAGCAGATAACCGGCCACTGAAAAAGTTATACCTGACCCTGATTTCTGTTACTGTTTTTTTTAAAAAAATTAATTGTCATTTGTTGTTTATCTGTTATTTTAAGTATGTTTTAAATTATGATTGTTTAATTGTATTTTAGGGGGGTGGGCTATTGAGAGACAGGTCTGTATGTTTTGTCATATAAGCTACCCTGGTTGTGTTTACAGAGAGGTGGGATACAAATTATTATTAATATTATTGACAAAGCCATCTCCTACCCCATTCCAACACCCCAACATGGTATTCCCATTGCGTGGCTGCCCTGAGCTGATCCAAAGCACTTTGGACTTGGTCGGTGCACTTCAAAACTGAATTGGGCTCATCAGATCCACTTTTGACCTTTTCCCCAACAATGCAAAACTGACCTAGCTGCCTTCAGAATTCACGATTTGTCTGAGGGGGTTGCACAGCCCTTATTTCAATGGCTATGAACTGAAACTGTGGTCACATTAGAAGTTAAAGATTGTAATGTCAAGAGAAAGACTCCCCCTCATCAAAATGTTTTTAATATAAAGTTGTAAATTTCAGCCTTAGTTTTTTACCCAACTGGATGGAATAATATTTCATAATAGACTGAGAAGGCAATATAAAATTAACTAAAGCTGGAGCTGGTGCCTTACAAATATTTGGCAGAATTCCCTGGAAAGCCACATTTGAACATTTTTAAAATATATATATATTACAAGGCAGACAAGAATAATTATCTTCTCTTGAAGTTCTTTGAGTGAGAGAAGCACATTGTTAATGCTTTTTGAAAGAAAACAACACAGGCTGCCAAATAAGCATGTTATGGAATTCGCTACATTTTCCTTATTTCACTCAGTTTGATGACTTTATGCTAGTGAAGAAAAATGCAACAAAAGCAAAACTATTATAAATAGATCACCCGCCCCAAACATACAAATACTAAACTGAAAGCCAGCATGGTATTGCAGCTATAGTGATGGGCTGGCATATGTGAGATTCAGCTTCTAATCTACACTGAAGCTAATGGCTCCATTCTACAGAATTCTGGAAATTGTAGTTTTGTGAGGTTCTAATACTCTTTGGCAGAGAAGATTAAAGGCCTTGTAAAACTACAAATCTCAGGATTCCAATGGATGGAACCACAGCACTTAAAGTATTGTCGAACTGCATTGTTTCTCCATTGTAGATGCATCCTGTATCTACACTTCCAAATAAATGCAGGTTGACACCCCTTTAACTGATATGTCTCAGTGTTATGGAATTCTTGAATTGATTTGTGAGATTTTTAGTCTTCTTTGGCAGAGAACTCTGATGCAACAGCAAACTACAAATCCCAGAATTCCATAGGATGGAACCATGACATTTAAAGTAGTGTCAAACTAATAATTCTTCAGTGTGTAGGCAGTCTATGCCATACAATTTGCTTCAGCCACTCTTTCCTGGTCTAACCTACCTCACAGGTTTATTGTGAGGATAAAGTACAGAGGAAGCTGCTTTGACAGTACTGAAGAAAGCATAGAGTATAAAAGTACCATATATACTCGTGTATAAGTCTAGAAATTTTAATCCAAAAATTGAACCAAAAAAGTTGATTTATCCAATGTAAGTAATGAACTTTAATTCTTATTAAAAATAAAGGAACTACCTCCTATTGAAAGGCAAGAGTGTAATCTGTCCTGGAAGCACTGACCCCCTCTACTCTCTCATCTTTTTAGGGTGAGCACAAACAGTTATGACTGCTGCAATTTTGTTAGTTCTTTGGCATTGTTTCCCCTTTGTTTCACCTTTAGATCCTTTGTTTGATTTCCCTAGGTTTTACCCTTGACTTATCTACAGGTCATATAAAAATCCATAATTTTGGCCCCAAACCTCCCCTTGACTTATACATGAAGTCAATTTATAGTTGTCTATTTGTGGTAACTATTACTGAATATACACATTAGTAATGCAATCTTGTATATGTCTCCTCAAAAGGAAATCCTATGAAATTCAGTGGAATGTAGTTCTTTTTCATATATGTATTGTGGGGTAAGTAAAATGTGGCCTTTTCATAAACCAAGGGAAGTCATGTTCAGTGAGATTGTCTAAATGTATATTTCTGGAAAAAGGGTAACAGTTTTTTTTTTATTAGACCCAGTGCTTTTCGGCTACTTCAAGGTTATTTTTATCAATATTTACCTCATGAATTTCAACAGAAAGGAATAGATGTTGCTGAGTGGTCAGTGCTAGTGACATTATCAGTCTATAGCACACCTCAAACAACATCACTATTTTGCTGGAGTGTTAGCTTAAATCTTCCCAGTTTCTTCCATTCGTTTTGGCCAAGGTTAAAAATACTGAGTCTGCAAGCAAAGAACATGGACAGGAAGGAAATGGAACAGTACATAACACATAACTGGAACAAAATGTATTCATAACATCCCACCATTCCTCCAAAGAGACTAGGCAGTATTCATGAAACTGTCTCCTTTCACATATTTAACTGTCTTCCCATGAACATACAGGGATTGAGCTTCCATTATGTTTTTGACAAATCCAGTGAGCCTCAAGCCTAATTGGAGATTCAAACCCTGGTTTCCTCAATTCACTTCCTATCCATTATACCACACTGGCTTTGATAGTGAATATTAGATACCACAGCATACCACAATAGGTTAGCCTTGACTAGGCTAGCTTCCGCTTTGTTCCATTTGTGGATATGTTTTAACTGGGAAGGACACCAGAAACTCAAAAGATGAGGATGGTCTTTTCCTGCAATCTTCTCCCACATTTTGGTTTAAAACTTGAAAGCCAGGTGGAGCTTTGTCCTTTTTAGCATGTAATGGTACAATAATTGGTCCAACCTGACTTCCTTTCTTTCCTACCAGGGGGAACAAATAAAATGGCTACTTTCGGGAGACAACTGAGGGAGCTGATCTCTCAGTAGATTTTACACTGGTAGTGTGGCCATGCTTTCCTTTCATCTTAGAGCTGAGAAAAATTAATTTGAGGGACTCACACTCCCAGAATTCCTTAGCCAATATCAATGATTTTTGTCTAAAAAGGTAACTTTTCCAAGTTCTGCTCCTGTGAACTCAAACAAAATAATTAAAGGAGCAAGAGCCACTTGATTCCTATTTCCCAGCGTCTCATGTTTATGCTAAGATGAATTTGTTGGATGGGTGACATGGTTGAAGGCTTTTGAAATCAAACTATTCTCTATGCCCCAATAACAACAGACCAATGATTTGACTCAACAAAAGGAAGCTTCCTCTAAGATGTATTCTCACTATTGGAACAACCATGGGGTTGGCAAAACAAAATCTAGTCTTGTTGAACCTTGCTTAACTTTTTAAAAAATTAATGCCACAATACAGTATATTTATCTATGACCTAAGTATCCTAAAGGCACTAGATTCCATCTGATCTTGGAAGTTAAGCAGGGTCAGCCTTGGTTAGTACTTGGATGGGAGAACACCAATGAATACTAGATGCTGTAGGCTATATTTTACAGAAGGAAACTGGCAAAATCACCTCTGAGGATTCCTTGCTTAAGAAAACCCTATGAAGTTCATGGGGTAGCCTTAAGTTGACAGGTGACTTGAAGGCACACATGCACACACATGCAGTACACCCATAGCCAGTGAAGCCAGGTTCCCATCCTATCTGTAGATACTGTGTTAAATTAATGCTCCTTCATTTTGAAACACGTAATATGAACCTGATTGTATGTGAAGGCCCTGTGCTACTTTTTCCTCTTTTCTAAAATTATTGTCTGGTAAATAAATATCTTTCCTGTCTGTGGGACTGAGGTTCCTGACTTGAGACTTTTCATTTATATGACTGGGATTCTACAATGCCATTCTGTTCCTTCTCTAGTGCAGAAATGGATAGACACTGCTCCCTTGACCCAGTCCAAGAACTTTTTATCCACCAAGGACATCAGCCCAAGAGAAGGAGCTGACATTCAGATAGCCATGCAGCTGGAGCTTTGGCAAAGACACTTTAAGGTCATTCTTGACAATCTGAAAGTGCTGTATGCAGCCCTGGATGAAGATCAAATCTGCAACACATTTTATCCTGTTTATGATGGCCATGCAGTGGCATGACCAATGCTAGCTCTGAATGTTTAACATGGCCACATTGTTATGCAGTACCGATGTCAATGTCTGTTTATGTTGTTCTTGCAATTGTGAATGAAAACTTTTAGATGTTTTCTCTCTGCTGTG
The DNA here is from genome assembly GCA_020142125.1 of Phrynosoma platyrhinos. Lineage (NCBI taxonomy): Eukaryota > Metazoa > Chordata > Lepidosauria > Squamata > Phrynosomatidae > Phrynosoma > Phrynosoma platyrhinos. Next base: position 225,736,826 of record CM034701.1, on the reverse strand, counting down.
TGAGATTACAAGAGATTTTTGCATTTTCTGGTGTGTATGTGTGTGTAAAGCAACCACCATACCACCAATGATCAACCAAAAATCCCCTTCCCATATTGGTGGTCTGTGGGTGTTCTGTGGGAATCATGTGTATTCACATTTATCTAGCCAGTGGCTTCTTTTAATACTGGCACTGAACCAAAGAGGATTACTAGAGTGAAAATTGGAGAACTTTTAATGGTCATATAGAAGACAGAATTTCAGCAGTTGTTAATTGTTACCTAGTTGCATGACTAGCAGCACCTGCTGAAATTCTCTTTTCTAAACAACTATTAAAGATGCATGACCCATCTCCAGTTTTCAATCTGGAAACCCTAGATCCAACTGTGTTCATATGCAGCAGTGAAGGCATCTATATGTGCAACCACAAGTGAAAAAAGCAGTCATTAGATAGGGCATGCTTCCCAAAACTCTTCTTGATCAGCTCCAGATTCATCAAAAATTTTGCTGAATCAAGGGAAAGGAAAAATTTAGATAATTTCCCCAGGCCAATTTGAAAGCAGTGGAAGGGATGCTGTTGTCCATCTTGGGTAGCAGTGTAAAGTTGTCCCATGGGAAACCATTTCTCCCATGATCCCCTGAGCTTTGCACCTCACCATCTTATAATTCAGCAAATCAGAGAGACAAGATTCTTGAAGAAGGCTTCACCTGTTCACTATTAGGCTAAACTAGAGGCAAGGATGTGGGCACACCCATGAATCACACCATCATTGTGTGCCTAGCAGGAATAGTGTGACCCAATGGAGAAGAGGACAAGGTTCTTGTGTAGAAGAAGGGATTTCAGCAGGCAGAGACAGTCATTCAAATAACCTCTGCAGAAATTATCTCTTCTATGGACCTAGGTGAGATGGTGTTTTTGGCAGAGACTGGAACAGGTAAATTTCTGAACACTCCCCCCCCCCCCAGTCCTCTAGCCACCATGACTAGTAACTGTGATGGCTAGAGGATTTTGAGAGTAGCAGTCCAAACAAATAGTTTTTCTGAGCTAGTTTTCTTTTTGGGTGAGATGCTGACAGGGAGACATTATAGTGATGGAATGGGGTGAGAGTGGAAGTGAGTATTATCTTTTGGGATATAATAGCTTCCCCCCCACAATTATTTATCAAAACAGGCATACATTACTACATTAATGCAAACATCCACATATTCATCCTATTATAAATCTTACACTATCTTATTTTTGATGTGAGCAGACTTTTAAAAAATTACAGCTCTTATTGAAGTGGGCTTAAGTAACCATAAACTTTTTTTCTGAAATGAAAACTTCAGTGGAACTACTAGTAGTTGTGTTAAGGAGCTGTCAGCTATAAGAAAGGAACAAGAGGATTTTAGCCAACTCTCCAGCTCCTTGAGAGCTGATCTGTAGGGTCACAGGTCCTTGAAAAAGCCTTCACACATACAACCCCACCAGCTGGAATGGGGGAAGGAACTAAAAGCAGCTGTGGACTGTATGATCCATTCTTGGTTTAGCTAGGAACTTGGAAAACTTTTTGGATTACAACATCAAGTATCCCACAGACTACCGGGACCTTCAGTACAAAAAATAGCTTTTCCAAAATTTGGGAATATCTGTGTTCAAGCATGCATGGGTGCAGCCTCACCCAGATGGATCAAGGCAATTGTCTGGATGTGCCCAGGTTGAATAAGACAATTTCCCTCCTTCTTGAAACTGGCATAATTTTAACCACAGTAATTTTAATTATATAGCAGACAGCCACAATGGAATACTCCACATGTAACTTCGTAGAACTTAATACTCCTTGTGGTGAACTAAATGGAATAAGTAGTCCAGTCTATTAATGTAACTCATCATTCAACTTCTAAGCTCTATGAAAGAAGGATATGCTGCTGCCTTTGAAGGTGTTCTCTCTTTCATTTTTTCTGCTGGCCTCTATTACTGGTTTTATGGGGGGGGGGGAATTGAGGGGGATATGAGAACCAAGTAGATTTCCAGCTTCCTCGCTCATTTTTATGCCGGGAAACCAAAGATTCTGTTGTTCTTTTGGAATGTATGAGCTCTGGAGCCATGGTGGTGCCACTAGGTCGGCTACTGGAAAAAGACAGCGGAGTAACTCACTTTCCCCCCTTTAATATGACAAATCAGGTTGGAAAAGCAGGACATTCTGAAATACAACAATTTAATAATAATAATAATAATAATAATAATAATAATAATAATAATAATAATAATATACATCATTGTGTCATTTTACAGCTAATGGAAAATGAGGACCAGATGAAACTTTGGAGGTCCTGGGCATAATTTACCCGAGCTGCTCAGTCCTTTGGGAAGCCAGAATTGTTCTGCATTACCATGGTATAAGCAACACTATGGGCCTTTGCAGACTGCCAGAAATAGTGCAAATTGAGTCCACTTTAAGGGTTAGGGTTAGTGCTAGGGAATCATGGGAATTGTTTTTTTCTCTGAGACATTGAGCCTTCTCTGTCAGAGAGCTCTGGTGCCACAATAAAATACAGTTCCCATGATTCCCTAACCCTAACCCTTAAAGTGGACTCAATTTGCACTATTTCTGGCAGTCTGCAAAGGCCCTAAGTTTGCTTGTACACAAACATTATCTGGTGAGTGAAAGGGTTGTTCTGATATTTTTTAAAGAATTACATAAATTTTTCATCCAAGAAGGGCTTTCACAGAATAATTTCCCTGCTATTCACAAGGCCAAGAGACTGCCCTGCACAATTTTGTTCAGCAGTACTCTGGGCACTGTGTTTTGTGTGTTTTAGCACTTACATTCTGTCAGTCCATGATTCCCTGTGCAAGACCCGAAACAGTGATTTGTTACAGCATTTGGCATTATGAGAACTTCAATTTAGTTTTAAAGTGAGATATATTTCTGTGCCACATGTTATTGTAGAGCTAACTAGCAGGCTCTATGTCTTGTGCTCAAAGGTCTTGTGCTTAAAGGATTGGGGGGGGGAGTACTCCTTTGATTGTCCTCAATCAATTTTTTCTGGTATCCATATTCTGATAGCTTCCATGTTGGTGGGACGGTAAATCTGCTCCAGGTTTTAGACTTAACTTTAAAGGAAATATCAAAGATGAACTCAGAACCTTGGACAAGTTTAGACTATGGATAGAATATGGATACCAGAACAATTGTGAATGAGGCCAATCAAAGGAGTACTTCCCTCCAATCCTTTGATCACAAAACGCACAGACTGTCAATTAGTTCTACAGTAACATGTGGTGCAGAAACATATTTCACTTCAAAACTAAACTGAGGTTCTCATAATGCCCAATACTGTAATAAATCACTATTGGGAGTCTTGCACAGGGAATCATGGACTGACTGAATGCAAGTGTCAAAACTAACATAAAAACACAGTGCCCAAAATGCTGACATTGATTCTCATGCATGCTATAGGAGCATGCAACAGGGTTTTCACACTGTTGGCACACCAGGCTCTGCCTTGAGACATCGAGGATTATTCTCCTGACTTACAATGTCTCATCAACTGCCATTGCCAAATGCAACTAATCTTCAAGCCTACCCAACTGGTGGGCTCCACTCTCTCCATTAACTAAGTGCTACCCCTTCCCTGAGAGCCAGCCTAATATAGTGGTCTGAGTGCTGGACTTTGGGCCTTTGCAGACTGCCAGAAATAGTGCAAATTGAGTCCACTTTAACTGCCCTGAGTAAGTGCTAGGGAATCATGGGAACTGTAGTTTATTGTGGCACCAAAGCTCTCTGACAAAGAAGGCTTAATGTCTCAGAAAAAACTACAATTCCCATGATTCCCTAGCACTGAGCCAGGGCAGTTAAAGTGGACTCAATTTGCACTATTTCTGGCAGTCTGCTGGAGATCAGAGGGCCTAAGCAGATGGGCGGCCATGGGCCGCCCTGGGAAGGTGCGCCGTGGGACCGAGGCATCCCCATGCCTCGATCCAGCGGTGCACCATCGGCGCCCCTGGAAAGGAGCTCTAAAATAGCGCTCCTTTCATATGTTGCTGAAAGTGCGCCGCAAAAGGTTGTGGCGCACTTTCCGCGACCCTTGCGGAGGGCCAGCGGCTCTGAGGACGACCTCAGGAGAGGGATAGGGCGCCGAGCGTGCGGCTGCCCCTCCCCTTCCCTGCGCCAAAGATGGCTGAATTAGCCGTCTGCTTAGGCCCAGAGTTCAGTTCTCTGTTTGGCCATGGAAACCCATTGAATGGCCTGGGGTGAGTCACATACTCTTAGTCCCAGAAAACCCCATGATAGAGTCACTTTAGGGTCACCATAAGTCAGAAATGACTTGAAGTTACACAACAACAACAACAACAACAACAACCTTTTCCCTCCATGGGCCAGATTTGGGGACTCAGCAGATCTGGCAAAACTACTTTGGGTATTTTATTCTGTTGCAGTGAAACATCATAATGGCTCCATTTTATGATCAGAAACCCAGAGCTTGGAAAAATTCTATAACACCAAGAATCTACTGACCATGCTGGTTGGATGTCACTGGGAAGTACAGCAAAAAAAGTAATGAGTTCTACAAACTTGCAGTGTCAACCTACTTTATGCAAAAAGTATTTCGGATAGCTAGAAATAGACAGATAAACCCAAATTCTTTCGTATCTGATAAAAAGTAAATTTCCCTTTCTCTTTATGTGTCAGTTTTATGTGTAGCTTTATCCAAAGGCAAAAACAAAACAAAAAAGAAAGTTATTTTCCTTTAACTGTGTTCTGCGTAAGATGAATGTGATTGTTTGAAAAGAAAGCAAAAAGAGTTTGGCGAAGCACAATTGCCCAAAATCTCTAGGAGACTGTGCTCCATTAGATGATTAGAAAATCTGTAATGATCACACACATAGATCTAAGGGATTGGAGGCACACAGCTGCAGTTTCATAACGTTGGCTATATTTGCCATCTGTCTGTAAGCAAGCGAGTTCTTGGCTCAGGAATCTGCTTCTCAGAGCTATTATTGCTTCTTCTCCCCATCACCTCTGTACTGGGTTTTCTGAGAGGATTATTGCAACATTAAGAGAAATAAGCCTTCCTCCCTGTCCTAAATGTGTGACATAAATAACCAGAAAATTATTAATGCAGAGACAATATTTCTGTGTGAGTTTTTCCTGAAAAGATAAAACTATAGTCCTCTTGAAAAGCAGGGAGATGCAATAAAAACCAATGTGATCTTGTTATCTGATACAGTGAAAGATTTTTTTTTAAAAAAAAAAACTTGGCCAGCTAATATGGTACTCTTAGAAGTCTGTAAACTTCCAGAAATATAATATGATTAATAGTAGGTCCCCTGCTTGGCCTCTTCTGTTTGCCTATGGGTCACAGGAATGTGTGCTGATTTGCAGTGATAGGACTGAACCAATTACAATCCATTAAGTTGTCATTTAACTTAGATTTTTTTTCACAAAAGGCTCAACTACTTTATATTCCTTTTTCACATAATTGATTGGCTTAAGTTGGAATTTCAGCATTAATGTTATTTCCCAGATTTTAGTTATTAGTTTGTTGTTGTTTGGCTCAAGTGGTTAAGATGCTGACTCTGTTGATTGCAAGATCAACAGATTGGCAGTTTGAGGCCCAGGTACTGTGTGATGGGGTGAGCTCCTATTACTAGTCCCAACTTCTGCCAACCTAGCCATTTGAAAGCATGCAGATTCGAGTAGATAAAAAGGTACCACTTCAGTGGGAAGGTAAGCAGTGTTCTGTGCAATCATGCTGGCCATATGATCACAGAGTAGTCTCTGAAAACACTGGCTCTTTAGTTTAATAATGGATATGAGCACCGCCCCCTACAGTCGGACACAACTTGTCAACCTTGTCAATGGGGAATACCTTTAACTTGTTGTTGTTGCTGTTGTATGCCTTCAATTCATTTATGACCTATAGCAACTCTAAAGTGACCCATATCATGGGATTTTCTTGGCAAAAACTGTTCAGAGGGTGTTTGCCTTCCTTTAAGACTGAGAAAGTGTGATTTACCCAAGGTCACCCAAGTGGGTTCCATGGCCAAACAGGGATTCAAACCCTGTTCTGCAGAATCTTGGTCCAAACTACTACACCAGGGGTAGGCAATCTTTCCCCTTTAAGGGCTGAGGGACTTCAGCTCCCAGAAGCCTCAGACATGTTGGCCAATAGTCCCATGTTGGCCAATAGCTCCTGGGATTCTGGGAGCTGAAGTCCCTCAGCCCTTAAAGGGGAAAGGTTGCCTATCCCTGTACTACACCATGCTTAAAAGAACTGACAGAAGTAGTCTCAGAGCCACTGGCAATACTATTTGAGAATTCCCAGAGAACAGGAGAATTCCTCTCAGACTGGAGTAGGGCAAATGTCCCTATCATCAAAAACAGAAAAAGAGGATCCCAACAATTACTGCCCAGTTAGTCTGACATCAATACCAGGAAAGATTCTACAACAGATTATTAAACAGTCTGTAAGTATTTAGAAAGGAATGCCATAATCACAAAAAGTCAACATGGGTTTCTGCAAAACAAGTCATGCAAGACTAATCTGACCTCTTTTATTTATATAAAAGTACAAGCTTGGTAGATGAAGGGAATGCTGTGAATGTAGCGTATCTTGATTTCAGTAAAGCCTTTGACAAGATCCACCATGATATTCTTGCAAACAAACTAGTGAAAGGCAGGCTGCAAAATGCTAGTGTTAGATGGATTTGTAATGGTGCTCAGCAATGGATGCACTTCATTTTGCAGAGAAGTGACCAGTGGTGTACCCACTGAGCCAAGTGCTATTCAACATCTTTATCAATGCTTTGGATAAAGGAATAGAGAGTATGCTTATCAAATTTTCAGAAGACATCGAATTAGGAGGAGTAGTTAATGTCCTGATTTATCAAAAAACCCTTTTGTGTTGATAGTGAAAATAATTTGCATATATTCTTCACATAGCTGAGGTAAACTTGTCCTCAGCATCACAAGACAATAAGTATAGTTTCTTTGGATTACATCTGTGACTATAACTCCCAGATTTCCACAGGCATCTGTTTAAGCTCTAGCTAGAAATGACAGATAAGCCACACATTGAAATTCAGTATAATGAGGACGATCTATTTTCCTAGGATCCCACCCTTCCAAATGGATTAAGGCTACCTTCCCCCAATTTATTACCTGTTGTGTTGGCCAGCAACTCCCATCATCACCAAGCAATCACAACTATTGAAACTGGGACAGCAGAGGCTGGATTAGTGTCTACTATCCTGAACCGAATGTACTAAAGGTACAGGGCAGGAGTAGACTACAGTCTGTGACACCACATGTACCAGCGTAGGCTGAGCTATATAATAGATATGTGGTTCATGTGATTAATGTCCACTATGTTCTGCAGAGAAAATTAAAATGTCTTTCTATGGCAATACATTCTGATAATAACTGTAGAAAGATTTTGTGTTGATCTTGAGTCAATAAGCCAGAGCATAATAATAATGGTAACAGCTCCCAAAGATGCATTTTATGTGATTTTAAAGAACTGATTAAGCCCACTCTATATCCCATTTCTTGCTGTGAATATATCTGCTGGAGGAAGTGGTGAAGATTAATGTCTAGCTCCAGGAAAGCTCTCATATTCACCATCTCAGTCCTGCTATTAGGCACAGTGAGGCAATCTTGGAGGGAAATTCAGAGGGGCAACAGTGGCACGGCCCTTCCTGAAATGCCCCCCCAGGTACTCCCCTCTCCTAGGGCTATGTTTGCCATACTGTGTGTCCTCCTGCACCCCCTATACTAGCCTGCTGCTTTCAGACAGTGTGGAGGACTATGCCCAATTTCCAGTGTACATTGAATGGAATAAGACATCATCTTGCCCCTTGCCACAGGTATCAAAATGTCTTGGACCAATTCTTAATTGAGGGATGGGCAACTGTGGAAGGCTAGGGGTCTGCATTATTCTTCAGAAGACTTTGGAGAGCCACATCCCATGGCACCCTCCTGAAAAACAAACAAACAACTTTTTGTTAGCCTAGTGCCTTCTAGGGGGCATTTTCACCATGCTTTTAGCCCTCTCCAGCAGAGGCATTTTTTAAACAAAAGGAAGTAGGTAGAAGTCATTTTTGTTTACTTCTATTTCAAAAAAGCTGCTCTTGGATCTAAATGGAGCCAAACAAGTGACAAAAACATAGAAAAATGCCCCTTAGCTCCCATTGTTGTTGTTGTTGTTGTTGTTGTTGTTGTGTGCCTTCAAGTTGTTTCTGACTCATGGTGGCCCTAAGGAGTATCATGGGATTTTCTTGGTAAGATTTGTTCTGAGGCAGTTTGCCATTGCCTTCCCCTGAGTCTGAGAGTATGTGACAGTGGATTTCATGGCTGAGCTGGCAATCGAACACTGGTCTCCAGAGTTGTAGCCCAACACTCAAACCATTTTGCCACTGACTTTCTGCCCCCCAGCCCCCTAGGGGTCCACTTAGTTTTTTAAAAAATTAAAAATCTTTTTGTTTGCTGTTGTTGAAAAGAATGACCATCACAGGGGATTCTGGGGGACAAAAAAACAGCCATGGAGGCATCCCTGTGCTCTGTGGTCATACTTTGCCCACACCTGTCTTAGCACTTCATAGGGAAGAGCTGGATGTTCTTGTCATCCATGATACCTAGGCTAGGGACATATATGTGAATAGTGAAACCAATTGCATGCTCAAATTCATCTTTGTCTTCAATTTGCAGGTTCATTCAACTCAGGTTGGAGCATAGAGAGCAAGGGAAAGCATGTAAAAATATTTTTAAAGTATACCTAAGCTATGGCCATATGCAGCAGAATGCTTAAGAATCCCAAATAGTAACTGATATTTTGGCTAGAATTGCCATCCTTGTAGCTGAATGTGAAAAACAACTCCCATAGCACTGTCTGCAGGAGACATCTCCTCCCATAATCTCTGCTTTACTTAGGTTTTAAACAATTAAGTAATTGCAACAGGAACGGGAATGTTTGCATCAAAAGAGTTAAAGGGGTAATTTCCAAGTCATATTGTTTTTGACTGAGGGAGAGCAACACCCTTAGGTATATCCACCAAAATCATTATGGGCAAGTGCCAGCACTGGTTTATGTTTTCTTCTGCTATCAGAAACAATATTTTGTTTTCTCTGCATGTTTTTCTGAAAACAAAAAATGCCTGGAAGGATGTTGCTTACATGGATGTACTGATGTATATGTACAAGAAAATTTAATTAAATCTGTGACTGAGAAACCTTCCCAAGTAATGTTTGAGGTTAAGTAGCAACATCCTTCCTCAGGGTGTGCAGTACATTTTCTGTTAACAGAAATGTTTGAATCTGGAAAAAGAAGAGAGTAGCATATGTAAATAATTTCATTTAAACAAGGACACTATGTAAAATGCAAGTGTTTGGCGCAAGTTGTTTTTTGTTGTTAGTGTTCAGAAGTCCTTTCTATAAAAATAGAGAAACTTTTTCATTTTTCTTTCTTTTTAAGGGAAAATTCATTCATTACTATTATGGGCTTATCTACCCTAAGGATATACAGCAAACTCACCCCAGTCCCAGTGCAATCTGTCCAGACAACACACATCTTCAGCAAAACCACTGTTTTAAGCTTTTCATCCAGTTTAAGAGAACCTGTGATTTACTCTGGAGTTTCCAGAGTTTCTGGAGTTCACATGCAATCAATGAGGAAGGAAAGAGTGACACCCCCCCCCTTTGTTGATCACATAGTGGAGCATCCCATTCTGACCTCAGCAAAAATGATGGCAATGGCCAGGCTCTTGCAGAAAGCTGCTTGGCTTGTGAGACAACAGTGGTGGCTCCAAGGGTCAGCCTGCATGGCCTGAGTGTGCAATGATGTGGCATTGTACTGGATTTGGCCAGTCCATCAATAGTGAGTTGAACAGAGACAATGGCTTCCTGGCACACTACACATATTATAACACTAGTTAATGCCCCAGCCTCATGAGAACACTCTTGGCCAGTTTATCACAGCTCCTTTCTGGTTCCCAGTCTGCACACACCACATTCCAAAACTCCTTGCACCATTCATATGGTTATCCATTCATCTTAGATAACATCTTTCCACCTGCCTTTGTCTCTCAATGACCATAATTAAAACTGAACTTGTCACCTCATACCTATCAGTTTTGGATTTCTATGGTTATTCATATAAGCCAGGGGTAGGCAACCTTTCCCCTTTAAGGGCCGAGGG
>CM034701.1:225705200-225719037 GCA_020142125.1 Phrynosoma platyrhinos | reverse complement strand
ATCAAAATCTTTAGAATCCTCCTCAAAGTCTTCTGTTTTAACATCCATCTTGAACCTTTCTTTCAATTAGGTATAAAATAACCAATGCATTTTCAGATCTAATTGTTCTAGTTCTTTAACTGCTTTTAGCTCAAATTTGTTATCTCTTGATTTTTTAAAGTATATCCTTGTATCTCAGCCATGCTTCAACTGCCATCGATTTTCAAAAAATGCTTCATGAGGGGAGATCCAAATTGGAATTTTTCTATATGTTTTCTTCTTAATTTCATTCCATATGTACAGAAGTGCTCTACTTATCACATGATGCTTAAATTCTTTGTGTACAATTGCTTTGCCATACCACAAGTACCCATGCTAACCAAATCAGTTGTTAAAACCTTCAATTTTCAGTATTTTTGTGTTTTTTAGTGAGATCCAGTCTAGCAACCAATTAAGTGCATTTGCTTGATAGTAAAACTCTAAATCTGGGACACTTCTTCCACCTTCACTTTTGTTTCTCATCACTGTTTGCCAACTGACTCTTGGTCTCTTTTCACTCCAAATGAATTCCCTTAAGTCTTTATGCCATTCTTTAAATTGTTTTGCATTACGTATAATCGGAATAGATTGAAACAAGAAATTCATCTTTGGGAGCACTACCATTTTAATTGCTTCCACTCTTCCAGTTAATGTAATTGTTTGTTCCATTTTCTAGTTGATTCTTAATTTCTTTCCACTTTGGTTTATAGCTATTATCGAATAAGTCAACATTCCTCTTAGTTAGCCATATTCCTAAGTATTTTACTTTATTTTTAACTGAACAGTTTGTAACCACTTCCAGATGGACTTCCTCTTTCCTGACCATTTTCATTCAGTTGATTTTAAATCCTGACATCATACTAAACTCTTCTATTGTTTGAAAAAGTTTCATAGTTTGTCATTCTGGGTCTTCCAAAATAAGCACCAAATCATCAGCAAAGGCTTGTAATTTATATTCTTGATCTTTGATCTTCATTCCTGTTATGCCATCATCTTGCCTTAGTTTATTCATTAGCACTTCTAATACTGTTATAAACAGTAATGGTGAGAGGGGACAACCTTGTCTAGTCCCTTATGAGATTTTAAACTTGTCTGTCTTCTTCCTATTTATGATCAATTGTGCTGATTATTCCCTATAAATTTCATTAATCTATGTAAAAATTTAGGCCCCATCTCCATTTTTTTTAGTAATTGCATCATAAAATTCCAGTGCACATTGTTGAACACCTTCTCTGCATCAGCAAAAATCAGTGTCAATTGTTTATCATTTTTTTCACAGTACTCAATTGTGTCATTTATCAATCTGATGTTATTTTTAAGTTGTCTCGAGGATGAAAAATCAGATTCATCCTTATGAATCAAACTTACTAAGATCTGTTTAAGCCTAGCAGCTAAAATTATATCCATAATCTTATAGTCAATATTCAACAAAAATATTGGTCTGTAATTCTCAATTTCTTTTTTGTCTTTGCCTTCCTTTGGTATTAATGTAATGTTTGTGTTCTTCCAGGTCTCAGGAATCCTATCTTGTCCTACATCATTTAAAGTTTTTAGTAGTGGAATTTTAATTTCCTCTATAAATGTCTTATAATATAGTGCGAAAAAACCATTCGGCCTGGGGGCTTTATCCTTTTTTTATTTTTTCAATTCCCTAAGTTATTTTGCTCTCAGTGAATTCTGCATTTAGAGTTTTCTGTTGCTCCATTGTTATTTTATTAATCCTTTGTTTATCTAAGTATTGATTTATTTCTTCGGGATTAGTGTTCTCTGCTTTATATAATCTAGAATAACATCTCAGAAATGCATTCTGAATGTCTTCTTGTACATGTATCATTTTGGGCCTTTACAGACTGCCAGAAATAATGCAAATTGAGGCCACTTTAACTGTCCTGGCTCAGTGCTAGGGAATCATGGGAACTGTATTTTTTTCTGGGACATTGAGTCTTCTCTGGCAGAGAGCTCTGGTGCCACAATAAACTACATTTTATACATTTCTAGTTTCAAGTTGCCAGGTCCTTTCCTTATTTCTTTAATAGTAGAGTGACAAAGGAGGCAAAAGAGTGGGTGTACATCCAAGAGACCAAAGAAAGAATCAGCCTTTGTCCATTGCAATGGAAAGAAGGACCTTGCAGTCTCATGTCAGTTTAATCCTACATAAACAGCATCCCTAGCTTCTAATTATTCAAATGTTTTAGATGTCTCCCAGGCCATTCAGATAGAAGCAGTTGAGCTTTATTTATCTTCTTTGGCAGATACTCACGTACAAATTAATATCCACTAAAATTCCTCATCTTTGCTTCACATCAGCATGAACACTTTATAAAATTGGAGCAGATATTTTGTTTTACATGGCTGTAGCATGATGTAGCATGAGAAGCAACCAGAGATTAGTAATAATGATCTTCAATTTTACAACACTGTATAATTAATTTCAGTAGGCTAAGCAAGAAAAAGAAAACAAACATGAACAACAACAACAACAACAAAACTAAACAACTCATCAAAAAGAAATGTAACTGTTTATTGTGGCACCAGAGCTCTCTGACAGACAAGGCTCAATATCGCAGAAAAAAATGCAGTTCCCATGATTCCCTAGCATTGAGCCAGGGCAGTTAAAGTGCTCATAAGCTGGAGTCTTTCTGGCAGTCTGTTCAGGCCCAAACCTAGCCATCAGTGAGGATCAGAATAAAGTTGAGTTTGTTTTGAGCTAAACTGAGCAAGATTTGAATGTTCTAACATTAGATCAGGCTTGGCAACTATGGTGGGGCTAGGGAACATTATTCAGTTATGTCAAATTTTCAGGGGCTGAGAATATTATATTATTTATTATTATATTATATAGTACTTTGTTAAAATAATTCTAAAATCATCATCATCATCATCTATTTATATATTGTTATCATTGTATATGACATTTTACAAGTAAAAGAGCAACAAAACTGTCCCCTGCCCTCAGGGTTACAATCTAATTAAGACATAACACAAAAGGAAAAGGGAATGGCAGTGTGGGAAGGGATTAAGTTCAGCAGATATTATTGGCTCTCCTCTCCCTCTGGGGCCGCAGCAGTAATGTTTGGGATAAAAAGAAAGCCTTTCATCTGCTTCTGGGCCTAGGCATGATGGAATAAATTAACATTAATGAAATAAAGTTAATAAAAATAAAAATAAATTGATATTAATGAATACAGCCAAATTTATTCTCTGATTTATTTCATGAATTTTAATTTAATACTACGAACTTGATTACCTGGTGGTACACTCAGTGATAGCAACACCAAATATAGCTGGAAGTCTTCTGTGAGCAGTAGGAACTCTATGCTCATAGAGGTCTGAAGTGGGTTAGTCAGGAAGTGTTGTGATACATGGGACATTCCCCCTCCAGTTTGTCCATGCTTCACAGCTTTCTTTCTTGATTGCTCAAGGAAGAGAAAGTCAGCCTCCAGACCTTTGGCAATTTGTTGCTTCCCACTTCAATGACTAGCTTCCTAATATCAGTTTCTATTGGTTTTCCACTTCAATTTTAACTTCACCACTATCTTAACTTCATCGTTATTCTTGCATTAAAGAAGGGAAAGTCTTCTGGACAGCCTTCAAACTCACCTCCACTTTTGTGGGTAATGAAGAGCTTCCTCAGTTTGATGAATTGCTACTCCAGTTCAATTTCCCACTTCAGTTCTTCTTCACTGGTTTAGGAAGTGATGGCTCGGCAAAAAAAGGAAAAGAAAAGAAAGTCTGCCTCCATTACACCTTTATGTTAGAGAGTTTTGCCAAAATGTAGTAGTATCCAAGGGAAAAACATTTAGACAATATTCTTGTAATTAGTGTTATGGGAACATTACATTTTTCCTTTGCTCAAAGCACAGTTTAGGCTTGTCCAGCAAATGTGGTGGTAAGTGATATGTGGCTGATGGTTGCATCATGGGTACATTTTTGTTTTGTTCTGTCATTGCCCATTTTTCTCTTAATTTTTTTTTTTAAAAATATAGCTAGCATTCTGTATAATATTTATAATATTATGAACCCATTTTACAACATTGTAAATTTTGGAGTTCACATTTACGGTCATTACACCACAATAACTGGGAATACTCCTCATAACCTACCTTAAAAGCCAAGAAGCTTTGCTAATGGAAGGATTTCCGAGGTGATAGGAAACAAGACAGTGGGCAAAGCAGCATCCAAGTCCCTCCCAGTCCCAACAGCAAGGCAATGTGATAAGCAGTTGCACCAGAACCTCTTGGAAATCTTTCCATTGACAGGGCTGCTTAGCTTCTAAAACAGGTTTTTTTGAGTTGCATTGGGAGATGTAGCTATGACAATGGAACTGGTTTTATTTTCTGTAACTCTGATTGTTTGCAGTTATGAATTTATTTTTAATATATGTTTATTGGATAACAACACAGATGATAAAAACAACATATATCAATACAGTCTTACAAAAAGAATTACATACAATTTTAAATAGCCTAAACAAACATAAAACAGTACAAGTGAGAAAAATTATAATAATACAAAACATAAAAATACCAATATTGACTTCCTTCCTAACAATTCTTGTTTTTAATGAAAGTATCTGTCTTATCTTATTCCAAATACAATTGTTCAATTCTATTTTTAAATAAACAATCATTCTATACCTTTAATTTTGATCTAGTAACATAAACTTAGGGCCAAAACAGACGGCTGTAAAGGGGTGGCATGACGCTGCCCCTTTGAGCTTTGGGTTGGGGAAGCAGCAGCCACACACCACACTCTAAACCTAGTGTTTTCCCAGCTCAAAAAGAAGCGACAGAAAGCCACTCCTTTTTGCTCTGGTAAAAAGGTGCCTTTTCCATAGTGGTGGCTGTTTTTCAGTGCTCCAGTGGCATACAGTGCCTAAAACAATGTGCCGTTGGACTACCACAACGCTGCATGCTGTGTGGTCAGGCGGGCAGCATGATGCCGCCTGGGGGCAGTGTCAGGGCATGCGTCCTCTGAAGCCCACATCCCCTACACACACCCCAAGCCGGTGTATTCAGCTCCTCAGAAATTTTATATTTATACATTTGTTGTATTATAATTATTCAACTTTCTGTTTCTTTCCACGTAAGTATCTGTTGTATTCTTTCCATTTCTTTCCATGTATGCACATTCCTAATTTCTTTTTCAAATACCAATCTTTTTTTTATTCTTAGAAGTTTGCCAAAATAATATCCCCCCAACATTTTCACAGACATTTGAACAGTACATGCCAATCTTTATTTAATGGATTCGTCTGTTTTTTCTTTCATCCAACAGGTCATTTTGTCTAATTCAGCTGTTTCATACAATTTTGATAACCAGTTTCCAACTGTTGGTATCTCTCTTTTCCCCAGAGTTTGCCATATATTATTCTTGCAGTCATTAGCATATAAAATATGAGTCTATCAAACATTTTTTCTATAGTACTCTTAATTATACCTAGTAGATAGTCCTCAGGTGTAAATTGCTACCCAATATTTTTTAGCTTTGTGGCACATCCACCATATATGATAGCATGTTCCATCAACTTTGGAACAATTTATAAAATCTGAAGATCATGTTTTTGTTTCTTGCTTCTATTATCTTGTCCCAATTTGATTTCTTTAATTAAATCAAGAATTTGAAGGGATAACTAATCACCTTTTATCACACTGAACCTACTGATCAACATAGCTACTTGTCCAGTATAATGGTCACCTTGAGGCCTGAGACCTTGAGGGAGGTAAGGCCTGAAATGCACAGGCCAAAAAAAGTGGCTTTTGGCCAATTTGAGGACATGGCATTTCCATGATGCATGCCCCTAAAGTGGCCAAAATCTGCTTTGAGGCCATGCTAAGGGGGTAAAAGCTGGACCTTTAAGGAGTGGAAATAATCCAGTTCTAGTGGTGCCAGCTCAGGACTTCAGTTGTGGCCCAGTTTGGAAGCAGGCCGTGCATGCCACGGTCCTGGCACAATCACATCTGGAGCAGCCAGAGGCTGCTCCTACAGGGCCATCTGCTTCACCCTTTCAAGGACAAGGTGAGTGAGAGGAGCCTGAGAGCTGCAACAGAGGGGCCAACCTGGAGAGGTGTTCAGTCACAAAGGTTCAGTGGAGACTGGTAAAAAATCATCTTCTGAAAGGGAGGAGCACATGTCAGGAAGGGATAGAGCAGATGGATGAGCTCAAGCAAACATCAGGAGAAAAGTCTAATTTTGCTTTTGAACCATCAACTAATACAGACCAGAAAACAACATCAGAAGGGGCTTTCAGTTCCTGGCTATGTTTCACATAGAAAGGGTTACAAGGTGAAGAGCCACATATGCCCATTCTAAGTGTGATGAATGTAGTTATGAACACAAATGCTTTGGAATACAGTGAATGAATGTTCAGAACTCAAACCATTTGTCTATCTGTCTTTTGAATGAGTGGGTGTGTATGGATATTTCTGAATGCAATCAAGGGAACAAGCTAGTCACAACAAGGGATGCTTGAAGAATTTGATCTTTATGAATTCCCATACAAACTGACCTTTTATATGGATCTCCTCTCTCTCAAGCATGTGTGCATTAGAACTTGGTTGCCCTTTGGCTTTCATGATTCACTAAGGGCCTTTGCAGACTGCCAGAAATAGTGCAAATTGAGTCCACTTTAAGGGTTAGGGTTAGGGAATCATGGGAACTGTATTTTATTGTGGCACCAGAGCTCTCTGACAGACAAGGCTCAGTGTCTCGGAAAAAAAATCCCATGACTCCCTAGCACTAACCCTAACCCTTAAAGTGGACTCAATTTGCACTATTTCTGGCAGTCTGCAAAGGCTCCAAGCTTCTGCCTCAAAAGTTAATCCAAATGAATTGTAAAAGCTGGATTTTGAAAGAAACTACAGAGAGGAATTGGATTTTTTGAGATAAGTCATGATTAGAAATGCATATGTCAGTGCACATGTTCATCTGAACATTAATATGAAGTTGGGAATCAAACCCTGGTCTCCAGAGTCGTAGTCCAAAACTCAAACTACTATGTCATTGGTGAATCCACTGTGACTTAGTCTGATCTTTAAAGATGTTATCTGTCAAATCCAGCCAGGAACCATGTTTAGACATTCAAGCTTCAGTAGTTAAAACTGAGTAAACCTTTATTCAACAACTATAGGTCCACACCAGAGACATTTATCGTCAGAACTAAACATCAGGTATTAACAATATCTAATTAAATCATAAAGGTAAAGGTAAAGGTAGTCCCTGGACATGAATGTCTAGTCATAAATGACTTTAGGGGCCAGTGCTCATCTCCGTTACTAAGGTGAAAAGCCAGCGTTGTCCAAAAACTACTCCAGTGGTCATGTAGCCAGCATGACTGCATCAAATACTGTTACCTTCCCACCAAAGTGATACTTATTTATCTACTTGCATTTGCATGCTTTCAAACTGCTAGGTTGACACAAGCTGGGACTAGTGACAGGAGCTCACCCCATCATGTAGCACTCGGGACTCGAACTGCCAACCTTCTGATCTTAAAATCATCAGAATTGGAATCTTAACCATTAATGTCAAATCAATGGCAAGCTGTCTTTCTATTCATTAAAAACAATCCTATACCTCCCCTTTTGTTCTTATAGCCAGATTCTTCCCACAGGAGTGACCATGAGCAAGCTTGAATCTCCTTTACAGTTTTATCACTCCATCTCTGGCTGAGATCACCATTTCTCTGCAATAAACCCATTGTTTATCCCATCACAAAATCAATTATCTCTAACCCTATCTTAAACTTTTATACTATACCTTTATATGGCAGGTAAGGTGCACAAACAACTCCTAACATTAACCAAGGTCCTGGATTGGGTTTGAGTTCCTTGGCTAATGCCATCAAGGTCCAGATAGATTAATCATCACACTGACATGATTTGCATCTGCACTGCAGAAATAATGCAGTTTGACACTGCTTTAACTGCCATGGCTCAATGCTATGGAATCCTGGGATTTTAGTTTCTTTGACACCAGAGCTTTCTGACAGAGGCTAAATACCTCAGAAAATCACAAATCCAAGGATTCCACAGCATTGAGCCATGACCATTAAAGCAGTGTCAGACTGCATTATTTCTGCAGTGCAGACGCAGCTACAGAAACTATGAAACTTTACTAAGGGGGGTTGCAGACTCGCAGAAATAGTGCAAATTGAGTCCACTTTTAGGGTTAGGGTTAGTGCTAGGGAATCATGGAAATTGTTTTTTCTTCTGAGACATTGAGCCTTCTCTATCAGAGAGCTCTGGTGCCACAATAAAATACAGTTCCCATGATTCCCTAACCCTAACCCTATCCCTAAAAGTGGACTCAATTTGCACTATTTCTAGCAGTCTGCAACCCCCCTAAGTGGTCCAGTGTTCAGGATATTTTCAGTTAAGTCAGATTACATTTTAAAAATCCTCAAAAAGCAACAGTTCCTCAACTGTTGTATATTTATATCTACTACTTAATCTATTTTATTTTACACATCTCTGAAGTAAACTGTTGTTAGTCATGAAAGTTCCTGCATACTAAACTACAGCACATTTTATTGCTCTGGCAAAATAGTAACACTGCTCCTCTGGAATGTGTTATTTGTTACCATCTATTAATCAGCACTTTAAAACCAGAAGAATCTGAATTCCCATGATAACATTAAGTTAAACTTTGAAATCATACAAATCTATTGAATCTGAAACCCTAGCTTATTGACTACAGAAGTAAAGTCTAATCTGCACTGCAGAATTGATGCAGTTTGCCACTGCTTTAACCTCTATGGCTCAATGCTATGGAATTCTGGCATTTGTAGTTTTATGAAACATTTAGCCTTCTCTGTTAGAGAACTCTGGTGCCACAATAAACTACAGTTCCAAGGATTCCATAGCATGGAGTCATGGTGGTTAAAGTGGTGTCAAACTACATTAATTCTGCAGTGCAGATTAGGCCTAAATCTCAATCAGTTCAATTGGACTTGCTTCTGAGTAGTGCACTGTTTTATGAAGGACTGTACTGCCTATCTTTGAAAGGTTTGTGTATAAGGATCCATTTCTTTTGGTCTTCATGTACCATATGAAATGTTGTTGAATCTGGTTGAATTATGCAGCTGCTAAGTGATGCATTATGCAAAGCTCCAGTGTATGTGGAATTAAGTCAGTCTCACTATTAATTTGGTCTCTTTTGTTTCATTTCAGAAAAGCCCTTTTAATCTCATTAAACTAGATGGTTTGTCAAGTGGAATCTTCACAATAATGGCAAAAAGGGGTGTGGGAGGGCTACAGAGCATCACTCTCTCTCCACACAGATGGTGAGAGCTGAACCTTCATGAAGTTGTTATTGACCTAATTGGAATCACATTTGTGTATTGTTCTCCAGCTATGCTTTCAGAGGGGATGGGGGGAGGAATTAGAACTGTGCAATACAAAAATGTGGAACTGTGAAAATCTTGCAGGAGGGAAAATGGGTTGGGGTGGGGGATTCCAGAACCCCCTGGGTCATTCTTGCTATCTGAGCAGACCACTGTTGACCCAGGGTCATACTTGGGGAGTCACCTCACAGCTGCAGCAGTTCCCCTTCATTTCCCAGTGGAAAGTCTTGCTGGGTGGGATCAACCTTAAATAGGGTATCTCAAGCCTGGGGAAAGCCACACAGATTCTCAGCCATTTATAAGACAGTAATTAGGGAAGCTCTATATTCTCATTGAATGGAGTGAATTAAGGCTGTGAAGTCTGGCCCTAACTTTGTTATTGTTCTTCTGTGGGAGTGTCCAATAGAAAACACGCAGAAAGAGGTCAATAGCTAATAAAGAACTTCAGAAGCTTGAATACTTTTAAGTTGAAATAAGATGTTACAGATATCAAAAGTTAGGACTACCCAAAATACTCTATTTCTCTAACCATTTAATAAATCTTTCAGAGCATTTTAGAGGTGTAACATTTCTACTCAAAGGATCCCAATTCTATTTAGTATCATTACTTCCCTTAACTGCTGCTGATTCTGCAGTTTCTCTCTAGGTTTACATTGTTTTTTGTTCCCCAGTTTATCACATGAGTAATCCTGCTTGACAGGGGATGTATGTAATGTATTGGATTATAGAGCAACACAAAGTCTGGCATGCTGATGTAAACTGACACCAATGAACAGAACTACAACAAAGTGAATGGTGGGGTCATGTGGCAAGTGAGGGAAAATTATGGTGAAGGCAAAGGATGGTGGCGGCAAATGATGACAATCCAAATAAATGAGTCTATAATATATTGAGGAGTTCTGGGGGGGGGACCTGATAAAATACAAAAAAGTTCATTTAAAAAGTGAACAGCATCTTCTCAGTTCTTTGGTTTGAATATTTTTGCAGGAATTAGGGACAGAACGAATATTTGGAAATATTAGAAAAATAGTTGAAAATTGTTTTACTTGAGTGTTGAAAGACTCTGGTGAGGGGAATCCTGGTCTAATGAGAATCTTTGAAATTAAAGACATATTCCACACAATGTAGTGCATAAAACATCAGAAATATGTTGTTTCTTGCACAGAAAATGCCATTTTCTCTACAAAAAAACCATGTACAAATTTTATACAAACTGCAAATAGTCTTTTGCACAGTTGTCAAAGCCTTTCTCTGAGAAGGAAAAACATTGCTGAAATTACTTGTTGCTTCCTTCAAGAATGAAATTAGCAAAGAATCACATCCCTAGCACAGCTATGGCTAAAATGGATTTGTTAAAATGCATGACTGTTTTCTCCAGGTAGGTGAAGCTGTGGCCTAACTCCAATTACTAATCCTAACTATGGGGGGATGCAGACGAGGGCGTCCAAGACGCCCTGGTCCACAGCGCCGCAGGGCCAAGGCAGCCTCACCGCGGCGCTTCCCCAGCGAATCTAAAAGGAGCACCAAATTGGCGCTCCTTTTAGATTTAAGGGAAAATGCACCCTAAAAGCGGCGGGTGCACTTTCCCTGACTCAAACGGTGCAGCGCATGTGGGCGCTGCGCCGTGAGGTCATCCCCAGTGCGCCGGCCGTGAGGACGGTTGGCGCTTCTGGGGGCGACCTCGGGGAGAGGAAGGGGCGCCGCTCGTGCGGCTGCCCCTCCTCTTCCCTGCCCGGAAGACGGCTCAATTAGCCGTCTGCCGAGGCAGTATATCATACCCACTGAATCAATAGAATGTATGTAATTGTTAATTTATAGTTTACCATTGATTCCATGGGTCTAGAAATTAGATTTCTACTAGTTTGCTCATCTAGTCCAATGCTATCTACACTGACAGGCACTGTCTCCTTTGACTCTTTAGCATTTGAGCTGGCATTCCTCCCACCTTAGTCATTGGCTATCTAAACTTTTAAATTCAAGATGCTAGAGACTGAGGGCCTTTGCAGACTGCCAGAAATAGTGAAAATTGAGTCCACTAAGAGTTAGGGTTAATACTAGGGAATCATGGGAATTGTTTTTTTTTCTGAGACATTGAGCCTTCTCTGTCAGAGAGCTCTGGTGCCACAATAAAATACAGATCCCATGATTCCCTAACCCTAACCCTAACCCTAACCCTTAAAGGGGACTCAATTTGCACTATTTCTGGCAGTCTGCAAAGGCCCTAAAATGCTAGGGCCTTCAACTAGCAAAACATAGCTGTCCCTACTGTATGATAGCCCCTCCCTTAAAAGTATATGCTTTTCAGTTTAATCTAAATCATGACTATTGAAAAGTACATCAAAGTAGCATTCTAAAACTCCAAAACACACTGCAGAAATAACCCAATTCAACTTTAACTGCCCTGGCTCAGTGCTAGGGAAAGCTGGGAATTGGAGCTTATTGTGGCACCAGAGCTCTGTGACATAGAACGCTAAGTGTTTCACAAAACTACAATTCTCAGAATTTCCTAGCATTGAGCCAGGGTAGTAAAATTGATCTCAAACTGGATTATTTTTGCAGTGTGTTTGGGGCCAAAGTGATGTTACTGTAGAGACAGATCTAAATGGGTGGAAATTGCATACTGTAGGCCTCAAAAATATTTCCTGCTTACTGCTGGTTTCTCCAGGAAGCAGAAAAAGAGAGTGAATCTCTAAGACTTTTGTGAAATAGGCTTTGGAGAATAGACTAACTGCAAGAGTGATTCAAGCAGCTGGGATGTTGGGGAATACATCTCTGTACTGAAATCAAGGCAATGATATTTGCCTCAACCATTCTCTTCACTATATCTTCTACTTTTGAAAGGTTGTTGTTGTTGTTGATGCTGTTGTTAGCTGCCCTCGAATTGACCTTGATGCTTGGAGACCCCATGGACCAGACATCTCCAAGCCCCACAGTCCTCCACTGTCTTGCAAATTCAGACTCATGACCTCCCTGATTGAGTCTACCCATCTGGTGTGCATTATTCCTCTCTATCTTCTGCCTTCTACTTTTCCTAGCATTATTGGCTTTTCCAATATTTCATGCCTTCTCATGATGTGGCCACAGTATGACAGCCTCAGTTTCATCATCTTGGCTTCCAGGGAGAATTCATGCTTGATCTGTTCAAGGACCCATTTGTTGTCTTTTTGGCTGTCCGTGGTATTCTGTGGCAATCACTTTATCAATCAATTTAAAGGCTTTGTAGATTGTTTTTCCATAAATGGGGAGTGGTTAACAGAGCACAAATAAAATGATTCTAGTATAAAGGTAAATCAAGCTCCAAAGAAACAGCCAGAAACAGATCATTCATAATGATGGGGGAAAGTCTTTGTGATAAAGATGTTACCCCCTCCCTTTCCAGAATCCCAGTAAAGAAAGAGATTTCATAATGTTTTCAATATTATGTTTCAATGTTTCAAAGTTTTCAATAACTAGGAATGGGCAATTCAGTCTATTTGCAGTCCAGATTGCTGTCACATGTTTTTCAACCATAAGTCCATTCCATCTCATTTCCATTTTAAAAAACCTCCCAGGATAATTTGGCCTGAAATATGTGCTTTTTAAACAGAGTTTTATATCTGTTTTCTCTCAAAATATGCATTTGAAACATTCCCCCCATCAAAATACATACAGCTGAGTGTATTTTCTCTCAAAATATACAGATTTTAAAATCTGGGCTGGTCTCTTTTCATTTTGATTTGAAGATTTTGTCAAAGCTGGGAGCATTCTGGCCTGACCCCTAAAATAAAGAAAGTGGAGGGGGGGAGATCATTCAAAGGGAGAGGGTTTATAGTTATGGCAAAAGGGGGCACTTTCCTTCACTTCTTTCTTTCATTTTAAACAATGTCCTCCTTTAAAAACAACAACAAACAAATGAGAAATTTTATAGCTTTCTGGAAGCTGCAGCAGCATCATAACAGTGGAATGCTTGTTACAAGTTTTCTTCTTTCTCAGAGTACCTCTGAGAAAGATACCATAGCAATCCTTAGAAAGTTGAATGGCATTTTAAGAAAAAATATATTCAAAAGGGAAAAAGGGGGAATGCAAGAAATGTCACTTGTAAGCCTTTTCCCATTTGAGCCCACATATCTAATTTTAATATTTTTGAGGCTTCTCTCCCAAATTGCATCAGAATATTTAGGAAATGTGAAAGTGAGTGTAGCAATCTACCCCATTAACCTAGGAAGTTGCTCAGGTTGTTTTATTCCAGAATTTGCAAAACTTGAATTGTTCAAGCATCCTCACCAGTGATGCTAATCAGTGATGTGGGAGGGTGGGTAGAGAAGCACCTTCAAGTAGGGTCAGTTGTAAAATATTGACAAATTAAAGAAGCCAGAAGCCAGAACAAATCTATTATCTTCAGAGGATTGCTATGTTGGGTTGACAGCTCCTAAGGACAGGGGAATAGTAACAAAGGGCCTAAGCAGATGGCTTATTGGGCCGTCTTCGGCGCAGGGA
>CM034701.1:225689249-225705100 GCA_020142125.1 Phrynosoma platyrhinos | reverse complement strand
CTTGCCAGGATTTGTTCAAAGGAGGTTTTCCCTTGCTTTCCCCTGAGGCTGAGAGAGTGTGACTTGTCCAAGGTCATCCAGACCTTGATCTCCAGAATCACAGTCCAACACTCAAACCACTACGCCATGCTGATACTTCAAGGGGCTACAGCTCCCACAATCTCTATGTCAGAAGGGCTTAGTCATGCTGACTGGGTTATTCTGGGAGCTGTAGTCTTCAAATTAATTTTTCCAAGTTTTGTTAGACCAGTTTTAACATGAGTGAATACACACAGCTAGTCTTGGCATCTTGACTTACTCCTTAAAAATTCAGTGTGAACTGATAGTGAGTTTCTAGTTAAACGAGCAACTAAGATGTGACACATGCCAACTTGATTAAATAAATGACAATATCTTTGTCTTTTTCTTAGTCATTGTTTATGTGCAAGCTAACAAATGAACCTTTTTCCTATTCTACTATGCTCCAGAAGAGATAGTCAGTGTGGTCACAATAAGCATTGTGAAAGAATAGTAGACTTTTAAAGTATGTATATACTTGGTGGAAAAATAAAATTGCTGTTTTTGTTCCCTGGCATGTAAAGAACTATGCTTTAATTTCTTTAGTTCACAAATCCCTTGGAGAGACATCTTGATTCTGGGCTTGAACTAGAAAAATGTCAGCCCCAGTTAATTCTCCCTTGGGAGTCATTTATTTACATACCCTGTCATGTAGGTTTATAACCAGAACTGAGGAATGCACAGAAATGTGCTAAGAAATACACAACCATTCTTAGCTGGCATACATTTAAGGATATTCTGCTTCTATATGAAATCATGGGCTGCAAAAACAGCCAATAGACTTGGAATTTCTTCATTACTGGAGGGAATACAAATAGCATTCCATTCTCCCCACTCCCTGATAAAATGCCAGAACATGGAAGGTTACCTTTAAAAAGTAATTAGTTAGAGTTATAGTTCTAAGGCACCCCAAAATATTTAGCTACCAATATACAATAATTACATTTTTTTTACAATTAGAGTTTTACAAAAAATAAATACTTATTTTTCCATTTCACAAAATAAAAGAAAATAGTTCCAATTATAGCCACCTTTAAAAAATTGAATCCTTCAGATGTCTGATCTTTGCTAAAAACAAAAACAAAAAACAAAAAACACTCCCTATTTGCCCCAGCACTGTATCAATACCCACAACAACCCTATTCAATGGAACAGAATACTTTAGTCACTTGAACAGATCCTTTCCTTAATAAAGCTCATAGTTTTGTTCATCTTTTCCCTAGTAGTTTGGTCAATGCCATGCTCATGCCATAGAAACCAATCTAGTGGAGGGTTAGGCATTTAGAGGGTTGCTTTTGGGTGGCAATCATTGAAAATGTTATAGATGAGTCAACCTTTGGGCTAGGTGTTCTAGTCTGAAAAATTTGAATAGGGAACCAAAGGTAGTAAAATTATGTGATTTTGCTCCAGAGCCCAACTGTACAGAAATATTGTAGAGTGGCAGAACAAGGACCAGCAACTTTGGCAGGTCTGGGGGTCACTTTCTCACTGTTAGGGACTCTCCAGTACACCAAAATGAAAAAAAAAAGATGAAGCAAAATGAAACCAAAAGTGCCCAAAATCTACTTCTGATTTGATTTTTTTTTTAAAAAAAAGATAAACAGTGCAGGAGGATTAAATAATCAATTTGAAGGGCAAATTGGTGGTCCTTGAAACTTCCAGGAGAGGTGTGTTTCCCTCCCACTTTCTGGAAGAAACAGGTTGATTTGGCAAAGCCACAACAAGCAGCTTTAGGGCTGCCCAACCTTGAACTAAAAGCACAGGTATCATGGCTTGCCCTTTCTCCTTTGAATCCAGCTCTGCTGCTCTGCTACACATTACTTTTCACCTTATTTTCTCCTTCCTCAGCTAAGCTCTGTCCCCAAAGCACTAGCAAGGAAGACATTGAGGTTTGCCATTCAACTGCCTAGTTGTCAGAGAGGTGAGCTCATCTTGTCTCGGCCAGTGGAAAAGAGAACCAAGCCTCTCCATTTTTGCTCCAGAATTCCTGAACATGGGTTTGGTTAGTCTTCATTAAGTATTTTTTTATCTTTTTATTTTGTATTACTTCAATAAAATTTTAATAATTCCTGGATAGTCTCCCCTCTACACTATCCTTTGGCATGCAATTTGTTTACATACTACCCAACATTGGATGGCATTTGGCTAGTAGCTTACATGGGTGTAAGTTAATCCTATGCTTGTATATGTCTATTTTTGGTCACTGCAGAGGTTGAAATTTCCCTCTTCCCTCAGCAGTTGACACAACTCCCCTATGAACCTACCACAGAACCACTGAAGCCTCCCATTTACACAGCCATTGTAACTTCTGGGAGACCCCAGTGGAAGATGTAACTGCCTAACATCTGGCAATGGGGACACAGCCAGAGACTTCTTGTGATTCCCTCACTCTCACCGGGCATGAATATCTGTCGGGAGGGTGGTTAACAGGTCAGGGGGTACTAAATGGCTAGATATAGTGGTAGTTCCACAAACAATTGCAGCCATTATTAGAGGCAGATTTTTATGAAAGCCCAAGACTGTATCAGAATTCTGCTTTTAAAAATTGGATCTCTCACAGGTCTGAAATGAAAGACATATGTAATGCTTGTATTGATGGAAAACCTGAATTTGTGTGTTGATGTCAGGTTGCAAAAAAAATAACAAAACATACATCACAGAGGGTGTGTCTATACATGTCTACTCAGAAGTAGGTCCTATTAAGTGCATCAGAGCTTATTTGCTGTTCAGAAGACTGGAATGAGGTGGGCAATCCCTGTTCTTTTCCTCAGATAACAAAGGTCATGTGGTTTTTAACTATTAAGCCCCAGAAGTTAGGTGAGTGCTTAGTGGCTTGTCTTTCTGGGAAAGTTAACTTTC
Organism: Phrynosoma platyrhinos; assembly: GCA_020142125.1. NCBI lineage: Eukaryota > Metazoa > Chordata > Lepidosauria > Squamata > Phrynosomatidae > Phrynosoma > Phrynosoma platyrhinos. The sequence continues at coordinate 225,702,184 of CM034701.1, read as the reverse complement.
ACAGAAAGTTTTATCTATGTGTGCAGTTCCTTGTGTAGTATTTTGTAACCTTTGGGCTGGCAGATATAAAGGAACAATGGATTTTGGCTGATGCAGATATAAATAAACAATGGATTTTACTATTTTAAAAAATCTTTCCTTGGACCCACATAGTTACCTTTGCCTTAAAAAAAGCTTTTAAAGTGAAATATGCAGACTTTATGCCACACAGCACATATATAAAGAATTATACTTGCCCCATAGACATGTGCTCCAATGCTGATATATCTAACATGCTGAAAGGATTAGGGAAATGTTTTAACAGGAAAAGTGCCAAATTTTCATCAGCAGGTTAGATTCTGTTTCAGTCTTAAGAGTGAATATTGGAAAAGGTTTCCCAGTTCATGTCATTGTTCTGACATTTTCTCTTCTCATCATTGCATTTTCTATCAAGGGAAAGACACTTCAGTTCTCTTAGGGCCAAAACATACTGCAGAAATAATCCAGTTTGAGACCGCTTTAACTGCCCTGGTTCAGTGATAGGGAATCCTGGGAATTGTGGTACCAGAGCTCTGTGACAGAGCTCACAAAACTGCAGTTCCCAGAGTTCCCTAGCCAGGACAGTTAAAGTGGTCTCAATCCGGATTATTTTATTACTGTGTTCTGGACCTAAATGGCATTTTTAAATATGAGTTTTTAAAAAGATAGATAGAAAGAGAGTGTTCTGATATGCCTCTTTCCCCTTATGTATAAAATAGGTTTCTAGTTCCAGTTTACTGCTTCTGAATTAACTGTACAACAGGGTCTCTTGTTAACTGCCTTCAATTTGATGTTGACCCATGGTGACCCTGTGGATGAGACATCTCTAAGGGCTGATGCAAACCAGCCTAAAGGGTCAGCCTAGGGGTGGAGTTGGGGTGGGGTGACCACATGCCGGCTGCCCTGACTCCACCCCAATGCCGTACACCTGACCATGTGGCACACAACATCAGGGCACCCTGTTGGTGCAGCATGTACACACTCTGTGCCAAAGGACTGCAAAAGAGCCATGGCGGTGGTTCTGAGGGTGGCTTTTTGCCACCCCCAAAATGAGCGGCATTTGCCTGCTCTTTTGGGAGTTACAAAAAGCTGGACCAGGGCCGCGGCGTGCAGTTGCCGCAGTCACAGCGTGTGGTTGCCATGGCCCTGATCCAGCACTGCCGGGGTGGCACAGAGCCGCCCCTTAGGGGCCACCTGCATCAGCCCTAAGACCGTGTCCTTCACTGCTATGCTTAGTTCCTGTTAATTCATATCCATGTTCTCCTTAATAGAGTCTGCCCACCTAGCTTAGGCCTTCCTCTCTTACTACTTCCCTCCACCTTTCCTAGCATTATTGTTTTTTCCAATGAGTCATGCCTTATCATGATGTGTCCAAAGTATCACAACTTCAGTTTAATCATCTTGGCTTCCAGGGAGATTTCTGGCTTGATCTGCTCTAGGACCCATTTGTTTCTCTTTTTGGCTGTCCACAGAATCCTTAGCACTCTTCTCCAGTACCACATATCAGATGAATTGTTTTCTTCCTATCTGCTTTAACTGTCCAGCTCTTGCATCCATACATGGTAATAGGTAATACAATGGCTTATATGATTCTAACTTTTGTGCTCAGTTGTATATCTTTACCTTTTAGGATCTTTTCTAATTCTTTCATAGCTGGCCTCCCCATTCTTCTTATGATTTCTTAACTGCCGTTCTTGCTCTAATCAGTGTTTCATCCCAGATATGTAAACTCTTTTACTGTGAAGTTGAAGGCTTTCATGGCCAGCAACCATAGTTTTTTGTGGGTTTTTCAGGCTATATGGCCATTTTCTGGAAGAGTTTATTCTTGATGTTTCACTAGCAGCTGAGGCTGGCATTTTCAGAGAATGCTGGCATGGAAGTGAGTGGAGTATATATATACTTGTGTCACCCTTGGTTGGGAGGAAATGATTTACATGTTAATCTGGATTTCTGTACAGAGATGCATCCCCCTGACATCCCAGCTGCTTGAGTCACTCTTGCAGTTAGTTTGTTCTCCAAAGTCTGTTTCAAGGAAGTCTTTAGAAGGAGAAAAGGAGAGTGAATTTCTAAATCAAGGGGGGCCTAGAGAAAACACTTTTCTAGGCATTTGCAGGTCCCCCAACATGATTCTATGATTAACCTCTGGCAGAGGTTGACCACAGAGTTGCATTGGAGGATCGGGAGATTCTTAGAGAGGTGTTATCTCAGATATAAAGAATAGTGTTTTTTTATTTGTGGTTTTCCCATATTTACAGGGGTCTTTCATCCATAAACCCAATGAAGGTAGAAAGATCACTGTAATTTGAACAGAAGCCAAAGTATTCCACATAGGAGGGGCTGCCTATAGAATAAAATTTAGCTTACACCAATGTCATTTCAGAAGCTCCATTGAACATGTGATAGGTGTGTTCCAGAGAATATGTTTAGCCAAAAAGAAGCCCTGATGTCTGGTAATGCTTGAAAGTTGAGGTTTGTTTTGGTTTTGGTTTTCACATAGGGAGGCTTGCTATGAGGGGGTAATTTGAGAAATACTGTTATTCTGGGAACCTGGCTATGTAGTATCATTCTGCTAGAGGCAGAAGGGGATGCATAGATGAGGGAAAGGTGAAGCCATGAGTTGTACCTAATTTTCTCTTTGCCTATTGACTTTGCCTTATGTCTGTTTTCCTACATCCCAAGTACAAATTGCCAGTTCCACAATTTTTCCTAATCCATGGAGAAATGGGTGGTATTCATAGCAGGCATCCTTCCTGATTATTAGTGAATTTGATACAGGAGTAGATGTTTTGGCCCTAGTGCTGTGCAGATTTTTTTCTAACATGGTATGAAATCCTTGTATGAAAATGAAAATCCAGGCACTAAGGGGCTGTACAGATGGGCAAAAAGAGGTGCTTTCAGGCTGACTCAGAGGCATGGCATTTAGATGACACATGCCTAAAAGCCGGTAAGAAACTAACCTCTAGATGCCATATGCCAGGAAAAGCTGCTTCAAAGGAGCAGCTTTTTTCCACTTCTTCTGGAAAGATGTGCACCTCTGTATGTGCTTATGTATGCAGTGACATTGGTGCATCAGAAAAAGGGTGCCGGAGATTTAAAACGGCCATATAAATGCACCGCCCCATGTGCGGTGGAAATTGAGTCAGTGATCCAGAGCATGTGCCCTACGATGAAAGCTTTAATTTAAAGCACCCTATGCTTTCAGGTCTGGATGCACCACTGTGGGTGCACTTGAATATTAGTATCCTTACCCTAATTGAAACCCTAACCCTAATTGTAACCCTATACATGCACCCTAGCAACTGTTCTCTATTATGACAATAAATACATTCCATCGCATGTACACTTGCTGTCAACATGCACAGTAGTTTGCATGAAAGAGGCTTTTGTGACCTCTTCTATGCAGGTTTGCAGGTGTGCATAAGACCTGCACACCATTTCCTGGTATGCTTGGAGGGGGGTGGGCTCCTGGAGTATCATTTGTCTGTGTGTCCTGTTGACCAAGTCCCTTGCATGACCACCAGCTTCATGTATCCAGTCTGTCCACACAAACCTCCCTTGCATGTACCTCTCCCCTCCCTCCTGATCTGTGTGGGACAGAGTAGGTGTCTTTTTGGTTGACAAACTCATTCCTCTGCCACAAGGGTGTCACAATCAGAGAGTGGAACCTGTCTATGGCACCCACTACTTGGGGGAAGCCAAGTTCAGCACATCCCTGCATGATCTGTAGGTGTATGACAGGTCCTGCACAGCTGCACAGGGATGCTGAACATCAGTCACCTTTGTACAAAAAAAATTACAGACTGTATGCCACCCTATGACATGTTATGTGCAAGTGTGCAGGGATGTTGAACATCAGTCATCTTTGTACACAGAGAGTGACAAACTATATAGCAGCCTATGATGTGTTCTGTACAGGTGCACAGGTATGCAGGGATATGTTCCTGTGCATGTGCGCATGCATCTGAGAGAAAGACCCCCCTGACGAGTTGGGAGGGGTTCTCCATTGTGCTGGCCAGTTTAAAGGATGCTGGATGCACTGATTGGCTGAGTGGGGGGAAGTCCCACCCCTTCCTCTGTCACCCAGCCAATCGGGAAAGGGATTTTCTAGGATTCCTACTCACTGGTGGTCTTGCATATCACAAGATCACCAGCGAGATTTGAGGGCTATAAAGCCCCCAGGCAGCCACGTGGTGGCAGCCATTTTAGTCCAGCAGACAAGTGAGGAGCTTGTCTGCTGCAGCCTTGGAGCAGCCTATCGGCGACCATGAGCCTAGTGCTAAGGTCGCGGCCTAGTCAGCTCTTGTTTGGGTCTTTCCTTGTGGCTTCTGTGTTCCTAATCAGCTTGGGTTGCTGGGCCCACCTCCGCTTGCGGCTGCAGCTTTGTCCCAGTGTTGGGTCTCCACAGCTGTGTTTGGCCTGTTCTCGCTGCAGCGTGGGGCTTTGGCCATGGCGCCGATTGGAATCCCGGTTGATCGGGGAGCAGCAGCGCGGATAGAAGAGGCCAAGGTTTGGGAGGCCCTGAGTTTTGCCTGGCACCTGGGGACTTTGGCACGGCCCTGCTCAAGTGGGGGTGCCATCCTGTGTTGGAATTGGGAGGCCCAAAAAGGGAAGTGGGAGGCCTTTTAGACCCAAGTCGATGCTGCTACACTTGCCAGTATATTCTGGCGTGGTTTGTGGTGTCCCAAAAGGGGAAGTGGTGGGCCTTTTCGTCTGTAATTGGTGGTGCTACACTTGTCAGTATATTCTGGCTTGGTTTTGGTGTCCTAAAAAGGGAAGTGGTAGGCCTTTTTGGCCTTTATTTGGTGGTGCTATACTTGCCACTATATTCTGGCTTGGGTTTTGTGTCCCAAAAAGGGAAGTGGTAGGCCTTTTGGCCATTAATTGGGTCCCTAATTTGGGACAGGTGTGCTGGTTGGGGGACCCGTGCTTATTGTCTAATTTTGGCACTCTGCCCTAAAAGGGTGGGGGGAATTAAAAACTTCAAACTACAGGGGACATTTGAAATTGGCTAATCCTTTCTCTTAACAGCATTGGACACTATTGATCTTAGTAGGGCTGCTGTGTTAATTCCTGCTATGTAGGGGTTGTAGCCTTAGCTGAACACTATAACCTAAGCAGCCTCTTTGTTAATTTATCACAGAGTTGTCATGCCATGCACTAAGCCACAGTCTAAGCGGCGTGCGGCTTCTGGTGGGCCCAATACTGGGCGGTCAGCACCGAAGAGGCCAAATGAATCACAAAGCAGGGATGACGCAATTGTAAAGTTATTGTTCCTGGACGGGCTTTTTGTGCTTGCTTGTACAATGCTACTAAAGGTGTTTCCACTCCACATCACCATATCAGGATTACTAGCAGAATAAGAGCTGATTTGAAAGTTTGGGAAGCATTTTTGGATCAATTTAATGGAGTCTCTTTTTGGAGGTTTGAAATGCTTTTAAAGATGGACCTTCAAGTACATTCTGATGCCTCGAGTGCACATGGTTTTGGCCTATATTGGAAAGGTCAGTGGGTGGCGGAGAGATGGCCACAAGCTTGGGTGGATAGGGGTTGGACCTGTGATCTCACTTTTCTCGAACTCTTCCCTATTGTGGTTGCAGTTCATTTGTGGCCAGTTCAACTTGAGAATAAAACTGTTTGGTTTTGGTGTGACAACCAAGCAGTGGTTTATGTGGTGAACTCCCAAATCTCCAAATCCTTGAGGGTGATGGTGTTGGTTAGATCAATGGTTACTCAATGTTTGAAGTACAATGTATTGTTTCAGGCTTGCTCAATCCGTTGTTTACTAACATGTTTATTAAATCCGTTGGCGGATGCCCTTTCTCATTTTCAATTTTCCAGATTTTGTCAACTTGCCCTGGAGGCAGCTCCTCAACCACTGGAGGTACTGGAACATCTGTGGAGCCTTGGAGAATAGAAATCGACAGGGCGATTCTCCCATCTGTCACTATATTGACACGCAAGTCGTATCAGCTCGCAATGCGAGCTTTTAGGCTGTTTCTCTCTATTATGGGGAAGATTGAGGTTTGGCCCCTGAGGGTGGAGACTGTGTTTCATTTTGCTGTTCACCTTCAACAGTTGGGTTTGTCCCCAGTCACTATTAGGGCGAGGTTAGCGGCTCTGTCTTTTTATTCGAGAGCAGAGGGAGTTTAATGACCCTACTGGGGACTTTAGAGTCTGTAGAGCCTTGGAAGGATGGACTAGGGAGCTTTCTCCAGAACGCGATAATTGCTTGCTGGTAACAGGATCAATTCTCATCCAAATTTGGCAATCCCTTCTGAACGTATGTTCTTCATCTCAGGAAGTGCTTCTCTTTAGGGCAACTTTTTCTGTGGCATTTTTTGCAGCCACTAGAATTAGCAAGCTTGTCCCTAGCTCCTGCTTGGATGGTTTAGGCAGAGCACTTTCTTTATCTGACATCCAATTGAGTGAATAGGGTGTTCAAATATGTTTTAGGCACTCTAAAACTGATCAGTTGGCTAAAGGCCAAACTGTAACCTTGTCTAGAGCACGAGAGGGTCAAATTTGTCCTGCTTCAACTTTGTTGGACTATCTTAGACTTCGCCCGATTGGCTCCAGCTATTTGTTCCTTCATGTTTCGGGCCTTCAGTTGACACAGTTTCAATTTCGAGCTGTGCTTCAGGAGACTTTGAGGCATGCAGGTCTGCCAGTGGCCCAATTCTCTGCACATTTTTTTCATAAAGGGGCAGCGACCGCTGCAGCTACTCATGGCTTAGGCGACGCTGCAATCCAACGGATTGGGCATTGGAGGTCCAGGGCTTTCAAGTCCTACATTCACCCGTAGTGTCATAGTTCAGACTGGCAATATGTAGTTTAGGGATTGCACAGTTATACTTAATTCATTTTTTCTATTCAAGCAGATGTGGAATTAGAAGATGTATGGATCATCGGGCACAGCCTTGTGTTTTGGGCTGAACATCGTGTTCTCCAATCGCATCATGAGCGGAACCTGGGGATAAGAGAGGTCCGGCAAGTACGATGGTTTGGTTGGAGAGGAATGCTATGGGGAGCTCTCATTCTGCACATCATTGATCTATCTGTGACTTTTACACTGCCTAGGATCCTTCTGGTGCACTTGGGGGAAAATGACTTAGTTCAAGTTCCTTGTTTCAAGTTGGCCAAGAGGATCTTGAGTGACATGCAAGACATTAAGTGGAGATTCCCGGACATGGTTTTGATGTGGACTAAGTTTTTGCCATGACACTCTTGGGTGGGAGCAAGGAAGGACTCTTTGATCAACGCGGCCTGTCGTTGGCTGAAGAGATACATGGTTAAGAAGTTTGGGGGTTTGGGGATTGTAGTTGTGAATCACGAGGGTATTCAGATCGGTATGCCACATTTGTACAGGGGTGATGGGGTTCATCTCTCCCCTGGGGGCTGTGATGTATACTTGGAGTCTATCACTCATCACATTGAACGAACTCTCCTGTGGGGGGGAGGGGATGCCAAGCTAGGCTGGCCCCCTCCTGTGGCAGGCAGGGACCCCCCCCGGAATAATTCAGTTAATTGGAATTACGAAATTGGTTCACATTGATTGGACAAAGAGTATATGTCAATGGGTTAACAAATTTTGCTATGTCATCACCAAGCAAGTTGATGATGTCATAGACAAGTTATGTCATTGAGTTAAGTTATGACATCATTTCCGGTTGGGGGAAGATGATTTATTTGGCTGAGTGCTTAATTGGAACTTGATGTTCTTGACACATGTTGTAAAGGGTTTGGTTTTCCCGGTCAGCAAGTTTGTTATGTATAGGGACACAATATAAATTGTGGTTAAATTGAATTGTTAAAGAATTTGTTTATGACCCTGTACAAAATAAATAAAGTTATGGCCAAGTTTTTTCAACCATAATGATGAGTACGGTGTCCTTTTGTGCTGGAGCAATGAAAAAAAATTAAAGCAGCTGCTGCCAGCCCATGAGGTTGCTCCATCTCCATTCGCAGCATCCTCAGGGCCAGTGGTGCAGTTGGTGGGGCTTCAATATGGCCTCAGGAAAGCTACATTGACTGCCCACCCCCAGTGCAGTTGCTCTGTCCCCATTTAGGGCATCCTCAGGGCAGGCGGTGCAGTTGCTGCAACTTAGGGAAAAGACAGCATCATGCCACCTTTTTCCTGCCCGTCTGTACAATCCCTAAGTTTGATTTCTTAAGATGTGAGGTATGCATGCATGTGTTCTTACAGAAAACCACATGAGGTTCTCCATGATTCCCCCACCCCCTAAAAGCTGAGTGGCATCAAATGAGAACCTTTCCCTGCCACATGTCCCAGTATATGTGAATCTGCCTTTGAAGACCACTTGGAAAATTCAGCCAGTACTATTAGAGCTTTGACTAGAAACAATAGAAAATACATTTTACCAGTCTTGAAACAAACACATGCATTATCAGTTATCAAATGTACACAATTAAGTATCTGACATGGTGACATATCAAAATACTGCCTTATGACACATAAACAAGCATGACTTAGGGGGGATGCAGATGGGCGGCCATGGGCTGCCCTGGGAAGAGGCAGATTGGGGCTGAGGCTGCCCCATGCCTCAGCCCCAATCCTCCCTTTCACTGCCTGGGAAAGGAGTGCTAAAATAGTGCTCCTTCCACAAGCCATGAAAGGGGCACCCAAAGAGCTGCCATGCAGCTCTTTTGCACCTCTTCTGGCTCAGTGTGTCTGAACGCTGAGCTGGAAGGACATCATCAGAGTGCCCACCATGTGCAATGGAGGGTGCTCCGATGACGTTCTTGGGAAGGGGTTGGGGTGCCCAGCGTGTGGCTGCCCCTCCCCTTCCTTGCCTCCAAGATGGAGCTTTGTGCTGTCTGCAAAGGGAGTCAGTATCATGAAATCATGTGCCACAACTGAAAAGTCTCTGTCCCTGGTTATCATACTCATAACTTCCAGAGGCAAAGTGGCTCAGAGAAGGACCTGTGAAGATGTTCTTAATACTTATGCATGTTTATGTACCAGAAGGATGTATTTAGATAGCTTATTGTGTTCAGATATTTAACCAAACGAAGACATTTATGAGATTTGTCAAAGCCACTTTATATTCTGTGTCTAAACAGAGTACAGTTTACCTTTACATCTTTAGCCTTTTATTCTGAAAGATCTGTTGTACTTGCTGGCTTTTAAATCCTTCTGTTTTCATTTAGTGCTATTATCATGTTGAAACACTTGTCAGTTGTACACAAAATATTTATACTGAAGGATGGGGCATGTAAATGTAATAAACAGCATATAAATACATAATATCAAAACTGATACTGTACTTAAATGTGATGTAGCTAATAAAAGCTAGAGAGTAGCATAAAATGTCAGCTTAGAATGAGGAACTGATATGGGAGAAAGGAACTCTTCCAGGTAAACAAAAATGGCTCCTTGTATCTCTGACATAAGTGTCACCTTGTTAGATAATGCATTCCACCTGTAATAATCAGAAGGGGAACTCCAAAGATAAGCTTCACACTTTTCCTCAAGGATTTGGGGAATGTACCTCCTGTACTGGCTTGCTCCAAGGCTGTATGGATGCACTGCTTATTGACTGTAGAGTCAATCATTATTAAATGGAACTTGGAGACCCTGGTGGAAACATTCCTGGTTAGTGAGACAAAACTGATTAAGTCATTATTCTGTATGTCTGTCCAGAAAGAAAGCATTCAGATTACATCACATATATAAAACTTGTATGCACTGATGGACTCGATTATTTGCTAGGTCTGATCTAATTGATTTCAGTAGATTTTTTATTATTATTATTATTATTATAAGAGGAAACACATTTTCCAAGATCTCCTTTTGACACAGAAACATAGACATTTTCTTGTAGTAAAAAAGATGTTTTTGAGCATCAATTCTCAGAAGACTTGCTGAAGTCTGACATGATTGTTTGATACCTACCAAAATAGTTTTTATATCATCACCATATGGATCAGTGTTACTTTAAGGCAGTGTTACAGAAGATACTAACTCTGGATGCATTCTATCTCAGAACAACTCCCCATTCCCCCAACAGTGCCAACAACTGTAGTCAGTGGTGTCACTTGGTATAGCATCACTTGGTGCCTCATGGTGTCAGCTTCCCACCCCCATTGACCTCCTCCTACACCACCCTATACAGATTCCTTAGGAGTGTTTTTTATACTAATGTTACTCATAAATCATAATTCCTGTATATCAATGAATGCTATAGTTATAGTTGTGATATAAAGAACTAGCAAAATTAAAACTTTAAATTACAATATCGTATGCACAGCCTAAATGTATTTACATTTTATAGTTTCATGTGGTTGAAGTGAAAATGTGGCAAGAAGTGATGTTTTAAAGAAAATGTAAAAATAATAAAAAATTATATATATAATTAAATTGAGCCTCTCTTTTCTCCCTTTCTGAGCCTCACCCCACCCACACCATCTCTTCAGTTTTTTAAAGGGACACAGGCAAGCATCAGAGACTATTATCTGCCAAAAAGCCAGATGTTTGGGGAGCAGTCATGTCACTCCCCCCTTAGGGTGTCACCTGGTGCAGCCCTCTGTCCCCCTCCTACCATCCTAGTTACATCCCTGCCTGTAGTTTGGACCATCCAAAAAGAGTGAGGCAACATAAAATTCTTCATAATTTGCCTTTCCTACTTCTTCCACTTTCTGGGGTTGAAAGAGCCTTTACTGATGGTCTCGTAAATCCTAGTGAGAATCTGATAGCAGAGAATCTGATATCATTTCAGTGATACCCCACTTTTTATTTCAGCTTCCTAAGAGATTAGTTAGCTATGAGTTTATTACATTTTAGATCCATCTCACAGAGAACTGTTTTGTCCATAATGACCATCTCTTCAGTGTTTTAAAGGGACTTGATGCTGTTCAGTGTCTTTTGTTATATTATTTCAACCTGTCAGTCATTCATGGTTTAAATGACCTGCCTTGGTGGAGTTGCCTGCTGGACCCAAACAATTTGGATTTCTTGCTGGGAAATCTACTACTAATAATAAAAAAAACCCACCACTTCTAGGAATGAACTGATACTACTCAAGGTTCTGTGACAAAAAAAAAAAAAAAAAATACTTCTCTCCAAGTAATTTTGCAGCATTCCTTGCAGATATGGTCACTTACTTATTTGGATTGCTTAGCTTGCCTTCTCTTTCAGAGGGCTTCTATTGCTTTCACTTATAAAATCATTTAGCTAAATCTGACTGGCTACAGTAACATTATGATGTCATCCCATTCACTAAGTGATCCCTAGTTGAAATGGACCATCAGTGTGACTCATTCAGGAAACAGGGGCTTAACTTGCCTTTGTTTGGGATTGCTCTCATTTGCCTATAGTGATGTCATTATGTTGCCAAGTCTGATTGGCTACATAATTCATTTTCTATTGTCCCCCTGATTGGCCAAGATTGCCAGTGTATCAATCCAGAAGAAGTAACAATTAAGAAAGTTGAGCAAAAGTAGCAATAGCAAGTAAATAAAGGCACTGAAAAGGATTTTAAAATGAATATTAAGATATCAATATTTTATTTGTTTCCTTGCTTGCTGCCCCTCCCCCCATGTTTAGTTCACCAACCTTCCTATTTTATAAAATTTGTGATATGGAAAATTGAAAAATGAAACATACTTAGTGCATTCTCACTAGATTTTACTATTTTTACTGATTATTACAATGTGTTATAGAGAGTTCTTATACTGAAACAAATAGCAAATCATGCATTTTTATGGGGCTGTCCACATGGGCCAAAAGGTACATGTTCTCCACAGCCTCATGTCATCCTCTTCAGATGACACAAGCCATTAACCCTGGGCCAGGATTGGACCCAGATCTAGTAGACCAGATGCAGATCCAGTGAGTGTGCTCAATTCCAGGACAAGGGGATTAACCCAGGATTAGGCCTTGGCACAGGTCAACATGACCCACCGTTTGCAATAGAGTTTCTCCGAAACTCCACAGTAAACCCCATGCAGACCAGATAGCCACACACCCCTTACCTTACTTCTCTGTTGCAGCTAGTGAGAAGCCCTCCATCACCACCTCTGATATCAAAATAGGATGCCTGGCTACACCCACATAGCCAGGCACCCATTTTGACATCAAAGGCAGTGATGAGGGGGCTTCTCACTAGCTGCAACAGAGGAGTAAGGTAAGGAGTGTGTGGCAGTAGTGGGCCCATGATGCAGGGATGCTTATATACCCTCCTATCCTTGCTCCAACCTGGGAACCAATCAGAGTTGAGACCCAAGTCAGGAAAGCAGAGGCTCAGCCCCTATGTTGTGTAAGCTTTACATGGGAGATCAGGGGCCTTTCATAAATGGAGAACCCCAAAGATCTGATCTGAGTGTTGAATTGGACCTGAGAAGATTAATGTTTGTGGGTCTGATAGCAGAATTTTAAATCTGAATCCTATATAGGAGCTGGAAAAATAGAAGTCAAAATGGAAGGACCCTGTTTGAATAGAAGATAAATTGAATCTAATATAATCTGCTTCCTTTTTTTTACTATTTGTATTGGTTATTACATTGAATTAAAATCACAGCTGTATGGAAGGGCATGTGCTTAAAGATCCATTATAAACTCTTTAGTAGTTAGGCAAAGAAAGATCTCTTTTGGGCTTGCACCAGGGGCCCTTCCACACTCAAGAAAACACAGAAGGGAGTGCCATGGCCAGAATCCCATCCCTCACTAGTATTCCATCCCTCACTAGTTTTGGGGAAAATCCACCATTTCCTCCCTCCTTTCCCAGGACCCGTCCTACATTCCAACCTTCTGTCCAGGAGGAATTCCAAAACACCCTCCATTCTGAGATTGACTAGGAAGCATGTCCCTCAAGTTCTGCAAGGCTGGGAAGGCACCACTTCAACTCCCCATGTCCTCCAAGTCTCCTGGGATGCCTCAGTCATGGGTTTCCTATGGAGGA
>CM034701.1:225656060-225687703 GCA_020142125.1 Phrynosoma platyrhinos | reverse complement strand
CCAAATAAGAAAAACCTCACAACTACCCTGCTGTAGTTGACAATTTTTGACAGGTATCACAGTGTGTTAAGACATTCTTTTTTATCAATAATGGAAAAATTAGTACATATTCTTTATTGTAAGAAGTACTCTTTTAAAAATGAGCAGACATAAGTGCAACTTTGCATTTTGGATCCTGGAGCTTCTCTCTCTCTCTCTCTCTCTCTCTCTCACACACACACACACACACACACATATACACATGTCCTGTGTGATCAGACTCCAGGGCTATTTGCACCAAGCATTGTCACTAACAGGAAAAGAAAATGTGATTCCTTTCATCAACCCTAGTTCCTTTCATGGCAAATGAAAACACAATAAGATAGAAAGCTGTGCTACTACTCTTTCCATCTGTTTATTGGCATGACCATCCTCCAAAGTAGACATCTGGAACATCTCCATAATGCAGACTGATATGGGGCAGGAATCAGGTGAAGAGATGGATGCAGCAGTAGGTGGATATGTACTGGATGTTTCCAAAGTTGCTTGAAGGGATTGGCAGAGGAACTTGTCCCCCCACCCCATTTTTAGCAAAATATAAACTCTCATCATTAGTCAGGCAGGTAGGAGCCAATGGGATTGACATACAACAGCATCTGGAGGGCCACAGGATTCCCTTGTCTCTGCCTGCTGAAATGTTTTTCTAATCAACATTACTCTTCTTCCATTCAAACAAATATTTTCAAAGCCAGGTGGGGAAAGATATGGGATCTGTATGTGTTTTACCTAATGGGGGAAAGTAATTTGTGAAGAACAATTTTTAGCTCAGAAGTATTCTCATTTGGAAGTTCCCTTGTTTTCATTTCTCTGCTCTAATTCAGCTCCCTGTGAGGTTAAAGGAAAGTTTAAAAATAAATACATTTGGAGGCACTTCATGTATCTGCCACATCACATCTAGCTGGATCTTAAGCTTCCATTAATATATTGAGTTAAAGTAAAGGACTAATTGTGTATTCTTGGCAAGCTTGTTTTATATAGTCTGATTTATTTATAGGGAGCAACATGAAGTTGGCAGGGTGGCAAACTTTGGCTGGCATCTGGCCAAATGAAATGTAGAGAAAGAGCTCACCCACTCTGTGGGCAATCCTTACACAGGAGTCCTGGGATGTCATGGAGCTGCTCATATTCTCGCCTAATGGTTTTGACATGCAATATAACCCTATGGATTTGTTACTGGGACCTAAGTATAAATGGGTCTTCCTCTAAAGTGAGCCTGAACAGTATTACAGCCATTTGAGTGCACTTGTAGTTAAGCTTTATTGCGATCTCCAGTGTATCATCATTTCTTTCTGCATTGCTGCAAAATACAGTTGGGGATGTGTTTAGTAAGTATGCAGATATATGTTTTTTTTGACCTTGTTTGTTTTTATGGTGCTGATTTTTTAACAACAACAACAAAGAAAAATATTTGTGGGAAAAGAACAAAAGTAAATTTGATTTCAAATCCTTTTGATGGGTGGGTATTTACTTGGTTTCATTATCAAACTGATTAAAATGTTGACAGAAGGAAACATTTGCCATTTCTTTCTCCTTGACTCTGGAGTAAAGTTTAAGGTCTGAGAGAGGCAATCACAAATGAGGCTTTCATTAGACATATGCCATCCTCTGCTCTCATAAATCTGAACAAGTGAACATCAATCAGACTGTCACATATTCCTCTGGACTTTGAGAGGAAGCCTTAGCTCTTTCTTTGGCTATTGTGTTCAATAATAATAATAATAATAATAATAATTTATATTTCCCGCCTCTTCCAACCAAGTGTCTAGGGAAAATATCCTACTTCCAGAAACATGCCTTGCCTTTGAACATCCTCTTTTAAAGTTAAAGGTGGTAACATCCTCAAAGTTTCCAAACCTGATGCCTAGGACTTTCATGAACTTTAACTAAGACTGGCTCTCAAAATGCATTTTCTATAAGTTACACAGCTGGGATCTTGTGAAGGATTCTTAATAATAATAATAATAATAATAATAATAATAATAATAATAATAATAATTATACCCCGCCTCTCTGTTAAAACAATCGGGGCAGCTTACAACAATTAAATTACAGCAGATACAAACCAACCCAAGGACCCTCCCCTCCCCCCATTAAAAAGGTATTAAACTACACATATTAAAATTAACATAAAATCTCAAGAAAAAAATTAAAATAATTAGAACAATCAAACAAACAAATACAAGCCACGAAGAAGCAAAGGCAGACAAAGGTAAGGAGACACTGCTCCTGAGGCCGGGATCTCATTAAGAATCTAATCAGGAAAGGCCTGCTGGAAGAGATTCATCTTCACAGCTTTTTTAAAAGCTGCTTAAGTTTGTAATCTGATGGATCTCGTCTAGCAGGACATTCCATAATCTGGGGGCAGTTACTGAAAATGACCTCTGGGAGGTTGCTGACAGCCTAGATTTTAATGGCTGCAGCAAATTCCTCCCAGAGGACCGGAGTGTGCGGGGAGGATTATATGGGAGGAGGCGGTCCTGAAGATAGGGTGGACCTAAGCCATTTAGGGCTTTAAAGGTGATAACCAACACCTTATACTGGGCCTGGAAACTAATAGGCAGCCAGTGGAGAGATTTTAATACTGGAGTTATGTGGTCTCTCCTAGATGTTCTGGAGACCACTGTGACTGCCACATTTTGTACTAATTGAAGTTTCGGGACCAAGCACGAGGGTAGTCCCATGTAGAGCACATTACAGAAATCCAGACGTGAGGTTACCAGAGTATGCACCATAGTCTCAAGGTCCCTTACTTGCAGGAAAGGGCACAGCTGATGTATCAGCTGAAGCTGATAACAGGAACTCCTGACCGTCGCATTTACCTGATTAGTCATTAGGAGCGACGAGTCAAGGAGTACCCCCAGACTGTGGACATAGTCCTTTACAGAGAGTGTGATCCCATCCAGGACTGGAGGTTGCAACCCAATTCCTGGTTTCAGAGCTGCTATTGGTTTCGGGGCCATTTTGTCTGGATTCACTCTCAATCTGTTTTTCCTCATCCAGCCCATCACTGCCTTAAGACATTCACTGAGAGGAGAGACGCCATTGGGAGTCGAGGCTGACAATCGAGACATGGAGAAATAGATCTGGGTTTCATCAGCGTACTGATAACACCCAGCCCCATGACTCTGGATAATCTCACCCAGCGGCTTCATATAGATGCTAAATAGCATCGGGGACAGGATGGCACCCTGAGGGACACCACACACAAGCTCCCTTTTAGCGGAGCAACTGTCCCCGAGCAGCACCCTCTGGGATCTGCCCGAGAGGAAGGAAGTATTTGAAGGGGTGCCATATCTTGTGAAGGATCTTGTGCCACCTGAGTTACATTTAACTCAATATATTTAAATGTATTAATGCTGGAACAGGACACGAGAGAGGAAGAATTAATTACAGCCACGATAATACTGGGTGATTAAGTTGGAGTTATTTCCATTGAACCAGGTAGTGGACTTTCTCTATCCCCACAAAAGTGTCCCAAACGCATTTGTGAAGTGCTTCTACCACTTATGGAGAATTGTGGAACCAGTTGAACATCTTTCTGAGTGCAACTAAATGCAGTCCTTAACACTCCAAATTGCAAGTGTCCCTAACTGTAAATGGTGATACAACAGAAATCACCAGCTTCAGGATTGTGACTGTGTAATTGCTGGTGCAGATGTGCAATCTAGTACAACTACATGGGTGAATATTTAAGCTATGCTGAATAGGCTCTTGAATCATAGAATCATAGAACTGGAAGAGACCACAAGGGCCATCCAGTCCAATCCCCTGCCATGCAGGAACTCACAATCAAAGACCCCCGGCATATGGCCATCCGGCCTCTGTTTAAAGTCGTCCAAAGAAGGAGACTCAACCAGCCTCTGAGGGAGTGCATTCCACTGTCAAACTGCTCTTACTGTCAGGAAGTTCCTCCTAATGTTTAAGTGAAATCTCTTTTTTCTGTAGCTTGCATTCATTGTTCCAGGTCCTATTCACTGGAGCAGCAGAAAATAAACATGCTCCTTCCTCAATATGGCACCCCTTCCAATACTTAAACAGGGCTATCATATCACCTCTTAACCTTCTCTTCTCCAGACTAAACATATATGGCTCCCTAAATCTGTCCTCATAAGGCATGGTTTCCAAACCCTTGGCCCCAGTGAGAGAGAATGGCATCATTTACTGAGGTCTTGGATTGGAGAAGTTTACAATATTTACATGTCATGATTGCAAACTGTCAAAGTGAACATAAACTTGCATTTTGTTGCTTATGACAAACCAGTATCTATCTCTAGAGAATAGTGGATGGATGGATGGATGGATGGATGGATGGATGGAATGAATCAAAAGAAAGTAAATTTTGATCAGATGGACTGAGAAATGGAGTCTAGGCAGAGTGCTGACAGAAAACTGTGGGCAAAGGCTGAAGACTCTCAAGATAACAGTTTGAGAAAATCTGCATATGAGGAGAAGAAAAATTCCCATGGCAAGCTCTAAGACGGATCTCTTAGCAAACTGTCAGCAAGAGGCAGTAAGTTTTGAGAGGATAGGGGCTGTTGGACTAGAATGAAGACTGAAAAAGTCTGAAGAAAGCCTTGTTTGCTTTTATATCCAAGAATACAAAAACCAAACTGGAAAAACAACAGCAACAAGCAGCTACCGTAAATCCTTGCTGGCTGCTGTGTATGTGCCTGTTCCTTGCCACTGTCACTGCTCCCTATTCACTTGCCCTCTTTCTGTAGACTGAATTGCCCAACAGCTAGAGCACCATCTGAGTCAGGGTGGGGAAAATGCAGCCCACTGTAGTACCCAGGGTCCAATTTTAAGAAAGCCTATCTTTTAAGAAAACCCAAAGTGTACCATCTCGGGGATGGGGTAATTTCACCACATTTTTGCACTTCCTCCAGACATTTTGGGCCTTGGACAGGCCTTTTTTTCCTACGAGGAAGTTACTTCATTGTTAAAAAAGAAGGCCTTTTTTGAGCCTAAAATGCCCTGTATATCCCTCACCCTCAACATAGCAAAATGGATTCCATGTTCCCCAGATGGTAGTGGGGAGCATTTGAGGGCATTTTTATAATAAAATGCATGATGGGAGCAAGGGTGGATGCAGCCCTCCATGTTCTACTTAGGAGACAATGTGGCCCCTGAACCCCGGACAGTTGCCCACCTCTGACCTCAGTCCCGGTCTCCTTACTCTTGTTACTGCATGTATGCTTGGAGAGAATAGGTATGCAGAGACAATGGTGAGTAGCAGTAGTAATAGTAGTAGTTGCAGCAACAGCAGCAACAGTAGCAACAGCAGCAAAGCTAGAAAAGTATGAGCATTACCAGCTGACATTCTGTAAGGGCTAGTCTTGCCATATGATCAGTCACTGTTTCTGACTGCTGCTGAATTTCAGTGTAGATACCTATTTGCTTTTCTGTGTCACTGAAGAGCTGCCACTTGTCTCCTTTCTCCATGCTCCTCCTTTTACTTTATCATACTCAGATTCTTTCCAAGCATGCTGTAAAGCAAGAAACCTGATTGGAACATCTATCAAGAGCAGATCATAAATACCATTTCATTGTGGAAGGGGTGCCTTCAGTTGTGGAGAAATGCAGAAAATATTATTGTGGCTCAGATTCAAAAGAGAAGCCTGAGAGTAATAGCTTTGCCCCCAATGGAATTTATTATGTGGTGGGTACACAGCATAAGATTCTATCCATCTCCTTCCATCTCTTTCTCTTCTGCAATACACAATGGGTGGTCTCTCCATGCTCAGCCTCCCTGCTTGAAATCTGGCTGCCTCTTTGGAGCACTAGCTCACTCGCTTGCTCCCTTTAACTCAGGCACCTGCATGCCAGACATGGCTGGCTCCCTATGTGAAGAACCTCAGCAGATCTATCTTTCAGAAGATGAGACACCCACACTTAAGATGGGATTATGCTGAAAACACTGTATGCAACTGAAATACCATACATATACATTAAGTTGATAACAGAAAAGACTAGCTTGTCTCACTATTTATATTTCATCGAACAGGAGATGCTGTGTCCATTTTCTAGTCTAAATATTTTCTGTGGTAAAATGGGGACTGTCTGGGGTGCAGGGGGAAGCAAGATTCTGACAACTTCTTCTGAGTTCAATCCAGCATTGAGAGGAAGGGAAATATGTGATTTGTATATTTTGGGTGGGATAATTAAGCCACAAATGGACATTCATTTGTGTTGTACCCCATCTGTGAGAGGTTTTGCAATGGCACGCATCTCCTATTTTCACAGGATGTTTCCCTTCAAGTTTCCAGTTTTGCAAGGTATTGAATGATGACTTACAATATCCAGTCTGTGAGTGACCAGAGCTAGGAAGTAACTCTTTTCCTCCCTATAGTTACGTTGTTCCAAAATACATTGCAGAAATAACTCAGTTTGAGACTGCTTTAACTACTCTGGGTGAGTGCTAGGGAATCCTGGGAATTGTAGCTTATTGGTGCACCAGAGCTCTGTGACAGAAAAAGCTAAATGTTTCACAAAACTTCACTTCCTAAAATTTCCTAGCATTGAGCCAAGGGCAGTTAAAGCAGTCTCAAACTGGACTTTTTCTGCAGTGTGTTATGGACCTTTGTTGATTATTTACTTTTGCAGCAATGAGCTGGAATGGAGTTACTTTTTGGCCTGTAACTGGCATAGTTCTAATTCATTTAATTCTGATGGAACAGGAATGGGCTGTCAGCCTGTTACTTATTACTGAGTGTATATGCTGAGTTAGTCTTAGCAATGAGAGTGGTTAAGAGAAAGGGTCATATGGGTAGTTGCCTTGTGCACTATGTAAAGTCTTTTGATTTTTTTTCAGAAGTTCCAAAATGCAATATCTGAATTGGCCACTTGGGGAAATCAGACAGCATTTTCCTGCAATGTCCAATGGTACAAGAGTAATAGCAATGATCACTTGTTATAATGAGTAACTTGGCTACTTACCTTTCTGGATTACAGAAACAGTAACAAGTATAACCTGTTGGGTGAGCAGAATAAAGTAACCAGCTCTTAAAAAAAAAAAAAACTCCATTGATTGACAAGCAATCAGTGAGATTTACTGGTTGCCCAAATGGGTCCTAAGAGGTCTGAATTATTAAACATCGCATAACCAGTTTCTGCCATATAGGGCAGTGACCCACATTTTAATCCTTCCTTAGTATTTGTACTGAGGAGGCTCACTAAGGGGATAGAAGCCTCAGGAAGCGACAATCTCTCTGTTGGACATGCCTCACAAAGCGCCCCCCATCCCAAATGCTGTTTGAAAGAGTGATGGTTTGACACATAACAAAATAAATCACAGCAATAGACAGTGCAAAAAAGATGCTCATGTGTCCTCTCTTATAGAGATGGGGCCTAAGCAGATGGTGCAAAGCGCTGTCTTCAGGGCAAGGAAGAGGAGGGACAGCCACATGCTGGGCAGCCCAACCCCTTCCCAAAGACGTCGTCGGTGCGCCAGACCCTCTGCACATCCGGCGCTCTAAGGATGCCTATCCGCTGCAGCGTCCACACACGCTGCGGCAGAAAAGGTGCCGAAGGTGCGCTGGCAGCCTTTTGTGGTGCACCTTCATCAATTTGTGGAAGGAGTGCTATTTTAGCGCTCCTTCCTGGGGCGGCGAAGCTGTGCCATGGGACCGAGAAATGCGGATGCCTCAGCCCTGATCCGCAGCTTCCTGGTGCGGCCCCGTGCCACCCGTCTGCTTCCCCCCATAGTCTTCTGAAATGGCAGAACAGATTTCTGTGTTTGAAGTCACCCTCTGTTTCAGGGGATGGGCTCAGCGCACAGGTTTCAGGAGCTGCATCCTGTCCCCCTCAAACACCCAACCACACCAATTGTAATGTTGGGGGTATCTGTTTTGAGGATTTTTGCCTGAAAACCATGCAGGAAACCCCCCAAATATGCCCAAACACCCCCAATCCCATACAGAAATCTTCCTAGTATTCCCAAATACTTTATTTTCACCTCAAAAAATGGCAGCATAAAGTCATGCAATGCCATTTCTGGTACCCATTTTGGGTCAGACCCCAATGAAGATAGAAGTGCTTGGGTGCACAGTTGAGGAGCATAAGGGCCATGGGAGGAGGAAATTTGGCCCCTGCACAGTTGTCCATCCTCAGTCAGTTTGAAGATCTCTACAACCCAAGTTTGCTTTTGGAAGGCAAAGAAGTATACAAAGGAAGAGCAACCAGGGCTTGAGATTTCCCATTACCTGGACAAGAGACTGTGCAGGTACAGAGGTCCCCTGGACTGCCAATTACAAACAACTCCTAGTGCTCAAAGGGATCTTGCAGCACCTTTGAAACTAACAGAGCATCAAACAAAGCTTACAAAAGCTTATGCTACAACCTCTTTTGCATAATGATCTTCCATACTAACATGGCTATGGCTCTGACTTCAGTGCCTAGTGCTGAGAGTCAGAAAGGCATTGTGCAGCTATTCATTCTTTCCCTCTCTAATGGATGTCTGTGTGTCTGTGTGTGTGTGTACATGCAAATAAATGAAGTAGTACTGGGAGAAAAAAGGAGATTACAAATAAAAGAAGACATCATTTGGAAATGCCCTCACCCCCAATAAAATCCCATGTTTCATCTGGAAGGCCCTTCTATCATAGTCTTCCACATTTATTTGGAAACACCACTTATTCCTATTTAAATTGTGGCAATTATTTTCTGGAGTTTTAGTCACACATGTAAATGAGAACGGCTAACTTTTTCTTGCAGCTTTGCAACTTCTTTTGGCTTCTTTTGTCTCAATGTGTTTCCTTTTTTTTTTTTAAAAAAAAGTGAGAACTTGTAAGTGGCCACCCTCAAGTCAGTGACAGCTAATTTAAGACTTGCTACTTCTGAGCGGAGGAGGGACTCCTCTCAGCCGAGGGCCTCTTTTCTTTTCCTCTTCTTCTCCCTCCCCAGCTGCCTTCTCCCCCTTCCATCCTCTTGGGCTAAGTAAGTGAGGCTTGTTTGTGAGATGGGTTTTCCCGAATTCTCACAGCTCTAATCTGGATACCATTTACTGTGACAGGCTCCTTCCCGGATTCCCACAGCTGGTTAGTGTTTTGAATTCCTGGCTCATGAACTCATATCAGGCTACATGGGCTAATGCTCAGAGCCCAGCCTAAGGCTGATATCTTTGATGACAGAGTAATGGAGGAAGCTCTGGTGCGCTCTCTGTATTTATAAACTGCCTGCCATTTATGTGTTATTTTTCAAATAGGGGTGAGGGAAACATAATAACAGCAGAATGACTCCAACATCTCATGGAACGGTTAAAGCATCAGTGGAGGTGAAATAAAACAATTAATTCTGGGAGAGGAAAGGCCAGCTATATACACACACACACACACCATTGTTATGACTATGTGTGTATAGGAGTGTGTGTGTGTGCAGAAATTATTTCAATGGCACTGTAGGCTAGCCGTAACTATCAAGTCACAAAAATTTCAAAGAACATCAGCTAATCATTTCTAAGACAATGTTAGGTTCCTAGTTTTTACCTAAGTGAATAAATAGATTGAGCTATAAATCAATAAGGATGCATCTACATTGTAGAAATACTTCAGTTTGACACCACTTTAACTGCTATGGCTTTATCCTAAGGAATCCTGGGATTTTGTGAGACATCAGCACTCTCTGTGGTAAAGAAGGCTAAAGGAAAAACTACAAATCCGAGGACTCCATACAAGGGAGCTATAGCACTTAAAGTGGTGTCAAACTGCAGTTTTTCTACAGGGTAGAAGGACTCTAAATTTCTTATTCTAATTCCAGCCCTGTCATAAATTCACTATATGGTTTTACTTAGGAATTTATCACACACAATTTTCAGCCCGATCCATGCACGGGACAGGATCGGGCTGGAACATGGAAAAATGGGTTTTACTGCACATGAAATTGCTGCTGTGTTTCTGGCTGACCATCACCCATCCCTGATTCAGCCTCTGCGCCCAATTTTGGTACTAAAAGCAGTATGTATGTATGTTTACTGAAAGGTCCAGTGGCACTTACTGCTGTATGAAAGTGCATTGGATTATAGCCAAAGGACAACACTAAACACAATGTGGGAAACAAAGTGTAGTGAAGGCCTTGAACTTGGGGAATTACTAAAGTCCAAGTCTTCCATGGGATCTTTTATCCTATGTTTATGGAAGTGGCTAAGGAATAGAATGATAGAGATAAAGCTTTCCAATGAACTGTAATTTATTTGGGGATTCAAACATACAAAGACATTTTAACATACAATCATACACACAAGAACTCAGGAGTAAAGTAGTTAGCTTGGAGAGGAAACACAGGGCTTTCTAATGGTTATAATTACTTGAAGGAGTCTGCTCCAGTGATGAATGAAGATGGATAGAGTCAACCATTATGAAAAGGAAAGGACAATGGAAAGAGCTGGACTCTAGTCAGAATTCACAGTGGCATAGTGTCACTATGAAATCAAGCCAGACCCCAATGTGCCTAAGATTTTGGGGAGCATTTATGCCCTTAAACCTAGCCTGAGGTGAAGAGTTGCTATTGTATATCAAAGGATTCCAATTGTTATGCTTTGAAGTAGACAGTTTCCAAGGAGAGGAGATGGGATGTTAAATGTTATCTCATCTTCAGCTTAGCAGCTCCTATGCTTGGCCCTTTTGATCTGCACATTGTTGTAAGTGCAGATGTGACCTTTCAGGTGCCTACGTGACATGTTTGCCTTGAGTCCATGGCGATAGGGCTTTTCCCAATCTAGGGTGATGGCAGGGACCCAAAAGAGGTCTTTATATTAAATCAGCCATCATGACAAAGGTATAAGGAGCCAGTTAGTCTTTTTAATCCAGTATTATCCACTCTGGCTGGCAATCTATTTCCAATATCTCAAGTAGAGCCCCCCCCCCATTCTTTCCTACTTGATCTTTTTAATGTGACCTCAAGTGGACTGAGGCTGCATCTACACTGCAGAATTCATCCAGTTTGACACAATTTTAATTTTCATGGTTCAATGCTATGGAATTCTGGGATTTATAGATTTTGAGATATTTTGAGATATTTAGCCTTCTCTATCAGAGAGCTCTGGTTTGACAACAAACTACAAATCCCAGGATGTAGCCAAAGGATGTAGCCATGACAGTTAAAGTGGTGTCAAACTGCTTTAATTTTACAATGTGGCAGCAGACCCGGTCTTATCACTAATTTAAAGGAGCTATTCATGCTACTGAAAGTATTTGGGGAATAGATTTCAGTACCTTGGACAACTCTTGTCAAGTTCCAACTAAAATCAGAAGCAGATTCACTGCCCCTGCAGATTCACTTGTGGAAGTCTCAAGTCTTCAATCTTTGGAAGATATAAATAATATTGGCCTGAGCATTTTGAACAGCCCCCCTCCACTTGCACTTGCACAAGAGGACACTGTTTCTGTTGAGCAGTTGCTGCATTTTGTAATCCATCTTCCAGGATAGTTACAACTAACCAGACGTAGTTTAATTGCTGAGTTCCATGCAGGAAACAGTCTTTTAGGAAACATGGGAGAACAAATGTTTACTGACCGTGTAATTAATACGACGATTTGCTCTGTCTATTGGCCCTTGGCACTGTATTTCCTGTGAAAGTGGTAGAAAGTTTTTCTTTAATTTTTTTAAAGCACAAGTTGCTCTTTTACTTTGAGGAACTAGTTGTCTTCCAAATGAGCAAATGATGTATTAGAAGTTAAACTGGATATTCCCATGGGAATGCACATTTTGCTCCTTTTTTTAACAGCTAATTTCTTTCATTCGGCAGGTTCCCAGACACATCAAATGCCTCACATGTTAAGCTGTTAGTCAAGATTTATAGGCTCTGTGAGTGTAAGTCAATGTTAAATCGTTCTGATAACATGAGGGCTGGCAGGCAAACCTCTCAGCAATTTTCATTTTTTTAATCATTAGAGAGAGAGAGAGAGAGAGGGAGGGAGAGGCTGAGATCAGGTCTGACTATCTGTAGTATTTCTTTAACATAACAAATACCCTTCTTTAGGATTGCTTTTCCTAAGACTCCTTGCTTCTGTGAGATTCTCTAAGCCAACAAGATATAACTACATAATACCATACAGCTGAAATATGCAGTAATGACAAGGAATAATAATGATTGTGTAGTTACAATATAAAAAGGTCCTGTAGCTTACTTGGGTAGTATTTATTTATATACACAGATGTAGGATTCCTCTATAAGATTAATCATAGACAAGACAATTGGAAGTTGGAAAATCTAGCAAGGGAACAAAACCACCAATGATATGTGCTTGGGGCTAGCAGCTAAACTGGAAGTGGGTAACTTGTAGGAGTTGGGAGTCCTCAATGGGCTTACTATGGAACTCACTAGGGGTGTTGCCCAATTCCCATTTAACTCTTAATGGATTTTTTTTTTTACTCTTCATGAATTTTACTCTTCATGAATAGCAAAAAGCAGCACGTTTTAAACATGTAAATATATAAGTTGTGTGTGAACCCTGCACCTAATTTTCAAGAAAAAATTGCACTTCCTGAACATTCTGCAAACATAATTTAAAAACAAAGTGAATGGCTCACCTAGTTTACAAACCAAAAAGGGTCATTTTGCCACTTTTGTGGACAATGTGAGAGATGTGGGTTGATAGATTGTGGTGTACAAAACCCAGAGTATGCACAGACAGGTATTATTTGAAAATTTACAGGCTGTTACATAATGTGAAATAATGCAATGTAGTAACCAGATAATAAAGCATAACGACAAGCAAAAACAATGTCTATCCAGCCACCTTCATTGTGATAGCAGCTTTCCCCTCCCCAACAAGCAAAATATTTGTGATTGTATCGTCAAAGGAAATAGCAAACTCAACAGCCTGAATATAGACAATTTAGATTCATCAGTAAAAACCATTTATCTCCTAGAAACCTGACTCTGGGTATACAATGTTGATGTGATGACAGCAATGAGATTTCTTCAGAGGCAACTAACATCACTATTTCACAGCCTTTCCTCAAAGATCTAGGTTATAAAAAGCAGTTTTTACCTCAGTTTGAAGGCTATCTGTCCTCTCATAATCTACTGTCTTACAGGTGGCAGAAAAGGGGATTGATCTTACAGTTGCATGTTTACAAGCTGGTCACAATGAAAACATTCAATAGTAAGGAAATAATACTTTGCTAATTTCATTCTTGAAGGAGATATCAAGTATTTTTAGCAATTTTCTTTCTGCTGCCTTTGAAAACAGCTGAGTTTTTGAAGACTACTACTACTACTACTACTACTACTACTACTACTACTAATAATAATAATAAAATTTATTTCTAATCCGCCCCTCTGCAAAACAATTGGGGCGGCGTACAACAGATTAAAACAATACAAGAGTAAAACACATATCTAAATACCCCACCCTAATCCTCCCACCCCTTAAAAATAGATTAAACTAGAATAGTATTGAAAGCAGCTTCAAGCAATAAAATCATAAAAACAAAACAAAAACAGTAGCAGCTAGGGGTAAGAGAGAGGATTAACAGGCCAGACCATCTAGAGGAAGAGGAAGAGCCGGGAAATTACTCTGGGAAGGTCTGTTGGAAGAGTTCCATCTTTACTGCCTTTTTAAAGGCAGCAAGAGTAGTTATAAGATGGACCTCGTCCAGCAGGCCATTCCACAGTTTGGGAGCGGTCACAGAAAAGGTTTTTTATTTACAGTTGGGGACATTCTGTGAAAATTTTGCACATAATTTCTTTCACATCGAACAGCATTTTCTATCTAGAAAGTAATATTCCAACATGTAAATATTAGTTTCTATGAAGAAAATGATGTTTAATTACAGAAAATGCTATATGTGGGGGCTTATTCTGCACAAAATTTCACTTTTTCATTTCCTCACAGAAAGGGTTATTTTCTTCACCAAAATAAATAAATAAATAAAAAATAAAAAAAATCCACATGTGAAAGTTATACAGAAAAATTCCTAAACTGTGAAGAAAATCATTAGTCCAGAATTTTCCTTGTCAGAGATTACTGACACTTGAGAAGCCAGTTTTTCAAATATCTTAAAAATACTTTTGAGTATTTCTTTCATCCTATTCATCAGCATGCAAAACTATTTGCTCCCAACAGCTACTTCTATGCTTTTGTTGTTGTTGTTGGAAACTGTTGTAGTCATACAATATAGTTTGGTGCTGATTTTTTTTTTCTAAAATAAGTCCCAAGACTCTTAGGGAAGTCTTTAAAAACCCACTCTCATTATAGCCTAGTTAGGTATATAACAGCTCACATGCTGTCTTCCATCATCCAAGATCCCTGCTTATGTTTATTCCTTCTACCATCAGTGCAGCTCTTTGCTCTACGGCTTGCTACAGATTTGGATTCTTGCTGTTTCTCTCATCTGCACACCTTGCTGGATCTATCACAGTTTCATTACTCTGCTTCTACCTGCTGTTTTCTTGAATATTTCAAACCTTAGTTTGAGCCAAGGATCATTGGAACTTAGCCAAGTCTCAATAGTTTTCAGTGCCAGTCCATTTAGCATGAGCTAAATACAGAGCTATTGACAAGAGATTGCTTTCAGACACATGCAGAGTACTATGTGCTGCTCCAAGCCTTGATTTTACGTCTACATGCCTTAATGGCTAAATAAAACAGGTAAAAACAACCCACTGTTAAATTAATTATTTTTAAAGTGTTAAAAATGTTATTAAAGTTACTTGTTAAAATTTGATTTATTAGAAACAGATTTATTGGCTCACCACTGTAATCTATTGGTCTTAGAAAGGTTCTACATATTTTGGTCCTCAAACAGATTTAGAAGAGTTAGGACTAAATCTATTAGTGCCAACTATAGTTGACCTGTTAAATCAGTAGAATATACATAATTGTTAACTTATAAAGTTCCCATTAATTTAGGGGGGTTGCAGACTGCCAGAAATAGTGCAAATTGAGTCCACTTTTTGGGTTAAGGTTAGGGTTAGGGAAGCATGGGAACTGTATTTTATTGTGGCACCAGAGCTCTCTGACAGAGAAGGCTCAATGTCTCAGAAAAAAAAAAAAACAATTCCCATGATTCCCTAGCATTAATCCTAACCCTAAAAGTGGGCTCAATTTGCACGATTTCTGGCAGTCCGCAACTCCTCTTAGTGAGTCTATCTTAGCTGAGACTGACAATTGGAATTGGGCCTTGATATTAATCTATATTCATAAAATATTTATGGATAAATAATTTCCTGACTGTCAATTAAAAAAAATCTCACACAGATGTTTGTCTGTATGTTGCCTGCATGAAAGCTAAATGTTTGTAGAGGAGATTGGGTGTGCATAATGCAAACTCATCCCTCCCCTTTGCTGCAGCATCCTCAACCTTCACATGTTAAACATGAAGTGCTACATAATTTTTGACTGTGTTTTCCTTTAGGAATCTTAGATTTAGCAACCTTCATATAATAAGGCACCCTGCCTTATCAACTCTCCAGACAAATGTTAGAAGGAGAAACCATAGCCCACCAAAGATATTAAGCTACGTGAGGCAAAGGACAAGATGGCACCTTCCTTTCTTGATGTATAGAAGCTAAATGGACTGGTGATCAAACCATATTTCAATAGTGGCATTGGAATAGTGTCCATCCCCATCCCTGAGGGCAACAGACTAATTTAGAGAATTCAAAATAGGTTTGGGGACACACAACATTGTTGTTTGTGTCACACAACATATTCAGCACCCCATAAACTACTTTGCTGCCCTCAGTTATATTTGTTGTTGATGATGATGATGCAGGCAAAGCCCTACTTTATGCATAGAGAGACGCACCATTTTCCTCCTTGAGGAAAGTTTTTTCAGCAGCCCCATGTGACAGTATCTGTCATATTTGAATTGTCTCTGAAAGGAAATTAAAAGATGCCTTGCTCCTGAGCATCTCTTCTCACAGAATAGAGCTAAACCAGCCACTTGGTTATCTAGGGAGCTGGCAACAATGAAATGAATGATACAGTGATTAGAACAACATTGGCAGAAAGCTCAGAGCAAACTGATCACCTTGGAGGCCTACACTATAGCAATGCGGGCAGAAGAAAAGTTGTTTTTCTCTGCCTCTATTGTGTCTACAAAGGGCTGTCTAGCAGAGCTGTTTCAAGTCATTATGGGCTTTTCACACCTTGGTACACAAGAGCAGAATCTAGACCATTCAATAGCTTGCTGTGAACAATTTCCTAAGTGCTATCCAGATAAAATTGCTCAGATCCATTCTGACTTAGAAGCTTCAAGTAGGGATGAGTAAATTTTTTCTTCCTGTTTATTTGTGAGAAGAATTTTTTAAAATGGTATTTCTCCCTCAGGCTAGAAGATTTTTTTTTAAAAAAAGAACTGATTATGTCTGTTAATAAGATTGACAGATTTGTTCTGAATATGTAATCCTTAAAAGTCTCAGTTTGAACTCCTGTGGGTATTCAGTCAGGTTTGTGCTGAATTAAAATTGACACTTTTTGACTGAGAAGTACTTTTTCTCTAATACTTATATGGAGGTGAGGTGCAATGTGGTTCTCTCCATGTCAGCAATAGACATCTATTTTATCTGTTCCACACATGAATTTAGTTGGTGCAAGTTGGGATCAATTTTATTTCACTTTGTCTTTAACAAACTTACCAAAATTCAGAAATTTCTTTGTGACTGGAATGGAAAAGAACTTGGGATTTAAAAAGTGAATGTGAGAGAGCAAGAAACCAATAAATATTCCCATTCCTATGTCAATGTATAACTGACTAGTAGTTAGAAGAAGAAACTTCCCAGGGACTATATTCTTATGGCTCTCCATTTTTTTTAAATTATTATTAGTATTTGCACACATATCATATGAAAAAAAGTACAGTACAGAGTTCTGACCCACTTGATCAGTATGCTATCTAATGTGTACATAGTTGCAATCAATAACATTGTTCCATCCCTCACATACCCTCCCACCTCCTAAAATTTTAGCTGTATTGTGGTTAGGATTTCAGTCATGCATCATTTATAATATATTCTTCTTTAGACTAATGATTACATTCATCTACAAATTCAAATTACTAGTGAGATTATTTATCGACTATGCTATATTCACACTTATATAAGACATATAAACTAAAAGTAAAGGTAGATGAAAAATATGATCTTCTCGTCTCTATAAACTATTTCATTCATCAGCTGCTTATTGACATTATATTTACCTTGATGTATGCCATTTCTGATCGCAAAAAATTATCAATGATTCCCAGTTCTTATCCCATTCTTGGGTTAGTTTATCAGTCAAAAATATAGTCAATTTATCTAATTCCATCATGTTAAGACATTTTATAAGCCAGTCATCCAGGGTTGGTACTTCTTTTTCTTTCCATTTTTGAGCATATACCAGTCTGGCAGCTGATACAGAATATAAAATGTATTTTAAATGCTTCCTTTCTTCTCTTCCCTCCACTATGTTTAATAAGAAGCATTCTGGAGTCATTTTGATGGTGGTTTTAGTTATTTGTTGCAATGTCATGTGAATTTCTTTCCAGAATTTTTTTGCCACTGGGCAGGTCCACCAAAGATAATATAGTGTCCCTTCAGTCATGCCACATTTCCAACATTTACTTTTTTCATGTTGTTAGATTTTTACCAATTTGTTCAGGGTTAGATACCATCTATGTAACATTTTATAAAAATTTTCTTTGATATCCATGCAACGTGTAAATTTTAAATCTTGATTCTTATGGCTTTCCAGACAGACAGATGGATGAATAGGTCTTCATTGAGCCTGTGTGAGTTGCTCCCTTATTCAGCCATAAATTCAAATTTTTTGCACCACTGCACAAGGCTTTTTCCCCAAACAACACAAACATTTGCATGCAACTTTCCTAAATATTTTATGTACATTTCTCTGTAATATCAGTTTTTGAGCAAAGAATTGCATACATTTTTAAAGGTACACAATCCAAAGGATCTCTTGTTTTTTATTCTGCCCAATAGTCTGGGATGTGTGAATTAGTCTGGTTCACTTAAAAAGGCAGACCAACCAAATTCTCCATCATTCCCTGCTACAACTCCCATTATCCCTGACCACTGGCTATTATAGTCAGGACTGATAGGAGCTGGAGTCACACAATATTTGAAGGTTCACCAGTTCCCCATGCCTGGAATATACAGTTGGCCCGCCACATTTGTGGCTTTGAATTTTGTGGATTTGATTATTTGTGGCTTTGATTAATTTGATGTTCTGTCCAGGAATCTCTAGGTACTCCAGTGCATTTCTGCCAAAAGTTGGTCATAGTGTTGTGCTGGATGATTTTGAGATTACTAGAGAAAACACTTTTCTAGACATTTGCAGGTCCTCTAGCATGATTCTATGATCAATTTCTGGCAGATGTTGATCATGGAATTGTGTGGGAGGACCTAGAGATTCCTAGAGAGGTGTTTTCTCAGGATAAAAAAAAATATAGTGTTATTTTTATTTGTGGTTTTTCCACATTCTCAGGGGTCCTTCACCCCTAACCCCAGTGAATGGGGAGTAACTATTGTATTGCCATTTCTTCTCATTTAACTTACCACTGATTACGCTCTCAATTTACTCCTCTTACTGTCTCCCACCCCCATGGAATGTTTTCCATTTTTAGCTTTAACATTCCTACATGAAGAACATGGTTATTATATGAGTTCTACATCTTTCCATAAGTTTAATTATATTAAAAGCTCTTCCATGGTTATGTAAACTTCTTTCTAACTGCAGAGCAATTACTCTGTGTAATACTCTAACAGCTATTACATTTGGTTTTACTGCAAGCAATAATTGCTCATATTTTCTTATGTGTGTAATCAACACATTTAAATGGGAAACTACGCTTGCCGCTTTCAAGAAAGCGGTAAAGACGGATCTCTTCCAACAGGCCTTCCCAGAATAACATCGGTTGTAAGGAGATGAGCTTTAATTTTCTTAGTTGGCGCAGCTGATCCCTCATTTTATCATATTGTTTTAATGTATTGCTTTGTTTTAATTCTTCTCTGAGTTAATCTTGTTTTAAGGGGTGGGAGGGTAGATTATGGGAGGGGGAAATGTTTTAACTTGACTTGTTTTAAATGCTGTAACCTGCCTGGATTGCTATGCAGAGGGGCGGGCTATAAATAAAACTTATTATTATTATTATTATTATTATTAAACTCTTCCTATATAGTTGAGAATGAGCCTGTCTTCATTTTATAGTGAAAGGAAGAAAGACAATACTGCCTGCTTCTCTTGCCCTAAAGAAAAGCAATTGTTACTTGCTACAGGAAAAGGAATGACACGAGATTCCACTAAATACTAAAGAAACAATATTATAATTTATCATAAGATACTTGATACAGTGTTATATGCTCCTGCATGCCCCATGCTGCATTTTGGGGTCTTCATATTTTGATATCTCATATTTGGAGACAGCATGTTTTGAGAGAAAAAGGCTAGGAAAATGTGAACATCCAAATAAATAAAACTATCAAATCTAAAGTGCTCCCCCCAAATATTCTACAATCCTCTTGAAACCTGAGACAAAGGAGTTCTTTGGATCTAAAACAGTAAGCCAGCCTCTCTGCCTAAACCCTGTTGTTATCCCAGCCTAATTTCTCCATCTGCACTTCCCAGAGCCATCCTGATCCCACTGTTGATTTTGTTTAAACCATCAACCCGTCTGGAATCCCTTTGTAGATACCAGGGACAAGCCATTCAGCTTCTGTTACCTGGCTAGGTAGTTCATCACCTCGGGCTAACTTTAAGGTATGAATATGTCTTCTAAACTTAGCTGCTGTGCAACAGCCCTCACTCTGTGTATGCTCTGTGTTGACCTTAGAGTCCCCCATCTGAGTCACTCTAGCCTTTCAGACAGGTAAATATAACCCCATTGCAGCCCTAAAAACTACACAATCTCCTTTCACTTTTGCATTTCAATTAGCTTTATATGCATGTGTGTGAATTGCTATCTTGCATGTGTGTTTGCACTCTACATATCTTCTCAATAAAGATTCCTTAATTTACCAAGAATCTGGAATCTTCCCAGTTGGTACTGGTATATATTGGTGGTCCCTGGTCTAAAGGTTACCCAAGCCTCTTGCAAAACTAATTTCCTCAATATTTGAAGTATTACTGAGAGCTGGTGGGGAACCCCAGTCACCTCCTCACTTGTTCTTTGGGTAACAAAGGTTTATGTCTTATGTCGGAAAGAACTGGCTTCCTTCATAATTATGGAGGAGGGTCAAAAGAAGAAAATCTATGGTCCCAGCCTGTACAAAAATCCACTTTCTGGTCATACACACCATTCCAAGCACATTGTTTGTTATTAACAGGGAAGCACAAAATAAATTTTTTATTTAGAATGTTACCATTGAAAGTTTTGGAGACTGAATTGAATAAATGGCAACAAATACTGAATAAATATTGTAATGGAGGGGAAAGAAGTAGATTGAATTAACAATTTTGATATAAATCTCAAAAAGAGGGACGATTAGGCCTTCCCAATATAAGAGGATATTATGAGGCTAATCAATTGAGATACATTATAGAAGGTATGTCAGGTGTGAGAGACTTAGAATTGTTAGAGTTAGATACATATGAAATAGACATGAGAGTATGGACTTGTTTTGAATGAATTTACTAGGAAAGAAAGATAATTGAAAACCCATTTATGAAAAATACATTAGAAATATGGAGCAAATATAAAAAAAAGCTAATGACTGAAGATTTAATAATAACACCAATAATAATGGAAAGGAAATTTCCAAAGAATTTGAGAGGAATGCTAGATAAGGAGTTAAAAAGAGGAACATAAATAAAATAGAAAATTGGGTGGATTTAAGGTTAGAGAAAGAGTGTGTAGAGGAAAAACAAGGATAAAGATTTCATGTTTTCACTGCATGCAATAAGAACAATGGATTAAAAACTGGAGGAAAAATGAATGTAGAAAGAAAAAGTGCACACAATTTGAATAATTAATACAGAAAGGATGAGAAATGAAGGAAAATGAAAATTTGGAAGGAATAATTAGTAAAATTTATAAAATGTTGATGGAGAATAAAGGGGGAAAACAAAGGAGAATATTTTAAGAGGAATAGGGGACAAAGAATTAGGGTGTAAAATATGTTTTAAGGAATGGGATAGAATTTGGGAACAAAGACATTTGAAAAATCTATCAGTATGGATTAAAGAAAATTACTATAAATTGATGTGGAAATGGTATTTGACACCAGTGCAATTACAGAATATTGATAAGAATAATGCAAAAAATTGCTGGAGAGCTTGCCAAGAAGTAGGGACATATATGCATATGTGGTGGCAATGTAAATATGTACAAAAAATTGGGGAAATGTGATTAAAAAAATAGAAAGTATTACGAATGTAAAAATAGACAGAAGTTTGAATATAATATTGTTATCACTATATAATTCAGAGAAATAGAAAAAAGAAGAAAAAGACTTGATAACAAATCTGCTTACAGCAGTGAGATTAATTATAGCAAGATGTTGGAAAACAAAAATAAATGTACAATTAGAGGAATGTAAAGTCATAGGCTTTCATGGCCAGCATCCATATTTTTTTTGTGGGTTTTTCAGGTTGTGTGTCTAGAACGTGGCTACACAGCCCAAAAACCCCCCACAAAAAACAATTAGAGGAATGGTATAAAGAGATGTGGAAAATAGCAATCAATCACAAATTTACATGTAGAATGAAAGTAAAAAAGGGATTATGGATTTTTGATGGAATTTGGAAAGAATTCACTGAGAAAGTATTGAGCAAAGAAGATGGAAATTTACCTCCACAGGAGGAATTGAGATTCTGGTTGGAATACAAGGACGGAAATGGATCCAGAGAAGGGGAGCATGGAGGTAGGAGATAAAACATATTTAGCTAAATTGTAATAGAATGTAGAAAATGTAAGTATGGAATTATGTATTGTATAAAACTTGTGTGTATGAATTTTAGTTTCAGTAATTTTTTTTTTTTTTTTTAAAAAAGGAAGCACAAACAAAACCAGTCCAAATAACTAGAAAACATGATAGCTGGAATTTTGCAGCTTGGGCCAGATATGACTGATATTATAGAAAATGTTTAGCAACCAAGTTACATATTTGGTTGCAGCTGAAACAAGGCAAAGGTGTAATAGTTTAGTCATGCTTCAAGTAATTTCACTGGGCACCAATACAAATATAGCAGAAAGTCAATTTTCTTCACCCTCATGGTACAGAGTAGCTTTCCTCCAACTTGGCAACTCCTAGAAGGAGACGACTTATAAACCCACATCATTATCAGCTTCCAAGGACTGGCTGTCAATGAACCTAGTTATCATCCAAAATGTCTGGAGAATTCTGGGTTAGGGAAGGCTGGTGTAAACTTTCAAGTATGATCTATGGTAAAGAGGCAAAATGAGGACCAATTTTTCACATTTTACCCTTTTGATCAGTTCAGTGCTGCTTTAGCCTCTGCTATTATTAGCATGGCAACCTATGAACCATTCAACAGAAGCTGTGTCTTGTCCAGTAAGTACTGTGTGTAGAGGCACTATGATTTTTCCTCATTTTGACACACTACAATGACGAGTTTTACATAGAGATCTGTCTTATCTATGCCATGAATAATCATCTGTGGCACATTCCTGAATGCTTTCTTGAATCTTTGGTTGCAGAAGAACTTGGATTGAATTTGAACTGTGTGGGTTTCTCTTTCAAACCATACAAATTTATTACCAGGAACAGCTTTCAAAAACTTAGTGCCCTGCTAATGAGTTGGATTGCATTCATGCCCAACAACTGTCTCAATTTGATAAGGACAGTGCCAATCAATCTCCTGTTGTCCCACTTTTTCAGATGCATTTAAAATGTTCCATTTCCAGCTCTTCTTCCCATTATCTCCCTTTGTCCTCACCTTACTTATTTTGTTATCAACTGAGTTCAAAGTGCAACATTACTTTGCACTCAATTAACTCCACTGGAAAGGGAGGAGAGAAGGGGCAAAATCTTTCTCTTTCTAGAAGGCTCAGGCAAAATGCCTTTCCTGTATTGTGTTCTTCCTCATTAATAATGTTTGACATCTTGGCCACACTTTGATGTTGCATGGCCAGAGGTTTCTGAATTGTCATCTTTGAAATGTTGGTGGATATGACTGCAACTCTTATCATCTCTAGCTAGACTATTTTTTTCCCAGCCAGGTGCCCTCTAGATGTGCTAGACTACAACTCACATTATCCCCAGCCTTCTGTTCGGCATGATGGGCCTGTTGCCCAACACATCTGAGAGACACCCAATTGGGAAAAACTGATTGAAATACATGGAATCTTTTATTCTGCAAATGCAAAGAAGATCAAAGCAGACATCCACATTTGATAGGAGCTGCATTTTTCTCAGATTGTATTCCAGTGTGATTTTGCAAAGAGGAGAGATGTCATTTTTGTATAGCAGCCTATGACTCTTAATTGTTTCATACCTCTATACATATATGTGCAGTTCTTTGGTTAAATAAGCCACAAAATAATCAAGACAGGATGAATAAAGTAACCCCACAAGCAAACTCCCTGTACCCAGCACCATCTTTGCCTTATTATTAGAAGGGATAAAGCCCACAGAGATGGTGCTGGGGGGGGGGGGTAAGCCACTTGGTCTTGTCAAGGCATCTTCTCTGACACATTTGCTTGGTGTGGGAGCCTCTTCCAATTACCCTGAACATGTGATGTGTCAGAACCTGTTTGGAGGATGAGAAATCTTTCAAGCACTTGCTTGTGGAGCTGGAAAGCAGAAGATATCCAGCATGCTGTTGGAGTGTTGGTTGGTGGTCTACACATACTCATCATATAATTTCAGAGGAGAGGGTGTCGCCATATGGTTCCCATCTTAATGTTTCTCAAAGCCATCTTCATGCTGACTCACAGATCATTGTGACGACTCTGGGACACCCCCCCCCCCGGTGGGAAAGTTACTAGTCAGTGACTTGGAAGCACTTTATTGACAACGTATGTCCTGACACAGAAAAGAAACAAATTACAATTCTTAGAGACTGCATGTAATTAGTGCTGTTACAGACATTGTGAAATGGCCCTTATTTCTGACATGATTTTCTATGCTGAAGAAACTTGCACACACAAAAAAGTGTGTCCACTTTTTTCTAAATTTAAGAGATGCATATTTTTAATAATATATCTGTGCTATTTCTGCTCATTTGATGTCTGGAATCTTTAATTTTATTGTTCCTGCTGCAAACTAGTATAATTTGTTGATATGGAAAGAGATGATTTTTATCCTCACCTGAAACACAAAGTGCTGTTATGTACTATCAACACTGGCAGATGTAACTGGATGAGTAGCACAACCTCTCAATGACTAGTATCTAGAACAAGGATGGAAAACCATTGTTGTTCAGAATTGTTGATTGATTCCTATATGGTTAATCCTCATACAGTACACATGTAAGAATCACCCACTTTTTCAATCATTTTAAATTATAACCAGAACATATTAATTAGATGCATAGTTGAAAGGGCAGATCACACATTAAATATATGGGTTCTAGGTATAATTTTATTTTTTTAACCTAACTTGCATATGCATTTCTTCTTGATTTTCTAGTTATTGAGACTGCCCCCACCTCCTTTTTTCTTTTAAAGTTGGTTCCCAGGGCTTGAGATCGTACTTGAGACTTGAGCTGAAAGTATCTTGCAAGGATCTGAGATTCAACTTGAGATTTGAAGATAGAGACTTGTGACTTGGAGTAAAAGACTTAACTATATCATTGCTCATCAATGGCTCACCAGTCTAGCTTATTAGCATTTCTGTTTGCCATAGATCTCCAAAGGACCAGGAAAGAGTCTTCCTCAACCCTGTCACTTAAGGGTTTTATTTTGGGAGCTTGAAGCCTCCTGTATGTAAGATACATAGCCTGCCGCTGAACTATGTATGTCATGACAGCTTGTCATGAAAGGTACAGTCAAACAAGGGAGAGACCACTATAGTGGCAACTATAAAAGACACAGAACCCATGTGTTAGCTTGCTCCAATAGCCAAGATTTGGACACAGACAAGTTTGATAACTTGTTTGCACAGTGTCTTGCAATTGTTTACAGTGATTATGGAATATCTTTCAACATTTCACACACATAAAAATTGGGAAACATATCACCAAGCAACATTAAAGAGAAATTAAGGTGGCAAAAGTTATTAATGAGGAAGAACACACATGTTAACAGAGACTGTAACAATTCAATTCTGCTTGTCTTCAGGAAAGGGCAAGATTCTTCCCCTCCTGTCCTTTCTCTCAATGGAGTTAATTGAGTACAAATTACTTTTGCACTTTGAATTTAATCTGGAGGAACTGAAATAAGATGAGTACAAAGGAGGAAAGTGGAAGGGAGAGAGAGAAAATGGGAAATTTTAAAGGCAGATAAAATGTCAGATGACAGAGGATGAAGTGGGACTGTCCCTGCCAGACTGGGACAGTTGTAATACATATTGATTCTTGATTGTTAAAGCTGAAATGTGCCTTTTCTTGCTGTTACACTCCTCGTGTTTCACACCAAAACTATGCCATTACATATAACATTCTTATTTGTTTTTTAAAAAATTAAAATCATTCTAGCTAATAATAATGCAGACATAGTAACGAACAAATCAGCACAGATCTTTCTAATTTTTTTTTTACATTGCTTTCCATTTATGTTTTGAAGATAATGAAAATTTGTATGTGAAACATGCATTCATGCACTTGTCCATATGCAGGCATGCACACACTGGTTGGGGTGTATCTGGCCTGACTGCTTTTCTTTAAGACAGATAGCTCCCTATTCTTTATGCTATCTTTGACTTCATGCACTGCATGCAGGACCTTTTCAACAATATTTTTAACAATACAATGCCTAAAACATGGGTTAGAAATAAAGTTCAGTATTTAGCTGCTATCATATGTGAGATCTGTCTGGATTAGAAGTAACAGCATTTTCCATTCTTTTTGGCCAATGACCTCTTTTTCCATCCTGTCCCCTTGGTTGAATGTCATAGCTACAGAATCCTTCCTCTCCCTCCATTGGTCTGGTTGTATGAATGGGATGCCCTGTTGGGCAATCTAATAAAGATCTTTTCATTCTACTTACTGTCTATGTCAGATGGCATTTAGAAAGGTTAATATAGAGGGGAAAGATCTCGGAAACACATGGCGTTTTCCCTTCAGCTATTGTTATGACAACCTCGATTATGTGGCTAGTATAGTTTATAACAATTCACAGGCACATTTATGGTTTGCCTAGACAGACAAAGGAATTAAATGAGCCACTATAAGCAAGGTGAAGCTTGGATTGTTGTGGTTTGCTGTGTCATACAATTAACAGAAGCCTAAAGGAGCTTCTCAATGCTATTTTTGATTTTGTAGGGAGGAAAAGAAAAAGAAAACTTAAAACACTATATCTGAGTTTGGAGTTACCTCTGAAGACTAACATTGCTACACACTCTTCTATTTTTATCAGTCTTGCAAAGCTGTGGTTGCCTGTAGTACCAATTATGGCAGCCCAAGCCAATAAACCATTTTGGGAAGTGGAATCAGCTTCCTTCATTTGTCTGACAGGCTGGGTTTGGGCATTCCAACACCTACTTCCTCACCCATATAACCTCTTAACAGATTTAGTATGAATCATATTTCACCCTCAGACTCCTTTGAAAACAGACATTAGAAACAAAAGCTTATGAGTAATTAAAAAACCAAAAACACCTTGCCACAGCAAGCCATTCCATGTCATATCAAGCAAAGACTTGGTATGAACACCTCTGTGTCTGAAAACAGGAGATTCTCTTTTGAAGAGTGTCACTGTTTATTTGCCTGGATCCCTTGGTGCAGACAGACAGCCCTGAGAAACTTCTGTACACATGCTACAGATGTTTTCCTGTCTGCCTTTTCTTTCGGTTGGATGTGTCTGACCTCTAACATGCCCACAGGGAAGGAAAACAAAATAGAACACACATACAAAATGCTGGGATCGCTGGTTGGGCAGCAACAATGCTGAGAAAGCTCTGGACATGGTAGTAGATCACAAACTGAGCATGAGCCAATGACAACAATGTCTGCATCAGTGTTGCCCAGAATGCATATGCCATTTTGAGTCCCAAAAGAAGAAGATACAAAGAAAATAGCAAACCATTTCAGCCTTGTTTGGGCCTCAGTTGGAGTGGAGAGTTCAGATTGAAGTAACAGCATTTGAAGACTGAAGCTGACCTATTATTTTCACATACAGCACTGGATGCAACTGAGAGTGGAATCCAAGGGTTTAAAGGCTCATCTTCATTTTTATAGTCTGAAGGAAATCAGAAAAATATCCAAAGTGTTTGCTCTGACAAGAGAACAAGGTTGAGGCAACACTCCTATGCAGGTTTATTTCAAATCACAAGAACTTACTCTGGGGTAAAAATGAACTGGATTAATCAGATGGGATTCAGTAGTATAGCTCCACATTTTTTAAAAAGAGCTTCCTTGACCTTATTAAGGGCAAAATTACAAGTTATCAGGAAAATGAAATTGCTGGCAAAAAAATTAGCCTTTGTCAAATATTTATGATGATGGTCACAATGATTTACTTCTAACTCATCCTTCAACCAAATTCTCATGGCAGCTTGCAGAAATCAAGGATATAATTAAAGCACTAAAAACATACAAGCTTAAGTCCAGGAAAATAGCATAAAACAAACTAAAGGAAATGTTTAGAATTTGTAAAATAAAACAGTTCTTTGTCAAACACTGAAGGCACATCAGAGCAAGTGTGTGTTGGACCTTGTGCACAAAATATGTACAAATGTATGCATTACTGAAAAGGCCCCCATCTTGATAGACAATTGGCATCACCCTCATAACATTTTCTATAATCTAGAAGATATTGGCCTCTGTCTCTGAAATTCTAGGACCACTTGCCTCATGGCTATTTCTCAAGGCAAAAGAAGCGCAATCCCAGACACAAAGATGCTGGCGTCCTGTGTAAATTGCACTATGTACACAGGGCCAATCATTCACCATTGAGCAACAGGAACATTTTTCTGACACTGATGGAAGTGCAGTTGTGCAAACAGCAATGCTGCATATCACACATTGTTCAATGGAACTCGATCAGTGATACGAGATGCATATTGCTGCTATTCAGTATGCTATTCAGTCTAATACTGACATAGTGTATCTCTTCAAGTAGATATTTACAGAGTGTGGAGGAGATGCTGGATTGTGGCCAAAATATGTGCATGTGTGTGTGTGTGTGTGTGTGTATATATCCTAATGCTGTCTAATGGTAGTGCTTGCCTTGGCTTCAGGAAGCACTATGATGGTGGGTTGGTAGGTGACAGATAAAAAGTGGTAATTGATACCTGAATAGCACAGCTAGATTTGTAGAAAGCTGATTTTATTTGAATTGAGAGCATCATTTTATTTTTAATTGAGACAGTAAGAAATATTTGTGTGTAATGTGTACCCAGATCCATAATAACCAGTCTCCTTCTCAGTATTAACATCTCAGTATTAACATCTGCAGTAGCACAACACTAAAGCTGAGCTTTCTCCTCTCATAGCTAGACCCGGGCAGTTTCAATCTCACCTGCTGAGAATATCAGCTTTCTGCAGTTTGCTGGGGACAGAGAATTCTTGGAGTGGGCTTAATTAAGCATGAACTGTTTGACTTAGCTGAGTTTGGATTGTTATAGGTTATTTTTCCTGGCTTGAAGCCAGTGAAACAGAGTTTGTCTAGTATAAGTGGAACAGCTAACCTTCATCCTGCTGCACCCATTCATGTGCATTTTAGGCACTCTCTGCAATGCTATCAGCCTGGGCGATGGGAAGATACTTGTTTCTTTTCTGTGTTTGGCTGTATTTCAAAATGCAAATGTTTGGTGGGATCTGAACTTTCAGATTTATGGCAAATTCCGCAGTGTTGATGCCAATAAGAATTGCAAACAGCATTCACCAGAGAGGACCTGAATAGCCCTGTGGGAGAGGGCTTCATTTCTCTCATTACATGGGACCATATCTCATGTCACTTTTTAACATACACTCTTAAAACATCTTGAGCATACTCTTAAAATGTAGCATGTGGACATGATAAACTGATGTTGACAAACATGCATAACATGAAGGTCCATTGGTCAGGGAGCAAACGTTGGATGCAGCTTCTTGTCAAATGTACAATCGACAGCAATTCACCCCACATAATGACTGGCATCCTGTTAGTGCCATATGCAGGTGTATATTAACCTTATGCCTACATATGTCTATTGGTGGCTACTGTGGAGGTTGGTATTCACTTATCTCCACAGTGACCAAAATCCCTAATGGGACCTATCACAGAGCCACTGAAGAATCCATCTCCAACAGCCATTCAGTGCCTAGAGAGGAGCCGTAGGGGTGGGGCTGGAGAAGCATCTGGCTATTTCTCCATAGCCAGACATGAAAAATTACATCAAAATCTGAAATCTCTGAAGAACTGCTACAGACTTCAGTGGATGATGTAATCATTATATGATGGCTATGGCCTTTTTGCAATGCTACCTTTGAGATACTGCTTGAAAAGGAAAACAAGGAAACTTCTAGATTTAACTCCAACTACAAATTGCAAACTGTGATTATGAAAGAAAAGCTTTCAGTATTAAAACAATGTTTTAAAACAAAGAAAGCAAAACAAACAAACAAAATCTATTTTGAGTGTACCTTTCCCAGAAGTGATTCTCATTATTACGTAAAATTATTAGGTAATGGCAAACTATACCACCATCATCATGCAATATATTGTGTGCACTGAAATCCTATCTTGCACGGCATACTTAGGGAACAATGCACCTAGCCTACTCTTCTCCAAATTTCATATGAAACATCTAGCTAGATTGTTTTATTCTGTTTTTTTTGGGTTTTTTTTTTGATGTTCAGAAGGCTGCCTGGGTATGGTTATGTGGGAGACTCACAATGGATCTCAATAATGAACACTTCTAGATAACAAGCTGTCAGAGAAAAAGAGTCTGACTGAATTAAAACAGACAAATTATTTGACTGAGACATGTTGGGCCAATAACAGGCTAATGAACAAGAGTTGCACTGGGTTTTCTAAGAACAAACAGGTGGGCAGAACAAGTGCAGGCCATGACAGACAGCCTTTGCTTAAGCAGCAGACAAAAGTCCAGTGAACACAGAGACAATCCAAGCTGTTCTTTTGCCCAGTGAGAATGCTAATTATACTGCCTTGTTGTTTCAAAGGGTAAAGTACAGCCTGTTCGTGGGAAATACTCTCTGCGCTACAAGATAGCCTCCCATTGAGTCAGAAATTGGCAGCAATGACACCAGCATTATTGTCTCCAGACTGACCCTAAAAATGTTTTAGCTGAAAGGGTCATGGTTTTGGATCTGGAAGGAAGAAGGAAAAAGGAAATTATATGGAGGCTTTCTTCAGTACCAGGGCTCCCTGTCTCTCACTATTTCATCCCTGATACCCACCCAGTTCAACCTTTCAGTTTTAATATGAGGAATGGGTCTACCACTTCTGGCTGGATTGGTAGAAGAGC
This sequence comes from Phrynosoma platyrhinos, assembly GCA_020142125.1. Classification (NCBI taxonomy): domain Eukaryota; kingdom Metazoa; phylum Chordata; class Lepidosauria; order Squamata; family Phrynosomatidae; genus Phrynosoma; species Phrynosoma platyrhinos. Next base: position 225,657,192 of record CM034701.1, on the reverse strand, counting down.
AAATTACTGTCCTCCAAAGAAGAAATCACCATAGCTTTCCATATTTAGTTGATATGTCCATTTCATAGACAGAGATGTTTTATTGGTGATCTATGCTGATTTCACATGGATTCATATGTCTTCTTAATTGTTTTACAAGTGTCCTGTTTTAAAAATACAATTCCTGAATATGAATTCATGTGTCCTGTTTTTTTTTATTTCTTTGCTTTTTTAAAAAAAAAATCAGCACAAGTGTAGATGGGCAAAAAGGGGTGCTTTGAGGGTGACTTGTAGGCATGGCCTTTAGATGACACACAGCTAAAAGTCTCCAGGAAAACTCCAGGCCTCGGCAGACAACAAATAGGGTCGTCTTCGAGGCCTGGAAGAGGAGGGGCAGCCGCACAAGCAGCACCCCTTCCTCCTCCCGAGGTTGCCCTCAGAGCTGCCGGCCATCCGCACAGCCGGCGCTCTCAGAGCAACCTCCCGCCGCAGCGACCGCACGCGCTGTGGTGGAAAAGTCAGGGAAAGTGCGCCCTACGCGTTTAGGGCGCACTTCCCCTGTCTTCCGAAAGGAGCGCTATTTTTGCGCTCCTTTCAGGGACGCCATCGGTGCGCTGCGGTGCGGCTGCCATGGCCCCGTGGTGCACCAGCCCAGGGCGTCTCGGATGCTCTGGTGTGCTTCCCCCCTCCCTCTAGCTGTCATATGCTGAGAAAAGCTGCTCCAAAAAGGAACTGCTTTTTTCCGCTCCTTCAGTGAAGATGTGCACCTTCACATGTGTGTATGCATGCAGCAACACTGATGCACCAGAAAACTGTCACACATGCAGTGGAAATTGACTCAGCAATCCAGAGCATGTGCTCTATGATGAAAGCTTTAAATTAAAGTGCCCTGTGCTTCCACAGGGCACTGTGGAGGTGCTTCCACAGGGCACTGTGCAGGTGCGCTTGAGAATTAGAACCCTAACCCTAACCCTAATTGTAACTCTCCGCATGTGCCCTAGCAACTGTCCTCAATTATGACAATAAATGTATTCTGTTTCATGTACACTTGCTGTCTACATGCACAGCAGTTTGTATGGAAGAGGATTTTGTGACCTGTTTTGTGCAGATGTGCATAAGACCTATACACCACTTCCTGGCATGATGGGGGGGG
>CM034701.1:225625449-225639750 GCA_020142125.1 Phrynosoma platyrhinos | reverse complement strand
GGGGGGAGATTGTGTGAAATGTAAGTGAAATAGTATAAGTCAAGATATAATCAGAAAATCCTAGTGTGATAAAGAACATTATCAGAAATGCCAAAATTTCTGAATGTACACTCAGGGATAAATGGAAGATGGCAAATCTGGAAAAGAGAGAAGGGAGAAATGCAAACAGTCCTAGTGAGTGGCAGGCAGGTAGCTTCCATGGCAGCAAGATGCTTTTTCTCACAAATAAATTCATGTGTGCAGAAATACTGCATTTTTGTGCAAAATATCTTTGGGAGAAAATACAATATTTTGTGACAAAATACTTTTTTTACATTTGCACAAATGAACATTTTTTGGGGGAAGAAATCTCAAAATGTGAAAAAAAATTGGAAAATGTTTAAAACTTTGTTCCTCTACATGCCTGGACATGCCAAGACAGCTATCTCATCAAAGGCAAGAAAAATTGTCATTATTCTTCAGCTCCTAATGTTCCAAGTCACTAATTCAAGTGCTTGATTAGCCTATTTCCATTTCAACTCATATAGAATGGCTTTCAGCCAATGCGTCAAGATTCTGGAAAATATGTCCACTCAGCTACTGAAATCTGACATTTAAAAATAAAATCAATAGTTCTAGAAATGGACAGGGAATGCATTATGCAAAGCAGTGCTTCTCAAATGTTGGGGTGGGACCCCCAGGAGGTGCACCAGAGTTACTCAGAGGACATGAGACCTGGAGATTCTGATCTCTACTTCTCCTCCTCTTACCAACTTTTTTATGTGTAAAAATTGCACATGCATAAATTTACTTAGATAAAATTGTTCTAATTTATATATTTCCTTATAAAAGATATGTTAAGATATGAATATACATGAACGTGCAACTGAAAATACACTAAATAAGAACCTACTAGAGCCCTAAGATCTTCAGAGGAAGGTTTTCTCTTGGTCCCATCACCATCACAGGCTTGCCAGGTGAGGATGCAAGAGACAAGTTTCTCAGTGGCTGCTCCCATCCTCTGGAATGCTCTTCCACAGGAGGCTACACTGGCCCCTTCCTTGCTTGCTTTTTGTTGGCAAGCAAAAACTGCTTTTATTTAGGTAGGTTTTTAATATACAATCATGGGATGGCTTTTATATAGGGGAGGGTATTGTAGTTTTTAATGTACATAATTTCATGTTTTTATTTGCTGTTTTAACATTGTTTTTGTTGTAATGTGTTCTTAAAATGTTTATATTTGTGAGCCACCTTGGGTCCTTTTCTGAGAGAAAGGTGGCACATAAATAAATAAATAAATAAATAAATAAATGAATAAATAACATTTTTATCCATGCACTACATCAAGTGTGGGGAAGTGACATCCACAAGAAGTTGTGGGGGGGGGGGGCAAAGCTAAAAAGGTTGAGTACCACTGATGTAAAAGACATACCAAGCTCAAGTCCTGACCAGTGCTAATCAGACCAAGCAACTAAAAAAACAAAACAGAAATCATTGCTGAAGATGCTGTGAGACATAAAAAGACAAGAAACAAAGTGTGCAGTGTACTTTAATATAATTTTAATTATCTAACGTTACAGCGTGCCCTCCTCATCTGCAGGGGTTTAGTTCACGGACTCCTTGTGGATGAGGAGAAAAAAAACATGATCAAACCCCATTGTAGTAAATGGGTGGTGATGTGCTCATGGGTGTGTCAGTGAGACCATGTGCATTTGCCACCATTGACAATAATAGGATGGAGTGATATGTGAATGCCCAGGTCTGTGGATGGCTAGCCCACTGATACGGTGAGCACACTCTATCATTTCCTAATATTCCATGGTCCTTGATGTGCCATAGTATCCCATTAGACTGCTAACAAAATTGAACCCAACTTACTTCTGAAATACATACATTTGCAGGACTTTTTAGTTATTTCAGAAAGGGAAAGGAAAAAGCTGTGCATTTTTTAAAGGATATGATTAGGAATGTGTTATATTTGGAACACATGAGCATCTTTTATCCATGCAAAAATCTATACAAAATGGATACATTAAACAAATGTGTAAAATAAGTATTTTTGTTAACCACCTTTAAGTTGATCCCAGCTTGTGGCAACCCTGTGGATGCGGCATCTCCAAGACTCCCTAACCACCTCTGTTCTGCTTAGGTCCTGTAAAATTCATGTCTGTGACCAACTTAATAGAGTCTATCCATCTAGCATGCGGTCTTCCTCTCTTTCTACATCCCACCATCTTTCCTAGCATTATTGTCTTTTCCAATGAGTTGTGCCTTCTCATACATTTTTTAAATAATTAGAATCTAGACACAAATCATACACATTTCATGCAAAAAAAAATTTTTTTAAAGGGAGAGGAGAAAAACAAAAGTCACACAATCCAATATGGAATGAAATAAACAAGAATGCCTCTGGGAAAATAAGAAACTCAAGAAGAATGGGACTAGTAAATATATATATATATATTACATCCTTTTTAAACATTCAGTTTGTCACATTCACTTCACAAAAGTCAGAGTTAATCACTTGAAAATTCCACCAATGCAAAGCATGAAGATTTTTTTTGCACACATATGGAATGCCCTCGGAAAAGAGAAAACCCAGCAACCTAGATAGTGACCTATTCCAGGGTCAAGTGGCTTATATTAAGAAAAGACTGATTTGAACTCGCTTTTGCTGAGTACCTGGTGCAGTAGAGATAAAAACAAAATCCTTTAGGAAGGACTCATTCCTGCTGTGTGCCTGTGCAAGATGCAAGAGCTTTTGTCTACAGGCACTCAACAGCACAATCACACTTATTACAGGGTGACAAGGATAGAAAATTGTGAGAGTAACTCATGCCAGTAAGATTACATTTCCTACTTTCATTTCACTGCTGCTATTTCTTGGTAATAAAGGAGGATTCAGAATAGACAGGAAAGGGGAATGAATACATTTTGAACCTCTGGATGTCCCACCAGATGACACAACATCTGCCCCTAAATATATTCACTAGTGCCAGTCCTAGTAGCTGGGATGGATGAACTTCATGGGTTTTGTGGTTTTTGACATGCTCCAGACTCCTAATTAAGTATGTAAAGTTAGTTTCAATTCGCAGACTTTCCCACTGTCCCTATAATTTAAACACATAATTTTTTCTACCCACAGATGATTCACTTTTTAAAAGAAAAACATGGTTTTCTTATAGATTTGGATTAGGAAAGCACCCACAAGATTTTGATTGACAATGTAGATTGTGTCTAAGTTTTGCTGCCCTTCTCTCCCCCCCCCACAAGAAAACTGGACATTGATTTTTTCCCTTATACTATTCTTCTTTTCACATTTCTTTTTCAGCACACCTACTCTTTCACTCTTTCTGCACTTTCAATGACTTCTTCTACCCTACATTTCCATGCAAAAGATTACCCAAGAGGGTGGGCTACACAGAAATGGTAAAATGTGATAAAACTCTCACTGAAGCCACTGTGATTACCATCCAGTCAAAATCCAAAAGGCCATCAAAAGAAACTATACGACCTGAAATTTAACAATGTCAACAAATAATGATTTTTCAAAAAAGTTTTATAGAATAAAAGGGTGCTGGTTTTTTTTTAAATCAGTTAGATTGGAGAGATGGAAGTTTCATATGAGATTATCACATGCCTTAAATAATTCTCCTTACCTCTCCCTAATTTAATTCTAATTCGTGCTGCAGCCATGTTTTATCGCATGACTTTTGAAGAGGAATCCAACTTCAAAGTAGATATCTGCTCCAATGTGCATTCAAAAGCATACTCCGGTAGCCATTTTTCCAAGTTGGAAGGTTCTGACTTGGAAAAATGGCCACCGGAGCACCTTTCCCAATTCACATTGGGAGCAGGGATCTACTCTGAAGTTGTATTCTGCTGCAAAAGCCATGCAATAAAACACAGCTGCAGCATGAATTAGAGTTATATTCAGGAGAGATAAGGAGTATTATTTAAGGCATGTGATAAGAAGAGGCCATTGCTGCAAAGGCCACACTTCTTATAGGAATAACAATGGCAAGACATCACACAGGAAACAAAACAGAGCAGCCTATTTCCCTTGGAGATGCTTTCAGTAGACAGATGCCTTTCCAATGGGGCAAATGCAAGAGCTGCTTAGGGTATGGTACTAATTAACAGTCCTGGATGCATGTCAAGAGCCTTGGGTGCAAATTGGGGTCATGAAGGTGGGAAATGTTGTGTAGCAGCTGGGTGAAGCTAAGCAAGTCTCATTTCCCCCTGGGCTTCTTGATTATGAAAAAGTTAACCCTGTTTGATATTTCTCTGGCTTTCCAAGCAAAGTAAAGTTTGCTTTGCCAAGCCTTCATTTGGGGAATCAGTTCATGTGAACACTTGTATCCTCTTTCTTGCAAGTCCCTAAGACCAGAGCTGAAATGAGTATAATTGCAACAACAGAGCAAGGCAAATGAGGCTCAGATCACACTGGCAAGCAAAGGCACAGCCAAGCAGCATGTTGAATGCATGTGTGATACTAAGCCAGAGCCCCCATAACATTGTTCTGAATTTGACTGGCTTGAGGATCCTCTTGTCTTCCAACTTTTCTTCCTTTTCCTCTTTTATTCATGTATATTCCATCTTTCTCTTATTAATGAGATTAATGGCGACTAACAATTAAAAAAAAACCCATACAGATTAAAATTATGCAAAACATTCAATAAAACTATAGATATATAAATTATTTTTTAAAAAAATCAATTAAACAATTTATAAAATTAAAAATATTAAACATTAAAATTCATTAAAAATCTACATACAAACTTTAAAAACAGCATCACACAACATTAAATGCTCATCCCACTCAGTTTATAAAAGCCTAATGGTATTTAAATGTTTTAACTTGCTGTGCAACAGAGAACAAGAACACTCCAATACATACCCTCCACCTGTTCTGGTTTGGCAGGGACAATCTCAATTAATTCTCTGATATCTTATTTTTCTTCTGCTTTTAAAATGTTCCATGTCCCATGTTTGACTCCAGCAGAACTCCTGTATAACTTGAAATATCTGCAGCATCCTTGAGGGTGAGGACTGCACAAGTGGGCTCTCTGGTAACCTCCTGGCTGTTGAAGGCATGTACATTTGCACCCAGTGCACATTGCTTTCATGTTTCCGCATAGTTCTTTTAATAAGGGATACCTAATATCACCTTTGGGATATTATAATGCATTCTACATGTGGCTGTCTTTGAAGAGTTTTTGGAAATACAGGGCCTCTGCAGACCAGCCCAAAGGGCCAGCCCGGAGACACAGATGGGATGGGGCAGCTGTACGCCAGCCACCCCAACCCCATGGCGACGCTGTCCTGATGGCACGTGCCATTACACATGGCACACAGCATCAGGACACCCTTCTGGTGTCCAATGTGATGCACCAGAAAGGGCACTGAAGAGCTGCACACCAGCTCTTAGGGCAGCCTTATGATGTCCCTAAAAGGAGTGGCATTTTGCCACTCTTTTCAGGGCAGCAAAAGGGAGGATCGGGGCTGTGGAGTAGGGAAGCCGCAGACCCAATCCGTTGCTTTCCAGGGTAGCCCAGAGCTGCCCATCTTCACACCCCCACAATTGGTACAAAGATCTGCAGCCAGAATGTTAACTGGGGCCATACTACTTCCCTACTCCAACAGCTCCACCAGATGCTGGTTTGTTTCCACTTAACAATTTAAAGTGTTGGTCATGATCTATAAAACCTAATATAGATTAGGTCCAGATTATCTGACAGACTGTATCCATCCATATGAGGCTGTCTGGACTCAGAGGTCCTCAGGAAAGGCCCTTCTTTCAATCCTACCACCTTTGCAGGTGCAGTTCATGGCTACATAGATAGGGCCTTCTCTGTGGCTTCCCCTTAGCTCTGGCACTCCTTCCGGAGGGAGGTTGGAATGCTCCCCTTCTTGTTGGCCTTCCATCAGCAGGCCAAGGCTACTTTAATAATGACAGGCTATATAAAATTGAAAGTTTTTGAGTAAAAATGAATTTAAGAGAGGGCTGCATAATTTTAATTGTACTAGTTTAAACTGTTTTTTTTAATCTGAAGTGTATGTTTTAAATTATTTTAATATGTTAATGATCTATTTTAATATTGATTTTTTGAGAGGTATTTCTAACTATATTGCAGTCATTTCAATTTGTAAGCTACCTTGTGAGTCTTAATTTGGAAGAGTATAAATGAAGATAATCATCATAATCTTTCTGATTTTTTTATATGCTGCTCAATTTTTATTTATTTATTTAATCAGGAGTACTGTTATTATATTTAGCATTTTAAATCACTTTACCTGTTTGTTGTGTGTAACAATGAAGACACTGTTTATTAAAAGTTTGGCCCATCAGACCAACTACAATATAATAATAAAACATCTTTTTTAAAAACAAAAACAACAACAACCCAACTATTACAGTCTCTAGTGCTTTTTACTTCAAATAAAACTGCTCAGTCCAATAGTGTTGACCCTGGAACACTCATAGCATGGAAAAGGGTGTGTATAAGAGCATGATTGGGAAGTATCCTAATTATATATGTTTATGAACAACCCAAAGTCCTTTTCTATGTCTTAAGTATCATTTTACATTTGGGCTTTTGTTTCTTCTAGGAGCAGAACTAATGCTCCAATACATGTACTTAAAACTAAGCCAAATAATGACACAGTTATGTACAGTTTTTTGCTCCCCCCCCCCTTTGCGGTTTTGTCTCCAGCTGCTCTCTATCGCCTGGCAATCTCAGTTTGATCAGATAGCAATGCAGTATTTAAAACAATCCAAAACCTGCTGAGAGAATTTTCTAAATGTTTCACATTACTGGTTTTTGGGGTGATGGCAGGGGGAGAGATTGGATTGGTGGAGATGAGGTGAACGTGCCATTGCTTAGTAACAACTTGTATGTGACATTTTCCCTAGCTAAAGATACAGTTTTTACTAAACTACCACCTTACTAATAGAGGTGTCAGAGAAATTCTTCCAAGCCAGGCTTAGACTGCATCTGGGGAGCTTTCATTCATGCTAAGAATGAAAGATGAGCATTTTAAAAATCCTGAATTATAGGGATATGTATTGGTTTCAGCAGAATCCTAAATCCTGAGTTGAAATGTCCATCTCATTCAGTTCTGGTGCAGAAATCAGTTCTAGTGCTTCCCAATGTTTTAGTGTCACTAATTTTTTTTGTTGCCAAATGCATAGTTTGACAAGCTTGTGTACAAGCCAACAGCTGTCACCACTTGGAAGTATAATCTGTTTCATTCCTTGTTTAGCCCATTTGTTTTAATTAATTTTGTTGTTTGCTTTTTTCTTTCTTTCTTTTTCAACCCCATAGTGTTGGTCATAGACTATAATAAAGAATCAAGGCTGGACATGACGCAAAGACTTGCTAGCAATATATTGTTCAGAAGGGCAGACACTATACCTCCAAATTAATGTATTTACAATTTTCAGATTGTTGAAAATGCTGAAGGATGGGGAGGAGGTTAAGTGATTAACAGGGCCACCTTCTAATCATAGAGTATGTTTTACTCCTCAGTACCTGGATGAGTTGTGTGGTGGTTTGAGCACAAGTGTTGTGTGGTGGTTTGAGCACAAGACTCTGGAGATCAGGGCTGGAATACATGCTCAGCAATTGAAACCCATTTGGGTGACCTTGGATGAGTTACACACTCTCAGCCCTCCCAAAACCTATGACAGGTTTGCTTTAGGGTGGCCATAAGTCAGAAATGACTTGAAAGCATGCAACAACAACAACAACCTAGATGAGATAGATAAGGTATTGCTTCCAACTTTCTTATCCACTGAGTATAAACTTAGGGTGAGGTGCACCTTCTGCAATGAAAACAGCAATATCAAGTGGCTGTGTGGGTTAGTGGAAAAGGGAAGGGAGAACCAGGAAAATATGCAAGTGGTAACACTAAGGGAAGAGGAAGATGAGGCCCCTCTTTCTAATAGCAGCTTGGTCAAGCAACAGTAAACTAGGGGGTTTTGCAGACGATGCAAAGTGCCGTCTTTGAGTCAAGGAAAGGGAGGGGCAACCGGATTCTGGGCACCCCAACCCCTTCCTGAGGATGTCATCAGAGTGCTCACCGTTGCACATGGTGGGCGCTCCAATGACGTCCTTCCATTGTAGTGTCCAGACATGCTGTTATGGAAGAAATGTCAAAGAGGCATGCACTGCCTCTTCCGGTGACCTTTCCATGCCTTGACATCCTTCCTTCGCAGCTTCCAGACACACTGCGATGGAAGAGATGCCAAACTGGTGCCCTTTCCATGCCTTGAGGAAGGAGCACTATTTTAGCGCTCCTTCCAGGGCCAGAAAAAGATTAGATTGGGGCCGAGTTGTGGGGCAACCTCGGCCCCAATCCACTGCTTCTCAGGGTGGCCCATGGCCACCCGTCTGCATCCAAGGTTCCTTTTTGTGAACCTTTTTGAGAACCAAACATCTTGGGGAGGGGTTGGAGGGGTCATGGCTATAGTGTCCATGATGGGAAGAGAGGCAATTCTTATGCAAGTTCTACTAGAAATAGTGAAGAGGGGAACTACAACTGTAAACTACTAGAGGAGCACTAGATAGCTTGCATCCAGATGCGGCTCAAATTTAGTATGGTTGCTTCAGAGGTGCCTTTTGTCTACCAACTAGCATCCAAAGAAAAAGACAGTTGTCCCATACCACCCCCAGTAACTCCCTCACCGAACGTGCATTAGGTGCAGACCGATAAACTCTTAAACCAGAATATGGAATGTGAAAGCCATGTGTAAACCCATAAAGTAAATATTGGGCAGAATCCTGCTTGGGATAAACCCTCAACCAGGCAGCCAAAACGTCCAACTTAATGGGCGTTGGTGCTTTTTCCTCCAGCTGGAGTAGACTGAGGAAGTTCTGGGGTGATTCCTGGCACAGGTGTCACATCGGTGGTCAAACTTACAAGTCTTCTGCCTGCATATACCTGCATTGAATTCCCAGCAAACTCCCGGTAATCTCCTTTCCCCCATGCCATGCCTCGCATACTGCCCTCTCAGCTGAGTGACCATAGGCACAAAGCTGTTGTCACATCTCCTCGAAGGGGAGGCACCAACCATCACGTCCGCCCACAGCTCCGCTTGTACGTGCTGCCATGAAATGGAATGATCCAAAGCAGCATGCATCTGAAACTGCTTGTCATACTGAAGCCAAGCAGACCCTCTTGAGTTAAAGTGACAATTAGTGTAGGCCTTGATCATTATCTCCTGGTACTTGGACAATTCCATAGACCTTAAGTGCCACATTATCCAATTCACAAAATTCCACTCCAACTTGGGGCACTTGTTGGCCTCAAACTCTTTAGGGAGACTAAACACCACTCCATCTTTTACTATAAGTCTCGGTTCAGGGTCCCAAAAAGTCAAAGAAAAAAGATCAATGAACTCACACTTCCAAATCCGCTTCTTCATTGCGAGTGGGAGATGAGAGCCTAGTGGAGTGGACATGCCCGCATAAGGGTTACAATCAGCTGATGTGAAGATACACCCTACTAAAGGTGGTGGTAGGTTCGGGTGTGCAATGCCGGTACCCTGGTGAGATCAAACACTTTCACCCAACATGCTGAATATGAAGTTCAAAAAGGGGGGAAAGTTTATTTTAAAGAACAAAAGTAAAGGGTTTTCTCCTCCCCAGCTCTAAATAGCTTGAAATAAAAAATACTTTACAGTTTGAGTTTCAGCAATCTTCAGGGTGTCATCTTTCTGGGTTCGATCTTGGTTTGATCTCCTCACTCAATGGAGTTGGTGCAGGGTCTTTCAGCTTCTGATTCCTTTGGCTTACTTGTAGTTGGCAACTAATTTGGCTCAGTTGTTTCTGGTAACTAAGTTGGCTAACTTGTTTTTGGTAACTAAATTGGCTAACATGTAAGAAATGCCCTTCCCAGCTGTCTGGCCCTGTTTGCCACCAAAAGGACAGCTCTCTGCAAACTCACAGCAAAAACTGCCTAAAACTCAAAAGGCCTCTAGCTACACAGAGCATGCTGGGAAGGGGCAAACCAAACCTGGAAAAAATGCAGGGGATTCCTTCAGCTCCTCCCACAACTAATACAATGAAACATTTTCTATACTAAAACATACTAAGGCCTGAACTAACATGAAGGAAAATGCAGATGGAGATTCAAACAGTCCTGGCTGGACATCACAGCTGATCTTTCCACCCCTAGTTGACCTAAGGCCCCCACTGAAGCAGCTTCTTTGGTCGCATCTACCTTGCCAACCAGGGGCTGCTCCACCCGGACCCTTGCCACCTGAGTTTGAATTGCCCCAGCTGCCGCTGGGGATGTGCCAGGTGAAACTGATGGTGAACTCTCAGCTCTGCCGCCCTGGCCAGCTTGAGCACCAGGCGCCCATACTGATGCTGGCCAAGATCCCAAAGAAGTAGGTGACTTAGATGTACCTGAGCCCATCAGCTGCTGTGGGGTTTCCATTGATGCTTTGAAACCCCCAACTGGATGAGACCCAGCTGAGGCTTGATTGTTCAGCTTCAAGAGTGGAGGAAGCACCTCCTACCACATTGGTCACTAATTCCGGGGCTTCCGCAGCTGGCCTGCAGGCCTGGCCTGAAGCCACCGCCTGTTGTAACACTGTGTACAAATCAGCCAACACAGGCTGCACCGACACAGAGGCCGCTGCACCCTGCTGCACCAAACTAGGAACCTTTCTCATGAACTCCATGACCTCAGCTACAGTTGGCTGCCCACCCTCCATGGTGTCACCTGCTGCCAGCCCAGATGAGGGTACTTCCTGCACCTGTAAGACTTGTGGTCGCACAATCTGAACCTTGCTCATGGTCTCAGAGCCTGTGGCTGGATGGGCCAGGGTTCCAGTGTTACCCCCCTGTGCCCCCCTCTGAGTGAGCTGCTAGCATACAGCAACACATGCTGCCATTGTACAGCCCAACTGGGCTAGGTAAGCCACAATCTTGTCACCACATCTCTGGGCTTTGGCCTAACACTTAGGCACCGACTGGACCCTGACTGAACCAATAGGTGCCACGCACCACTTAGATTGAGGCTTGCTCCATGGCATGACCTCTCAAAGTGTATTATTATAAAGCTTGACTCTCAGCTGAGAATCAAACCCTTGTCACCAGAATCACAATCCAATGCTCAAACTGCTGAGCTACACTGGCTCCCTCGGCTGCCAATCCACTGAGCCACCCTAGAACTCCTGGCCACCAGTCCACCCAGCCAATGCTGGCTCTCTCACCCACTGCTCCACTGAGCCACGCTGGCTCCCTTGGCCTCCAATCCACAGAACCAAGACTGGTCCTCTTAGCCACCGCACCGCTAAACCACACAGGCTCCCTCAGCCACCGAACTGCCGAGTTGTGCTGGTCCTCTCAGCCGCCACTCTGCCAGGCCGCACCACGCCACGTCTCCCATCCACCGAGCTGCCTGCTCTCTCAGCTGCCTGAACAGAAATGGCTGCCACCACGTGGCTGAAGGTCCTTATATAGGCTCCAATTCTCACCCAAAATCTCACAAGACTATGAAGTCTCACAAGATTTCATGGATTAATGGAGGATCTGGCGATATCCCACGCTGATTGGGTGGGAGCCACAGGAAGGGTGGGACTTCCTGCCCTCCCAGCCAATCGTGGTGTCGGCCTTCTTAGCATGGCCGGTGCAACAGAAGCCCCTCCTGACATGTCGGGGGGGGGGGGTCTTTGTTGTTGTTAACTGCCTTTGACTCAATCTCGACCCATGGTGACCCTATGGATGAGACATCATCAAGACCCTATGTCCTCCACCGTTCTGCTTAATTCCTGCAACTCCATATCCGTGACCTCCTTAACCTAGCATGTGGCCTTCCTCTCTTCCTACTTCCCTTCACCTTTCCCAGCATTATTGTATTTTCCAATGAGTCCTCTCTTCTCATGATGTGTCACAATTCACTCCTGTCAGTAACACCCAGCACTACTGCTGCCACCCAGGGGCTGTTTGTCTCCCTATACTATTCCTCCCAATGTTGTTCGTTTGCTTTCCTACCCATCCCTTTATGCCTCCCTGGCTTTCCATCCTTTCCGTCCCTTGTGTCTTCCCTCCTTTAGTCCATCCCCATCCTCACCCCCTCCCTCCTTTAGTTCTTCACTTCTTTCTCTGTGGTTGGGGAAGGACAGAAACAGCTGGTCACCTTCTCCTTTCCTCCACTTACCTGTCTGGTCCTCTGGTGGTGCTCTGTTGAGCTCATCTGAGGGGGCATAGTCTGTCTTTACTTAATCAATAATAACAATAACAACAAGAAAGCCATTGATTTCTTTAATCCTTAATCAGGATCTCTAGCCAGTGTGCTCATTCTCTATATCTATCATTCTGCCAGTCTTCACCAATGCCAGCCACCTCTAATGCCACCTGCCTCCTTATTATGCCAGACTACCACCCTCTGTCATCAGCTACCTCTGTTTCTCTGCCTTTGGCTGCTTCTTGAGACATGTCCCACTTACCCACCAATCCCATTAGCAAAGTGGGTTTCTGTTAGATGTCAAAATGTGGCAGCAGAAAGAGGTCACAAATTGAGCAAGATAAAGTCCTCCATGGCCACCAAGATCTAGTGGGTAGGAACCTAAGGCAATCTACTCTGACAAGACAGGAACTGATGGGGGGGGGGGGTAAACTCAAAGAAAAGTATATGGGAGTGTTTTTGTGATGCCCAGGTATGGCAAAGGGGTGGTGACTTATGGACCCATCAGGAAGGGTTATCCTCCTCAAAAAGGTGGGAGAATTTCTCAATCCATGAGAGATGCTAGTGGGAAAGGTCTAGCCCTATGTTTTCCTGAAGGATAGTAGGTATATTTTGGTAATAATTTGCATCCATTATGTTAGGCCTTTCATTCTTAGCAGTTCTTGGATTTTCTAGCAACATTTTTTTTCTAAAGCTGAGCCTCAAAAATGATGCATGGTAGAGTTTAGAGGTTTAGTTGTGTTTTAATGCACTACCTGGCAATAATTCAGCACTGGGGTGGCTGGAAGGAGATACACTTGGTAAATTTCTCCTATCCCCTGATATCTATCTGATTTCTCTTGAACCAGATTTGCTAAGCTCCAGTCAATTCTCTAATCTTTGCTCGCTGACAGACTGCAGGCCAAGAGAAAGACAAGTTTAAAACCCTGAAAACGAAATGTGTTTTATTTATTATGCTGTCTAAGATGTTTTCAATGAAGCAGACGGAGATAGTCCTTTGCCAAATTAGTGTCATGACTTTCCAAAGGTTTTGGCTAGTAAGCAGACTTCCAGTAAAAATACATGTTGCTGTTCAGACCTCTTGTGGGCGATCCACACCTCTCTTGGAGCCTCCTCTTATTATCTTGTGGTTTCTCGTGGAAGGGAAAAAACCCTCCATGAATGGCTTTGGACTTCTAGTAACTGTTCTGCAAATTATATTAATAACAAATGGAGGGAGTTTAATATGCCAAAACACTTTGATTTCTCCCTCCCTCTCAGCCTCTGGTCTTCTATTGCTGTAAGAATACAAACAAACATCAGTGAGAAAACATGGTTTCATTTATGCAAAGGGACGGGAAAACAGTCAGTAGCTGAGTAAGAAGGGGAGCTGAAGATTGGTGTCTTTGAATCTGAGTGTCTGAAATGGAAACCCCCTTAAATGCCACAGAAGCCTTTTCTGAACTAAAGAGTTGTTTGCCCATTTGGATGTTCCCACACTGCACAACTATATAACATTCATACTAATTGTCATGGCTCCATGGAAAGGGATCTTGGGATTTGTAGTTTGGCAAGATCCTTCAAAATTTCTCCTAGAGAGCTCCAAGGCTATAGTTTAAAGAAGTGCAGTGGAGAACTCTAAACCTCTCACCAGACTACAAATCCCAGGATTCCATAAGATGGTGCTATGGAAATTAAAGTGGAATAAAAGTGTTATAATTGTGCAGTGTGGATGCACCCTTTGACATTCAGATTTGGCACACAGGGCCTTTCCCTTACCCTTTTAAAAATGTCTTCTGCTTTGCCAAAACAGCATACTTCTTTAAACAAATATTTGCCATCTGCGTCACACTTATTTTCATGTCCCAATTATTCTGACCCTTTATGCATGGGACCTTTTCTGAGCTGTAAATTATCTCTTTAACTTTTGAGACTTTGGGAAGGGCTATAGCTCAGTCACAGGGCACATCTTCAGTGTGCAGAAAGTCTTTGTTTCAACCACGGGCTCTTCCAGGTAGGTCTGAGAAGGGCTCTTTACTGAAACCTTAGAGACTAGAGCTGCTGCAGGTCAAAACAGACAAGTTTAAGTGTTTTAAAAATGAAAAAAATCATAGGGCTGAATAGGATCTCACATCATAGAAT
>CM034701.1:225613055-225625349 GCA_020142125.1 Phrynosoma platyrhinos | reverse complement strand
TCTTTAAATATTTGAACCTTCCCTCCTTATTTCTCATTCTACTGAGATGTCATCATTAAGTTGTAGCAGTTGCTCTCAGCTTGTTCTGATACTGTGGGAAACAGACATCGGGGCTTACATCAGGGGTAAATTGTTTATATCAGGGGTACATGGTTTACATCAGGGGTATGTGAAAATGATTTACATCAGGGATACATGAGGAGCTGGGCTGCACTTTGTATACACCCATCTCAGTCCTCCCCTCCAGCCTAGGGCATAACCACAGTATGATTGGAACAGCAACCTCAGTTGGGTTGCAAGTTCAAGGAGAAAATATCGGCCTAGATGAACCAGTAATCTGGTTCATCTGGCCCACCTAGCTCAGTATTGTCTGTTTTGACCACCAGCCGCTCTAGTCTAAGATTTCAGTGAGGAACCCTTCCCAGACCTACCTGAAAGAGCCCATGATTAAAATGAAGACCTCACATAAAGCAGCTTGTGCACTACAGAAAAAATGCAGTTTGATACCATTTTAACTGCCATGGATCAATGCTATAGAAACCTGGGATTTATAGTTTATTGTAACAGCAGAGCTCTCTGAAAGAGAAGGCCAAATATTTCACAAAACTACAAACCCCAAATTCCATAGCATTGAGCCATGGCAGTTAAAGTGGTATCAAACTGCAATTTTTCTACAGTGCAGATGCAGCCTTATTGGACACACTGGCAAATCCTTGTAAAAAGAAAAGCATTTTAGAGATTGTTTAATTGCAATAGGTATCGTACAACTAGAAGAGCGTAATCATGGCCATTTCCAAGTGGAGTTCTAAGTGCTGATGCTTACCTTTAAAAATTCTCAAGCCTTAACACCAATAAATCAGGAACATCACATGTCTTTACATCTTTCTCCTATGATAACCTTCAGATATACTTAGCAATGTAGGGGAAAAAATTCTTAGCTCTAAGTTTTGTGCCAGTTTACCAGATTGGGGTCTACCAGGCCGATAATCCAGCTAGAACAGTTTAAATTCACACTTGTGCATTGAAGCTTATACTTTTCAGAATTTTGTGAACCAGTTATCAACTCAAAAACACATGATCAAAAATATGCATATTAAGAAAAATACATTGGAAAGGCATTTATTACGGATAACTGTGCACAAATCCACATTAGACTACAAAGATGTAGCCATGTTAGTCTGTAGAATCACTATGTAGCAAGCCCTTGTAGCACTTTTGAGACTAATTGAAAGAAAGAAATTGGCAGCATGAGCTTTTATAGACTTTAGTCTACTTCCTCAGATGTTTTTGGTGGAATGGAAGCGAGAGACAGACAGTTATATATGCCATTGGTATGTGAGAATGTCAATTCAAATTCAAAATCCTTTTCAAAAAGCATCTGAGGAAGTAGACTGAATTCTATAAAAGCTCATGCTGCCAACTTTTTTCTTTCAATTAGTCTCAAAGGTGCTACAAGATCTCTCTACCATGTTGGACTGGGGGAAATGAAAGCCAAAAAGTGCACTCAAAATGTAAAGTTAGCAAAAATACATACACATTTTTGTGCTGATTGTAGATAAATCTTGGTGCTTCTGTAAAATGATGCAGATGTGGGCTGAAACAAACTTGTGTTTGAGGAAATGTAAAATCAGGAAAAATAGATTTGTCTATACCTAGATAGGTGAAGCAATCAGGGAAAAGGGCATTTTCAGTGATTACAGCTCAGTAGCTAGATATTCTCCCTGGGCAATCTCTAAGGTACTGACTCTGAAGTCATTTAGGCACCATCTTTTGACTTTTTATTCTCTCAGTTATTTTAACTGTGAGTTTGATCTCTGACTACTGTTTCTTTTATGTTGCTTTGCCCATCTTTCTTTCACCTTTTATTAGAATTTTGTTATTCTCTTTTATTAATTGTAACCTTCTGTTGTATTATACCCTTTTTGCTTTTTCGGTGAGGGTGCCCTGAGAAAGCTTTCCAAAGAATGGGGTGCAAACAGTTAAAATAATTGAATGACCTAATACAAGAGAGATTTTTCCACAGATGAGCTCCTCATACATCTATCCACCAAACTGCAGGCCTAGTAAAGTTAGATTTTGAACTAAAAATCTAAGAATTTCCCAGACAGCCCAAACCCTGCTCATGCTGGCTGGGGAATTCTAAGAACTATAATCCAGAATATAATTTTAGGAAATATTTCAACTGGGAAGATTTTGAGCTTAAACAAACCTTTCCACTGACTCCCCTGAGTTATTATATTGCAGTACAAAGTGATACAATTTGTAGCAGGTGTCCTTGGCATGATATCTATTCTGCTTTTGGTATATTTTGAACTATGCATGGATGTGTATGCATGCAGTACCTATACATTTGTCAAGACAACCTTCCTCTCATCCAACATTTATTTTCCCTTGGGAGAGATCCAGACTTCTTAACTTCACCTATTGTTCCAAAATGTAAAGGTGAAAGTAAAGTTGGGGGGGGAAGCAACTTTCTTTCCTCTCCTTCCTCCCCCCTTCTCTCTAACACACACGTTAAGTCTGTGTCTGTATTTTTGGAAGGCTTTGGGGGGGAAATATTTTTTACCACCAACTTGGATAGTCTCTGAAATCTATTAATATCCCTGGCACCACCTTCAACAAATGAGGCCACTAATTTCAGTTGGCATTTAAAATGTTGCAGCAAGAATGTCAGAAAAGGCACAGCAGCATTATTTGCTTCAGAGAGATCTTTCAGAATATGTGATTGTACAGATGCTAGAATGGTTGTGCACTGTAGAAACATAGTACGCTATTGTGACTTTATCAAGTAAGTATATTCAATAACAAGAAAAAAAACACCATAATTTATGTCTCCAGTTGTCAGAACTCTCCCTAAAAATGTTAGATTCACAGAGTGTGTGCGGTCTTGGGTGATGATTGAAAAGAGGAAGATGCAGAGAAAACATTTGATCCTTCCTGCCAAAACACGTTTATGGAAAAAATGAACCTATACTGAATAGTAAAAATCACTGGTTCAGTGGGCATGGAGACCTGCATATGTTATCTGCCTGTAAGTCCATCAATGGAAATGTGACATTCATTAGTGGAGTTCAGATTTCAGAGTTTATACATAGCCAAACTTTTTTTAAAAAAATAGGATTTAAGATTTGCATTTTTGCATCTCATAGGTTATCATACTTGAACATGTCATTACAAACTGCTATGTCTTCCTAGTTCCAGTACTTATTCAGTAGCAGTTTGCCATTGCCTTCCTCTGAATATAGCCTAAAGCAACAAGTGTTTGCTGCAATCTCCCTTCCAAGTACTATCCAAGTCTGACCCTGCTTAGGATTTTGAGTCTCCAGGTTATTTAAACATGGGCATAAAATGTATACCCAGTTAAATGGTCAAGGAGATTGGATGTATTAAACAATGCAAATTGACCAAAAGAAGGGTGTGTGTTTTCTTTTTTAATGCAACTATGGGGCCAGAAATTTCAATATTGCAATGATATGGCATATGGTAAAGCAGAGTTTTCTCAGCAACCATGTGGTGTATTAGTTTGAGTACTGGAGTAGTTTTCTGGGAGAACAGGGTTCAAATCCCTTCTCAGCCATGGGTGACCTTAGGCAAATCACACTCTTGGGAAGGCAATGGCAAACCCTCTCTGAATAAATCTTGTCAAGAGAACCCTATATTAAGGTTTCTATTAATCTGAGTTGACTTGTAGGCACAGAAGAACTACAGAATCAGGATTCACTTTTGTAAACCTTTGCTCTTGGACATCCAATGGAGAATGTGGGGGACTTGCAGTGTATATATAGACTTATAGTGTGTTTAATAATGAGCCAACACAATAACAACATGTCTTAAGATTTTCCATCTTAAGTAAGAATTGAGAAATCACATGTGACCTTGTAGTCTGCCCATTTGCACACTCCACACCAGAGTATGAAATAAACTTTCTCTTAGGATTTCCATCTCAGGTAATTTATACTCCATTCTCATATCTTGAGCACGGAGCTTCCAAATTATGGGCCACAGCCCATTCATTCCACACATGGGCTCTGTTCAACCAAGAGTCCAAATCACAGTTTATTCTAAATACACTTTAGAATTCAGACCAGGTTTTGAACTTCCATAAATGCTAGGGTCAAAATATTATGGCTCACAATGGTGTTCAGTGATGATAGAACCAGAACTTTATTGCCATTGCCCATTGCTGTAGCCCTTTTAGGTATCCAGAATGTTATTTTAGGTGGTTTCATGGTCTCCTGGAGCAGGGTTTTGGGATTGAGGAGCTGCAGGAGGGATGAGATTTCCAATTATGGCAGAAATTGTAAGACCCACTGGATTTGGGGTAAGTAAGCCATGGTGTAAGATCTGTCTGTCTTTTTTCTATGTCTGTATTATAAATAGTGTGGTGTCTATGTTCCATGACCTTTTCGTTGCCTTAGGGACAGGGCTCTGTGTTTTTAAGTGTCATGTAGAAGAAGGGATTTTGGAAAGTGCTGCATGCATAATAAACAATACCAGCTGAAACGTCTGCTTCTACACTAAAGGTGTGGGAGCCTTGTTTCATATTTTACCTGGCAATCCTAAGGGATCTCCAGAGATGGAGCACTGGTTATAACTATGGTTATACAAATGAGAGGAAAGAGATTACAGTATGCAGAGGTCTCCTGGTAAGCCCTACCCCTGAATGCTAGCATGAAGAGAATACTTAGTACTTTTCATCACTCATCACAGATGGAGAGAATTCCCCTCCTGGGTTCATGCCTCCTACTGTTTCTCTGGGTGCAGAAAAGGGTATGGAGAAAAAGTGGTGTGTTGTCAGTTCATTTTCCTATCAGTGATTTGATCTTTACCTCACATGGGGAAGAAGGAAGAGGAGGCTGTACTTGGCACATGGGCTAGAGATTCAAGGATGCTGGGGGTGCATCATGTTCCCAACACCATTGGACACAGATTCCTGTAAGGGGGCAGGGCTTCAATCCCATCCCAGCTCATTTCAGTTCTCCTGGAATAAACCATGGTTTGCAAATCCACTACAGATCATACTTTTTCATTATGTTTTGTCACCTGGTTATATATCTTAGTCTGTCCTTTCAGACGTTATGCTACAATTTTATTAAGCTTCCTTAACCATGGCTTTCTGGCATCAAGTTTGATTGAGGAAATGTATGTGTGTGCCATGCTTTAAGGAATGAGGGCAAATCCAAAGCAAGGAACCAATCTCAAATAATTCATGGGTCTCTATTGGTATCCCATGAAGGTCTCTTTACAAGACCCTTTCACTACTTGATGCCTCTGCATTTGTCAGTGAAATCTCCCAGCCTCTGAATGTTTGGAAGAAGTTACTGGAATCATCTGGTTCCTTGGGCTAGTGTATATAAAGCAGTACTTGTTAGAACATTTTCATGGCACATCAGGAGCTGGGCAGTAGATTGAAAGAGGCTGCAGAGGCTATTCTCCTATGTATTAAATGATCCCACATTCCAGGATTGAAAGGAGGTGATGTGTGAGGCTTTGACTAAGAGGTGTGTCATTAAGACAGCTCTAATCTTCCTTTCTCTCTCTCTTTCTAATGGGAACACCTCCCCTCCTTCCACTCCTTTGCAGTGGCAGCTATCAGGGATGAACTTTGACAGAGGTAGTGATAATGTGTCAGGTATTTACAGCCTGGGAAAAAACCTTTCTCTTGTCAAGAGTTACTTTTCTTCCTCTGTGCAGGATTAAAGAAGATATGCCAGGCCACAACTCAAGTCAAAACCTTTCTAGTGTCCCTTGAGAATCCTCTTGTAGTAGCCCAAGACAGAACAAAGCTAATATACCCTCTTACATTTGACAGATGAAAAGAGGAACACGTGTGATGCGTTAAGGGAGAATGGCTCTGAGTGTGATAGCAAAGGCAGAGGAGCAAGGAAGCTGTTTCCAAGGGGTCTGGCTACATCCCTTTCCTCAAGAAAATATTTGAAATAATAATCCTAAAGCTGGCAATGGCCTTCAGGGGATAAAGCACATTTTATGAAGGACCATGGTCACATTTTGAAGTACAGTTTTCTGTAAGCATACACATTTGGACTACTCAGGAGGATGGAGCTAAATGTTCAGTTTTGGCTCAAAGGTAATTATTATATGTACAAGGGGGCATAATGACATCACTGTCTTCTTTTTGCCTCCTCCCATGACTCTTGCAGACACCTCCTTGTTTCGTCCCTTCTCCAGATGGCATCTTTGTTTGTTTTATTCTACTTTAAAATGATCCAGTGTATCCAGGATTGTCTTGATGTTGGCTGAAGACTGTGCTACTCTCTGAGATGATATCTTCCACCATTAGAGTTTTAAAATTATCTTTTGTGAGCCACCTTGGGTCCAATTTAGGAGATAGGCAGCAAATAAATAAATAAATAAGGTTGCCACATCAGGACTCTCCAAGACTCTGAGATTTCATGACCAAATCCTGAGACCAAGGGACAACCCCTTGTGATGTTGAAGGGGTGGGTCCTAGTGATGTCATTTAGTGTTATGCATTTGGCAGAGGCTGCAGCTGAACAAAGTACAGTTGTCCCTCCCTGTTCAAGGGCTTTGAGTCCACAGTCTTGCTCTTCGTGGGGAGGGACAAGCAGCTATACTTAAAATGGCCGTATGTATCTGTGTGCAGCCCCACATGTGTGCCATAGGCATGTGCGCCATTAGTTTCAATGAGGCTCGAATATTTGCAAGCCACCATTTTTTTCGGGGGAGGGGGTCCAGAATGGATCCCCCATGAATTGGGAGGGGCAAATGTATGCCATTCAAATCAAAAATACCCATTCCAACAAATGAGAAAAAATATATTGATATCAATGTGAACTTTTGAAGGCAGTGCTCTCACCTTGAAATTCCTCTCCTTCACCTTGAAGAACGGAGAAAAGGGAACAGGCCCTCAGATTTAGGGCTGGGCTCAAAGAACTGGATACCCTATCACCTGGCTGTGGCTAACATTTTAAAATGTCTGACTACAGCAATCAGGCACCTTCCTAGGTCTATTTCTTCCTCATTGTACCACTGGAAGCATATTGCTTTACCCTGACGTATAGGAGAACCAGCCTCAGACTGTTGAACAGGGACATAGGAAACTGTTTTATACTGAACCAAACAGGCAAATTTTGTACTTTTTATTGACTAAAAGTGGCTCTTGAAAGTCTCAGGCAATGGTCTTTTATACCTTGGCCTAGAGATGCATGAGATTGAAGCTGGGACCTTTTGCACACAAAGTATGTGTTCCATCACTGAGATATATCCTCTCCCCTAATAGATGCTGTAACAATTTCACAGGTTGATACTGACTATTTAAACCCATTTTGATCTGAATTTTTGCCTTTTGGTAATTTGATCTCTCTGATGGGAACTCAGTCTTGTTGCTGTTGCTTGATCTTTCAGTAGCTTGCAATATCATTCACTATGGTTTTCTATGGTATCAGCTCAGTGAGATTAGATGTGGCAACACTACAATTCACCTATAGTGTAGATTCTGATATGTACTTGTTAATAGTTTTTCAGGCCTATGTTCAGAAGAATGCAAGAGCACATGATAGCAATAATTAGATAATCATCAGCCATTGTTTGTTGTTTTTTTGTAAATGGGTAGATGTGAAGGGGGCCCTTAATTCTGTAAATTAAAAAAGATTATTCAGCACCATGTTCCAAAGGGACTTATATTCCATATCCACCGGTTTGTAGACTCTGTTGCAAACTGAGAATGAGATCTTTAATATGTGCTGAAAACAGTGTTTTCAGTATGCAATGTTATAATTCCCGACATCTTAGAATATGATGGCCCTGTATGAACAGAGTTTTGGAATCATTTGTTAACATTTTTGCTATTTCTTTTCAGGAGTCATCTTCAGGAGATGTGTGTGTGTATAAAATCTGGAATTGAAACAATCATATTACATGTTCCACACACTGGACAAATTTAATTGCACTGTTCTTCCTGGAAATTCTTAGTCATGGATGTGTTTAAGAACCATGCTCCCTTTTTCAGAACATTTGAAATAATTTCGGGTTAAATTTATAGATGACCTAGAACTGTATCATCAAAGGTAATCATTCCCCAGGTACTTAAGAGGGGATATACGAAAATGGAATTAATGGTAATATATTCTTATTTAGATACACATGAAGCACCAGATCTATCAAATCAATAATGTTAATGCTTCTTCTTAAAACTGATGCAGACAGCACACCTGCCAATCACCAGATACTGTTTACTAGTAAAGACAAAGATGATTTTGTCAACTCTTGTTTTGATTTTTCCCTTCCACACCCAAACTTTTTTGCTTTCATCAACCATGGTTTGATGTTAGCAATGATTACTGCTAACCTGGTTTAGGAAGTGAAGTACTAGCGCAGTTCTGAAAACATCTTCCCAACTTTGCACCCTTGTTCTTTGGCTGCAAAAGTGGGAAGGTATAGTCTATGGAGATTATCACATTAACAAATAACGTGACTGATCCACAACAGGATACAGTCATGTTCAGATTATAACATTATTTTATGACATTTAAATTGCCACCACTGCCAATGGGCAACTTCAGACTGGCTGCATCCTGGATCCCAGCCGCACTTATCTGGCTGCTTTTCCAAAACGGGAGCTTGCTGTTTTGGAAACGCAGTTGGATAAGCATGGCTGAGACCCAGGATGTAGCTGGATTGCAGTCGCTCAGTGTCAGTGACAGTGGCAGTGATTTAAATGTGATAAAATCAGGTAGTAATCCAAAACACAACTAAATCCTGCCAGGGATCAGTTGCGTTATTTGTTAATGCAATAATCCCCTATGTCATTGGTTGAGGGCTGGAGAAATTCTTAAAACATTTTGCGGGGTGAGGGGGATGACTTACATTTGTAAAAGGTAGAATAAAAATCTCTTTCTCTCTCTGCTGTTTTTTCCTTTCCTCCTGGTGACAAGAATATATTTCTTCCAAAGTCTAGAGTCTTAGGCAGTAGTGAATTATTTATTGAAACAATAAATCTGTTACACTTATATCCTGGCTTTTCTCCAAAAAGCTCAGGATGACATACATGATTCTCCTCCATCTTTATCCTCACAATCATCTTGTGAGATGTTTGAAGCTGAGAGATAGTGACTTGCCAAAGATAAGCTTCATGACCAACGTTAGATTTGCAGCTTGGCTTCCTGAAATTTAACCTAACACTCTAATTGATACACCATACTGTTTTTCAGTTAATCCCAGAGGACCACTCTCAGTACTCAAAGGTGGGGCTGAATAGGGTTTCCATATTCCAGTCTCTCATATCTAGGCATCTAATTTGCATAATATGCAAATCATTATAATTATGCATATTATTAATTTGTATTCCAGAGTGGTGTAGTGGTTTGAGTGTTAGACTATAATTCTGGAGATCAGGGTCGAATCTTCCCTTGACCATGGAAACCCACTGCTGACAACGGGTAAGTCACACTCTCAGTCTCTGAAGATGGCAATGGCAAGCCCCTTGGCAAGAAACTTGCCAAGAGATCTGATGATATGGTCACCTTTGGTTCATCATAAGTCAGAAATGACTTGAAGGCATGCAGCAACAACAACAACAAATTCTAATTATACAAATTCAAGACATTAATCATTGTACTTTTTCTACTATTATGTTTCAACCTCAGTACCAGTACCAAACTAAAAGCTCTTTTTTAATTCTCTCCCCTCCCCAGCTGATGTGAAGAGAGGGAAGCTTCCAAGGAGCCCCAAAGAGTAAAGGGACTCCCATTAGTCTCTCAAGACTGGAAGAGAAGTTCCACTGTGCTGCCTAGCTGTAACCTTAAGCCACTGACACAGTCACCAAACAACACAAGGCCATATCTGCTCACCTCATTTCCTTTCCTGCCTTCTGGGCCTGTTAGAGGAAAGGGGAAGGAAATAGAAGAATAATGTTTCAATACTACCCCTGTGCAGTAGCAACTAGAGCCTGCAGGGTTGGATGAGGCTTCCGCCAGTGTCAGTCTTCTTTCAGTTTTCTGCTTCATCGTCACTGCCACATTTTAACCTACCCATCAGCCTGCAATGAAGGAGAAATCTGGGATTTACTGCTTCAATTGGCCCAGCTGGCCACAACAATTTTTAGTCCCTTCAGTTTGGGACTAAATGGCAACCCTATGGATGAAGGGTAGTGATGTATGCTGTTTTTGATACAGGGCAGACTCAGTTGTGCCAGTGATGGAGATCCTGCCATAAACAGTTCTCAAACAGCTGTTAGTATTTGTGCAGGTCTCCTATACTGTTTAATAATGTTGTGGCTCCAGTTATCCCAATACAAGTATCTCACTACTTTATTCTCAATGGGGTTACAGCAGTTTGTTTTCTTTCTAACCATCATGGTGATGCAGCAAAATTCTGTACTGTGCCAAGCCTCTTGTTCCATTTAAATCGCTATGTCATCTGTTCTCTATTGCTTTAAAGTAGTAGGATGGAAGGTAGATCCAGTTTCCCTGCTTGTTACAGTAGGCTCTCAGAATAAGAATCAGATGTGAATATTTTCAGTCCAAACTTGTGCATGCATAGCACATTTGTAGTTTAACTAGCACACCCTTTTAATGTCAAGTTGTCAACTCTCTGTGCATTTTTACTTTGACTTGCATGAAAATGTCATTGAAGCTGAGTAGAGCTGTTTTTCAACCTGCTGTATTACCCCAGAAACCTGAGAAGAAGGACAGGCATTAATTTTTATGAAAAGAGTTCATTTTTTCTAGTCTTTCAGAAGTAACATTTAGTGCTGTATTTCAAATAATAATAATAATAAAAGCTGCAGTATTAAATGACCTGTAGCTACCTGACTGCCCTTTTGAAGTTGTGGTGTCCTTGGCTAACATTTCTGAAAGTTTCTTTCTTTTTTCTGTTAGCTACATGATATCACTGATATGAAAACAAACAAATGCAAGTCAAACATTCTCTACACATACTGGTTACATCTGAACAATGAAGACAATTTTTGCCCACATAAAATGAAGACACCTTTGCACCCTCCCTGGTTCTCATTTGTGCATGCTAGCTAGAATTTTGTTGGTACAATGTGTGTGTCCCTTCATGTCACCTTACAGCAATTCCATAAATGTCATAGAGTTTTCTTAGGCAAGGACTTACAGCACTTACAGCAATTCCATAAATGTCATAGAGTTTTCTTAGGCAAGGAATACTCAGAGATGGTTTTTCCAGTTGTTGTATACCTTCAAGACATTTCCAACTTATCACAACCCTAAGGTGAATTTATTGCAGGGTTTTCTTTGACAGGAATTCTTCAGAGTGGGTTTGCTTGGGCCTTTTTCTCAGGCTGAGAGAATGTGATTTGCCCAAGGTTATCATTGGGATTCCAGAGCTGAGTGAGTATTCAAACCCTGGTCTCTGGAGTTGTTGTCCCACATTCAGACCATTACATAATACTGTCTGTATTTTACCAATTCCCTCTGAAATCTAGCCTATAGCCAACCGGTATTTGTTGGTACCATTTGCTGGAGTAAACTACATTAGCATAAGTGATGGTAGATGGAGGAAAAAGGTCACCGGTGTAGTGGCTTTGAATGAAGTGAAGTACTGGGAAAGTAGTCTTCTTCAAACTGGCAGATATTACCTACTTTCTTTGACCAGTGCTGAATAGCAAAATGCAACCTCTAGTATAGTGCAGTAACAGCATTTCAGCCATAGGCACCCCTGCAATTTTGGGGTGAGGCACATTTTAGTTGGTCTATGAGCCATCCATGGTGGCAAACAAACCAAGAAATCCACAGTTGATTATAGATTCTTGAGTAATTCAGATGAAGAAGCTAGAGCTAACAATTGCAAATCAACCCAGGTATTAAACCAGTGCCAAACCATAGTTTAAAAACCTGACTTGTCCCAGACATGCTAACTAAACTTTCCTTGTTTAGATGAAACAAGAAAGTATAGTTAGGGTTGGAAAGCTTTGATCTCTTCAAATTTTTGACCATCAACTCTCATCATCCCACCCACCATGTACAATGGAAAGGGACTGTGGAATTTGGAGTCTGAAATATCTGGAGATCCAAAGATTCTTTAAACAAATAATTCAAGTTTTCTGATTTATTTGCCAGTTCAAGCAAGGGAGAAGCAAAGGAACTGTGTGCATGGGCAAAGGGCTAATTAATGTCCCATTTTTAAAAGCCAATATATGATTGTCTGAACTCTCAATGGAGTCCTGGATTAACTAGAAAATTAGTGAAGCACCACAGGCTCTCTGTAGATGCTGTGATTAAGTAGTTGCTTTTAATCCACTTTTAATCCTGTTTTAATGGGGGGAGGGGGTTTGTTCATATTGTATGT
>CM034701.1:225600929-225612955 GCA_020142125.1 Phrynosoma platyrhinos | reverse complement strand
CAGACTGCCAGAAATAATGCAGTTTGAGGTCACTTTAACTGTCCTGGTCAGTGCTAGAGAATCATGGGAATTGTATTTTCTTCTGAGACATTGAGCCTTCTATTTCAGAGAGCTCTGGTGACACAGTAAACTACAGTTCCTATGATTCCTTAGCAATGAGCCAGGACAGTTAAAGTTGCATTATTTCTGGCAGTCTGTAAAGGCCGTAAGTGTGTGAAAGAAGTTGTAGTATAAATTTTCATAGACTTCCTCAGATGCATGGATAAGACCAAGTCTATGAAAGCTTATGTTACAATTTCATTTGCACAGTTAGTCTTAAAGGTGCTACAAGATCACTTTGCATACTGATTGTTCATATATGATTGTAGGCTTGTTTGTTTGTTTGTTTGTTTTAAAAAAGAAGAAACCTAGACTTTAATAATTTGAACAATATGGTCTATTATGAAGATTCTTGGTTAGGACAAGACATATTTTTGCAATTTTTAACATTTTAGTCAGAAAGGTTGAACAACAGATGAGAAAACTGAAATTGAAAAAATATAATGGCAATTTATTCTGCAAAAAATAAATAAATATCCTACTTCTTACTTTGGCAGCATATTAATTAGAAAAATATTGACTGTTGCATCTGCTCTATTACTTTATATTGCCTCATCAAACTTTTTTTTTTTAAAAAAAATAAGTACAAAATGTTGTGTGCTCACAGCTAAATACCAGAAACTTATGAACATGCCAACTGGAAAATATTTGCTTCCTTTAACTGTTTAAAGTTCATTGTCAACATATGGCTTTCTTCATATGTAAATATAAATGGCACAACCTAGTGATAGGTAATAAACAATCTGTCAGAAGGAATTCCATGGGCAAGTGACATAACAAGGTGGGGTGCTAAGTTGAAAGTACATTTCTGTTTTCAGTAGAGCTATGGTTTTCTATTCAAGTCTCTTGTGCAGAAGACAAGATTTGAATTTGACTAGCTGGCACAAGAGAAAAACAATAAAGAATCTTGGATGGGGAGGCTGGTCACTTCCATGTCACTGTGGTTGTATCTCCACTGTAGGAATAATGCAGTTTGGCACTACTTTAATTGCCATGACTTCATCCTATTGAATCTGACAGTGCTGGTTCTTCATTTTAGTAATGGAGATGAGCACCAACCGCTAGGTTGGACATGACTTGACAACCTCCTCAATGGGGAAACCCTTTACCTTTGGAGATTAGAGCACAGCTAAAAAAAGTGTCTTATCACTACTGAATTCAATCCTAATTCAGGCTTCATCCAGGTATTAGCAGACATATTTTGCCAACAACACTGCTGAAGAGGTGCAGCCTAGGTAACTTTCAAGTAGAATCCAAGCTCAGCCAGCTGATTTGCAAAGGTGGGAGCTTTCTGGTTTTTGGTTTTGGAAAGAGGCTAGCTGAGCTTGGATTCTACCTAGAAATTTCCTGGGCTGTACCGGCATTAGCACCAAAATACATCTGATAATACCCAGATGCAGCCCGAATGAGGATTGAATTTGGCAGCAGTAAGATGCCTTTTTTTTTTTTAGCCATGTGCTAATCTCTTTTACCTATATTAATACTAACTGCAGAGAGCACTCTAGCTTCATTGAACACAGGGATATCAGGAGTTAGTTGAGAAGTGTTCAAGGGTAAACATGCAAAAAACCAATGCAACCTTAAGAATGACACAGGGATATCAGGAAGAAAGATGTGGGAGGTTGGATAGAGAGGAATCAGGAGTTAAAGATGGCAATAATTATCAGTATTAAAGAGAGTTCCAGGGAAAATGGAGTGTGGCTTAGATAGCATCTGAGGGATACACAAAGAGAGTGGTACAGAACCCCGGTATGTGAACAGAAGGCCTGTGTGCAAACACAGGGTCTGTGAACAAAATGGCTATGGTTCGGGTGGATATTTCAAACCCTTGATGAGTGCTTGATATTACCACAAGGTGTAAAAAAAAATGCTTTGATGGTTTTCCCATGGAATTTGACAAATGGGATCTAGAATGGCTGATGGCTTTAACTCCAGAGTGATAAAACATTGATTAGCTGGTGTCCAACAATATCACAAGAAGGACAGATTGCCCATAACTAGTCTATCCATTTGGTCTATTTTAAATACCAACATATAAAATTCAGCTGAAACATGTCTCTCTTCTTTAAAAGGCTTGTATCAAAAACAACCAGAAAGTAGTATAGCTAAACCAGGATTAATATGCAGGAAAGATACACTGGTGAAGCAAATTTTTCACTTTCTTCATACCAGTCTGCACCAAATGTTTTGAAAGGTACCTGTTTGTTTCATGGGTTTCTTTCCTTCTGGCAACAGTGGTATGTCCTGTCTTGGACCTGGTTTTCTTAAAAGTGTATTGAAAAGAGTTTTATATTTCAATGTATTTATTTACCCCCTCTCTACCTGCAAGGTCCCCAAGATGATGCATAACAACTAAAATTATTATTTAAATCATTAACTATAATCAAACAAAACAGACAAGAACATTATTTTAAAACAGAATAAAACACTTTCTTTTAAAAAAGAGTTTACAAACACACACACACACACACACACACACACACACACACACAGAGAGAGTTAAATAGCCAAAGTCATGCCTGATTTTAAAGACCAAAATCCCTGTGGAATAATAGTGTTAATTGCCTGCCAGAAATGCAAGGAGAATGGAGCCATTCTGACTTTATTCTTTGGATGCTTAATCATTTTATTGGATCATTCTACATCACACAAGATAATAAAAGTGTTCTGAGTAATGAAGGGTGAAACAGAATTCATAATTGTTGTTAGAATTTTGGAACCATCTTGGACTGGGATTATGTTCAAGTTCCCAATGAACAATAAAACTTATATTGTGACTTTGGGTCAGCCATTTTTTCTCATCTTGAGCTACCTAACGGGGTTGCTGTGAAGAGGAGAGATATGTCTGCTACCTTGAGGTCTCTGGAGGAAAGATATGATGTATATTGTTATTGTTGTTGTGTGCCTTCAAATCATTTCTGATATATGATGACCTTATCACAAAGTTTTCATGGCAAGATCTGTCCATAGGATGTTTACCATTGCCTTCATGAGACTGAGGACAAAACCATCCAATGGGTTGCATGGCTGAGTGGGAAATCAAAACCTGGTCTCCAGAGTTATAGTCCTATACTCAAACCACTATGCCGTGCTGGCTCTCAATAATGTAAATATAATGAATAAATAAATAACATGACCTTAACATAATATTCACATTAAACTAGTATAATTTATATATTTTAGTACCATAACGCAAAAGAATTTGAGAGAAGGCAGTGCAGATCATGCAGCTGTGCCATGTCTGATGTTTCCCTTATGTTGACAAGGAAGCACAAGATGATAAAAGATGGTGTACAGAGTCCTTCACATGGATTATCTTTGTAACATGTTGACTTGTAGTTGAATCTGAAAGGGTCTGGTCTGTGTGTTGTGTGAGAGAGAGGAAGAGAGAAAGAGAGAAAAATCTCAAGGATTCTGTGGGAGAAAACAATTTTAAGGATGGCAGCTTGTCACAAGTTGTCCCTCAACTGTTTTGCCTCTGCATACTCTTTACATACCAGCCACCATTAGGAAGGTGGGGGGGGGAAGGGGAAACTGCTTTTCTCATATTCCCATCTCTCTCTCTTTCAAATGTTATGGAAGAGCCTGGGAAAATGTAATGACTCATGACCGAGTTCACCTCAGGAGCCTGCTGTGTTGAAGGAAGCATATTCAACCATCTCAGCAGGGGAGACCTTTATAAATATCTGGAAGAAAGCAGAGTTGGTCTGCTTATTGATTAAATCTGCTGATACCAAGGACAGTGGGGGGTTAAGGGTGGGAAGAAGAGTGACTCAGAAAGATTAATCTTAAAATTAAATGCATGACCTTGTGATATTCTTTCCCTTTCTGAGGGATGGGGAATGGACTGTTGTGTGTTCTTAGCCATTTATTTACCTATGAAAGCTCAGCTCAGAAGCAGCATCTGGTTTTCAGAACTTTCTCTTTGTTTTTATCCAGCCTTCCAGCTGGGATGTCTAAGGTATGTCAAGTAAGGCTCCACTTAGAATACATTACATTTGCAATTTGCCAAGATTTTGGTGGCCAAACTACACCATTTCCTTGATGTCCTATTTGACAGTCTCTTCTTAGAAAATATATTGGTTGTTGATGTTGTTTTTTAAAAAAAAAAAAACGTAAAAAAACAGGTTTTGACCTTAGAATGACTACACATATGGTTACAAGTGATGAGCAAGAAAAAGTGAATGCCAATTGTTAAGCACTATGGGTCACAATCACAAGAGAACCCTAAGCCCTGGATAAATTTAAGCTTGGAAAATTTCTTTGTTGTAGCATATCTTCCAGAATACAGTAGTCATGTTGGCTGGGGCATTGTGTAAGTTGTAGCCCAAAAAGTTATTTTTTCAAATTTGGATCTTTTTTTCATCTTTGATTACATAAGACCTATAAGAAATCAACAATTTTCTTATTGTCAGGGCTGAGCAATAGGCAATGGACAAAGTCAAGAGCTGAGCACAACAGAAAACAACAACAACAAACCAGACCCAGTTCTGGAGAACCAAGACCAGAAAAGAAAGACATGCTAGAGCTTAACAAGACTTGGCTGGAAGAGGAGTTCCTTTATACTCCTTCCTGTTCCAAAAGGAAGAAGCCAATGACAAGTTGGGATGGGAAAGTAGAGCCAGGGTTAACTGAAAGGTTCTCCTCCAAGAGACTGCCATGGCATGGTTCACCATCTGGGCAATGGCTAGTAGTCATCAGAGACACTTACTAACCTTGACTTTAAGACAACTAACACAAAGTGGGGTGCAGTTCTGCAGCTTAGTGCTGTGCCTGTAACAAGGATTTAGAATCAGACTAGATGCAATGAATCTGCATGAATGAATCTGCAGATATATGCAAACAATGTGCCAATGTGGTGTAATCGTATAAGCATTGGACTATGACTCTGGAGACCAGGCTTTGGATCCTTCTTTAGCCATGTAAACCCCACTGGGTGACCCTGGGCAAGTCACCTTCTCTCAGCCTCAGAGGATGGCAATGGCAAGTCCCTTCAGTAGAATAATGCTAAGAAAACTCCATGATATGGGGCCTTATGACTTTAGGGTCACCATAAGTTGGAAGCAACTTGAAGGCACACAACAACAAATTTGCAAATAACAGCTTTGGTTATGTTGAATTTGGATAAAGAATTCAGGACTTGTTGTTTCTCTTCAATCTGCAAAATAAGCATCCTATTTTGTACAGAAAGTCCCATATTAAGGAGCCAAAAAGCATGGCCCATATCTGTGCTATATGAGATACCTCAAATCCCATATTTCAGTCTATTTGTGATATGAGTGGAAAGAGTGGACACCAGCTGTGTTCATAATAGATTGACAACTTCCCCCTTATTTGGTATACAGTTGGCCCTCCATATTCATGGATTCTTATCCAACAATTCAACCATACACAGTGTGAAAATATTTTTTAAAAAATTCTCAGAAGTAAAGCTTGATTTTGCCATTGTATATTAGGGACACCATTTTACTATGGCATTGTATTTAATGACACTTGAACATCCACAGATTTTGGTATCCATGGGTGGTCCTGGAACTCAACCCCAGAGGATACCAAGGGTCCATTGTATTTCAGTGCCTCACATTAGGTTTATCAAATGTTTGGAGGTCCATTTGTTGTGGGTGTTGCTGGCTACACATATGCCATTGTGATATTTCCTAGGGTTTGGGGGCTCTAAGAAGATCTGAGATCTTGCTGCAACCCAGAATTCTCACAAAATACCCTCCTCTCCTGAGACTTGAGGTGGGCCACATATAAGCTTGCCTCATATGTCCCAGCTAGTCTTATGAGGTCAACTGAATTGCAAAGACATTGGGCCTTTGCAGACTGCCAGAAATAGTGCAAATTGAGTCCACTTTAACTGCTCTGATTCAGTGTTAGGGAATCATGGGAACTGTAGTTTATTGTGGCACCAGAACTCTCTGACAGAGAAGGCTCAATGTCTCAGAAAAAAAAATACAGTTCCCATGATTCCCTAGCACTGAGCCAGGGCAATTAAAGTGGACTCAATTTGCACTATTTCTAGCAGTCTGCAAAGACCCATTGTTAGACTGGGGCTGAGGATTAGGCTTTCACTCTCCTTTTCACAATGCATCATGAATTTTGACTGCCCAAATTACTATTTTGAAACCCTGGCAACCCTAAAAAGATAAATGCAACAGGAAATTCCTTAATTATATAATCTAGATATAATTAAAGGCAGTAGCATATAGTGACAATCCAACTCCCAACCCCTTTACCATTTTCCTGATGCAAAACATATTTGCACACTCAGGTATTTTATTGGCAACTCAAATTAAATGGTGCTGCAGCTGGATTCATATTCTTTTGCTGGACAGGAAGAGCTGACCTCACTAAAAATCCATGGCTAGTCAGTTTTATTTTGATAGTGTTGCTTTTTTACTCTTTAGTTAAGTGGTTTATTGGTTAAAGACAACACAATTGTTCAGCTGGAGATTTTAATCAGCTGGTGTTTCCAGGTTTCATATGTCAATAAGAACATTATTAATTTCTCATTTCTTCTCCCTCTTCTTCTCTTAAGCGCCTGAAAGGAACCACCCACGGTTTCAAACAAGGCATCCAGTCACTCACTTTCATTGGAGTCTTGAAAAAGAACAGGGGGCTCAAACAATGCTCTCAAATGAGTATTATTTATTCCATCTTTGATAAACAGCAGCACAATGAAGAGGAAATGAAGTTTTTCTCCTTGGAGGAAATTGCCACTATTAAATATATTTAAAACTGAAGAGCAATGTAGATTTGCACAGTTCTGATGCTGAAGACCACTGAATTTTTGCTGAAAACACAAAAGTCATCATTCAAGATCCATATGGCAATTTGACCCTGTCAATATAGTCAAGGTCATTGGAGAGGGAGTCAATTTGCTGAGAATGGGATTGGCTGAGAAAATGCAATATGCTAGTAGGAAGCTCTTTCCCCATCACTCAAAGAATTCAATATGTGAATTTGTAACAGAGAATATTCATTATATGATAATGCATTTACATTGAACCCAGTAATGGATTGTAATTGTAAACTATCTTGGGATGCAGTCTCAGCACCACCAGCACCAGCACCCTGGTCATTGGGGATGTAAAGAATACTGTCAAGTTTTTGGCATAAATGAAAATTTTCACAAAACATCCCAAAGTGCAAAACATTGAAAAATGTCCAAAATTTTCAAAATCTCATGGAGAAGGTAGAAAATGTTGGAAATTATTTGCTTTTATATCCTAGAAGTAAACAGGAAGAAAAGATTTATATCTCTTATATTAATTTATACAGATGCTGTATGCATTCAAAGAGGTAACATAAATACATTCTCAAAAATTGAGGGAGGGACACTTCTTGTTCAATACATTTTGACCTCCAAGTCCCATCATCTATATTCCCCCATGGTCAATAAGAAGAGGTTGTGGGGCTTTTGATCCCAATATCTAAATGGGTTCTAACATTTGAGAGGCCAGTGCTCCTTCCCCTAAAACTACATGGACTAGAGACATCCAAAATATTCTGATAGTTCGTGATCCTTGAGGGCAATGTTTATAGATGGTTGCTTAAGAAAACCCTATCAAATCTATGGGGTTGCCATATATTGACAGATGACCTGAAGGCACATATGCACACACTTATGAAATGCATGATGAATCTCAACAGCAGGGATGTTTCTCAGTCAGGTCACATAACCTACAAACCTTCACTGTATGATGGATAGTGGCTCCACTATACATAATGCACAATGGTGTCCTGAAAATACTCAAAAATACTCACCATCTTTTAAAATTATCTTCATGTGCCAATTGCTCAGTGTGTATGCATGTGCATGTGTATTGGACTCTCCTCTCCCATGGGAGGAGGAGAGAAGTTCTCTGCAGAGTCTAGAGAGAGGAAAAGTGCAAACCCTCAGTAACTCCTACTATGTTACTGAGTCACATGATGGTGGTGACAACTATATAGACTTTGGGGGTCCCCTTTCCTACTCAAGAGCAGGAGAAAGAGTTAGAGAAACTGTTATACACAGTACAGGGACATCTGGATCCCAAGCGATTTTTTTTTTTTTTTGGCCAATGGAAGCTTAAATATTATTACCTTTTGTTGCTCTTTGTATCTAGTCCTCAATGGTCAATAAGAGGAATAGCCTCTACCTAGATTGAAATTTCTCAATCCCATTTTAACTGACAATTTAGACAGAATGTAGGCCCGTGACTAACATCATTATCATTTTTCTCCTTTATGATTTTCAACATCTTTGCCTGATGAAGAAACCAGTGTAGCTTTGAAAACTTGCATAATATATTGTATGTTTTCTAGTTGGCCCAAAAATGTATTGCTGCTTTGTGATTTTGAATTTTATTGCATCTTTTTAATAATAATAATAATAATAATAATAAATTTTATTTATAGCCCGCCCCTCTGCGGAGCAATTGAGGCGGGTTACATCAATTAAAAAACAGAAGATACAGAAGTTAAAAGCAATCACATACCCATCCAATTTTAGGTGTAATTGTAACATGTGGTCTAGTCATATATTTTGTATTCATATTCAGTAGCTCAGAGGGATTCTCTTGTATTGTTA
Organism: Phrynosoma platyrhinos; assembly: GCA_020142125.1. Classification (NCBI taxonomy): domain Eukaryota; kingdom Metazoa; phylum Chordata; class Lepidosauria; order Squamata; family Phrynosomatidae; genus Phrynosoma; species Phrynosoma platyrhinos. The sequence goes on along the minus strand of CM034701.1, from coordinate 225,604,281 downwards.
TGGCTCAATTTTTATCTGTTTTATATGTATTACTGTGCATCTAACATAAAGGGATGCACAGGATCAGAAAAGATTAGAAATAAAATACATAATAAAATAAAAGTAATTGAAACCAAGAGGCCCACTATATATTTAGTGTAAAGGGACCACTAAGGAAGAGGGAAAGTTGCTGCAGAGGGAATGGGAAGGGACCCTCAGGTCCTTGCCTATTCAATTTGATTTTAGAATTATTTTCTCAATGACTTCTTTAGATATGTTATATTTGTCTTTTGCCTAAAGTTACCTTTCTCCCTTTGTTTGTTGGCTTTTGTGGAAAATAAGCTGCCTTTGGTCTGTTTTAGCTTCCTTCAGTACCTGTGCCTGGAATTTTGAACACCTGGGATGATCATGAATGAACAAACCTTATTTGCATTGTACTTATAGATAATATTTATCCATTTGAAGGCAAAGAGCTGATAAATTATGATACAGACAGGGATGTTTTAATTTGTAAGAGGCTTAAAAATGGTGAAATGTTAGTATATTCTCTCCTATTCCATTGTTTGCATGTATTTGACAAGGAGGGAAGTATACATCTGGCTTAAGCCAAGTTTAACATTTTAACACACACACACACACCAGACAGTTTTACAGATTCCTGACCTTAATAGGTCTTTACATCAAAACTGTACTATCAGAAAGAGCTGTTGCTAAATTCCTTTGAGACACTTACACCTCCATGCAAGTTTCACCAGTCTTTCTTATCAGAAAAAGAGTCTTGGCTTGAGATCAAGCAGGCCTTTTGGGTTTAGAGTTTGACAGGCATCAAAATCTCCATTTGCAAAGAGAGAAAATAACCTGAACCAATCACATAGCAGTACTGAGATTTTCCTGCAGCCTAGACTAGAGAGGCTCTAGGAGTATATCATGCTGTATGGATTAAGAAGCTTAGAGATTGGCAGCCATAAAGCATTCTCTGCGGACTCTGATGTGGGTTTAATAAAGAAGACGTTTGGCAGGCATGTATGCCACATTTGCGTAACAGCTCAAGCAAATTATTGGTAACATGAGAAACTTGCAAAGATCTTGCTGCCATTAAGAAGTTTCTTTTGAGACAATGGTATCAGCCCACTGATAAGATATCATAAAATAACTGCCATCTCCACCCATTTTACCATCTGCAGCTGTAGCTTTGTCAGACATAGGAGAATGAAAGAAGGCAAGTGAGGGTTCATCAAAGGAAAAGGTATATCTCAGAGAGTGCTAGGCTCTATTCAGTGAAGTTGGAAAGGAATTGAAGGGAAGGAAAGGGAAGAGAAATCATGCGAAAAGGTCAATCGGACATGAACTGCCAAGGGTCATACAACTCTGAGATATATCATGGCCAGTAGGAAATGAATGTTTATGCCTCTCATTAGAGAGGAAAACTGAATATACAGGATGACCTCTTTTGATCCAGACAAGCAGTCATTCAAATATATATAAGCTGTTAACTGTGGATCAAAAAGAGTTTGCAAGAGAAATGGTTAAAAACAATGGCTTTGGCATTGCATACCTTTTCTTTGAATCAGTACTTTATTTGCCATTTATTATTTCTAGCCATCTATTGAGCACAGATCATATATGAAGCTGTCATTACTGTCTACATCAGTGCTGAGAAATTTGCGGGCCTCCAGATGCTGCTTATGAGATATGCCATCATGTATACGCTAACTGCCCTGATTTGGGAAGGATAGTCCAAATTAATCTTCTGCCATTCTACTTTTCAGCTGTTTTTACAATGTCCCAGTTTCTCCCTCCTCCTCTCACTTTCTCCCTTTGTTCTCAGTTTATTTCAATTGATGAAAACTGAGTTCAAAGTGCAAAAAGTACTTTGCACTCATCTCAGAAGGGGTAGAGGAAGGGACAGAGTCTAGCTCTTTCCAGGAGACTCAGGCAAAGGTAAACTGTTTCATCCACACCTAGTGTGTGTATTCTTCCTCATTAATAACTCTTGCAATTTTGACCACACTCTGATGTTGCTTGCTCAAACATGTCCCAGTTTTTACCTGTGAAATTTTGCTGCATCTCTCCTTGCCTGATCTACACACTGTGAGCAGCCCCTTCTCCCCTCTTCCTGGCCCTCTAAACATCACTTCCCTGCTACTTCTGCTTTTGCTTCTGAGACCTATGTGTATTGCCACACAGACCATTGGTCATGTTGGTGGTTGGAATCCAGCAGGTGTGGTCAAAAAGGTAATTTTTCCAGTGTTCAATTGCAAGTTCTAATGGGAAAATTAGCCCTGCAAAGCCAGCACTGTTTACTGGTTCCTTTTCAGGGTCTATTCCAAAGAACTGGTTTTGATTTTGAAAACCAGATATGCCATGGTATATATGGGTCCTCGCTAATTGAAGAGATGCCTCTCTTAATTGCATGCTTATATTTGATTGTCCCACCTTTTCTTCTGCTTTTAAAATGCCCGTTTCTCTCTTCTCTTCCCACTTTGCCTCTTTGTCCTCAGCTTACTTCCATGGCTACAGAATGAGTTCAAAGTGCAAAAGCAGTTTACATTCTATTAATTCAGTAGGGGAAGAGGAGAGAAGTGGGCAGAATCTTGCCCTTCCCAATAGGCTTGGACAAAAGCAAACTGCTGCAGCCTTTCCTAGTTTGTGTGTTCTCCCTCATTAATAACTTATAACATCCTGAGCACACTCTGGGTACATGTGTCCAAGTGTCATCTGTGAAATGTTGGAGGATTTACCATTTGTTCTCATCCCCATGTATTAACTCTATGAATGTATGCCCTTTTGAAAGTGTATCTTATGTGCAAGAGGCAGACATGGGGTATTGTTATGTTCCTACTTAGAGAAGCTTACTTTACACCTTCCCTTCACCAACTATTTATAATTATCCATTCTGACCTTTAGAAGGTAACAAAACCTTTTCTATTTCATAAACTTCCCAACATCCCAACTTTTCCATCTATAATAGGGGCACATCTTTGAAGGTATCCATGAAATGTGTCACTTTTAAGGGTCTCTTTACCTCCCTTATAATAGTTTGCAGAGAATCTTATAGGTTGGTCAAACTACACATGAAGTTCTTTGAAGATGCCAGCCACAGATGCTGGCGAAACGTCAGAAAGAAACTCTTCTAGAACATGGCCACACAGCCCGAAAAACCCACAAAAAACTATACACATGAAGTTCCTTACATGTATACACTTAATGTACTAACATACATACACATTATAGGAAGGCCCACACAACAATAAGACCATAAAAGACATCAGATTTTTATTCTCCACCAAGCTCCTAAACAAAATTACCTCCCTGAAGTTGCTACTTGCTTTGGAAGAAAAGACTTGTTGGCATTAACATGGGGCCTTATCAA
>CM034701.1:225584610-225597424 GCA_020142125.1 Phrynosoma platyrhinos | reverse complement strand
CAGCCAATCATGCGCCGATGCCCTTTTATGGGGCCAACACAACAGAAGACCCCTCCCGACATGTCAGAGGGTGTCCTTCTTTAGAAAATATATTTATGTATGAATTTATGATGAGTGGATCTGCAGCTGTAAGCTTTATTCAGTTTAACTGGCAAATCAGTTTAAGTTTAGGGCTGAATTAACTACTTGATTGGGGGCATTTTTAAGTGGTGAGACTTAAAAGTGAATGCATGCTTGACTGTTTCTGGGGCTGTTTTTATTCTGATGAGTTAATGTAATCATGAATTTAAAGGAATGTAAATTCTAGTTTTACATGAATGATGTGAAGCCACCCCAGCTTTCAGCTTGTGAGGAGACATTTTTGGTTTTGGAAAAAAATGAAAATAAAAATAAAAAAATCATTGTAATATAAGTGGTAAATAAATTGAAAAATATTAAATAAATAATTAAAATAATCATAAGTCAAATTGTAGATTGACCCACATTTATTTTATTTTGTTTAAAATGTATTTATATAGAAATACATACATACATAAACATGTAGAAGTATTCCCTTTGGGAATAATAAAACAGTGGGTTATCCAGTTGTCCTATTCAAGATATGCTTCAGGGGCTACATGAAGGAGTAATCTGGAAGTGATAAAGTTGAACAGTAGAGCACATGCTTTTGCAGACAGAAGCTAACCCTTTCATTTATACCTCTAGCCTCTAGTTGAAAAAAAGCAGATCTTGGAGAGTTACTTTAAAAAAAAAAAGGAATTGATATTACTCAATACAGAATGCCAAACTCATACTCATGACTCATTACTTTTTCATTATTTTTCTAGTTCCTGTCTTGGGGGGTGGGGGTACAATAGAAAAAAGTAATAAAAGATCCCAAAATATAGAGGGAATATTCTCAAAATGCCCCTAGAGTGAATTTTTAGTATCCCAAAGAATTAATGAGAAAACATAACTACAACCAATGATCAAGATCCTACATTGAATGGGTAACAATGCTCCATCTCTTGACCTGACCCTCTAAAAGCCAAAAATCCAGGCAGCTGTACTGAACAAAGTGGTTCTGTAATGCTAGTAAGGATGGCATGACCAACCCCTTCCCAACAGTGAGCTGTAGTGAAGTGAGCACAAGCAGGAACCTCTATTACAATGCTTTATCACACCATGGCTTGCTGGTAGGAAGGGGCTGGATGCATCATCCTCCAGTGTCCCACTTGACAGAGTCACTGAATTCCATCACTCAGTATGACTGCTTGGATTTTAAGAGGGCTGCAGGGCATTTGGAGCCATTACAATGGTGCCATTATTATAAATGTAAATACAAAACAGTTAAAAGGTTCTAAGTCTAGCTTGTGACATTGCAATTACCTAACACGATGCCAGCCATTACTGGTTACATAAAAAAGCCAACAAAGTTATCAGTCATTGGTCTGAATCCTATTATTAGCCAACTAGAATAGACCCATAGAATTAATGAGATTTTCCTACATGTTGACTCACCATTCAGCATGTTTTTATTTTAAAAAATTAAATATAATTACAAAGAAAGGGGGGAAGAAAAAAAAGAGGGAAAATAGAAAAGGAGGAGAAGTACCTAGGATATCAATGTAGGTGAGGCATATATTGATGGAAGCTGACTAGATTTCCAAAAAATCATTTTCTTGAAATTGACATCTATATAATACATTTTCATGAGTTCTTATACTGTTTTGTTTTGTTATTTTGTTTTGCAAAGAATGTGATTGCTGCTGGCTTGTGACATACTTTTTCACTTTGTTGACTGGGTTGTAAAAGTTGTAACAACCAAATAAATCTCTGAACCATAAGAAATTTTACATTTCTTCTGAGCTTGGGTTTTGGTAAGCAGGGTTTATAATTTTAATCATTATATATTTACCTGTGTTGCAGATAAATTTAATCAATTTAGCTCTTTTCAATTTCACAATTTATTCTTGAGGTTTCTTGTTAGTGGGTTGGTATCACTGATTGGCTTTCTGCTTTCCACATATATCCAAATATGTTGAACAGTACCAAAAAGTTCCTATGAACCTTTGATGGCTTCCACCACCACCACCACCACTACCACCACCACCACCACCCTTCATTAACCAAAAAAGAGGAAGGGGGGTGGCTCAGTCTTTATTACATGTTTTTCTTGACTTTTGTAGGGGAAACATTCTTGAGAGGGGGTACAAATATGCAGAAGGCTGGCATTTCACTCACATGAGTTTGGAAGTGGCACAGTCTGACTCATCCTTGTAAGACATTACTTCACTGTGGCCTTGATTCTGATCTTCTTGTATTCAACAGGCCAATAGTTGATGAATCAGAGATTATGAACAAAGAATCTTTGAAGAAGAAGCAATGCTTTGAAGGGACTCTCTGGCAGATTCCATTCTAGTTGTAGAGAACACTAAGAAGCTTATCTATTTCTAGGCAAGGCTTGGGGGAGAGAAAGAATGGAGACAAAACTAAGAAGGAACATTATAATATGTAAGAAAATTTTTAAAATCTATTAGCTCATGTAAGAAGGATAATAGATAACAAACATGTTGACATACCCAAAATAAACACTGACTATTCATCTGGTGCCCACTTTACCCCAACTTCATCCATTTATGACATTGCTATTGCTGACACTATTACACTGGGGGAAGGCTGAATTCACAGTCACTTTCAGTGCCTTTTGATGGACTTATCCCAACTTGCCTGCACTCTTATACTGTTGTCAGAACTGATAACAGAGCTGTCAGAGCTGACCTGTACTAGTAGTCTGAAATGTTCAACTCATCAAATGACAGCTGCCATTTTATCCTTTCAAATGTAACATATGTTTCAGCTTGCTGTTATTCTACTTCTACTATAGCTATTATTTTACTTTACCTTGAATGACTATGGTGTCATTGACATGGTTTGAGCCAGGGGTAGGCAACCTTTCCCCTTTAATGGCTGAGGGACTTCAGCTCCGAGAAGCCTCAGCCATGTTGGCCAATAGTCTCATGTTGGCCAATAGCTCCTGGGATTCTGGGAGCTGAAGTCCCTTGGCCCTTAAAGGGAAATGGTTGCCTACCCCTGGTTTGAACTTTGGAGGTGCATGCATCCTATAATATAATTAGGGCATATGGACTTCTGTGGTATGGTAATTAACAAATACTAAACTTGTATTATTAAGACAACAAATGTAACCATATTGTGGTATGGCATGAATTAAATAACATGGACTGAGAAAGCCATGGTTCATTTTGTACTCAGCTATGAAGTAGGAACCTGCCTGCTGTTAGGACTGGTGGACCAAGTTCCCAAAAACCAGGACAACATCATAGTGTAGTAGAAAACTAAAGATTTGTTCTGGATATTGAGACAGAATGTTCCCCATCCCAGGTTCAGTGTTAGAACTAAAGATAGTCCACTTCAGACCCTCAGAAATACATTTGCATTCTCCAGCCCCCATTTCTCACCTCAGTCACTTCTCTTTGATCCAGATCAAAGGGCCCTTCATGTTTCTTTCCCCTCCTGTGTTATCTTTAAATCTCTCTTCAGGGAGAAAGTAATCCCTGTTTCACAGCTCCGATCTATGGCAGGAAGGTTGGGGTTCTAAACTACAACTCCTTTCTGCCACCATCTGTTCCTCCTGTGTGTTTCCCAGGCTTGGATTTGGCATAATTAATATCCCCGTCTCAATAGCCCACAACCTATAGAGTGTTATTTCACCATATCAGCATGACCTCATATCTTCATTCCTTAATATCATCATATCATGACAGAACGATACATATTGATTCTGACACCTGCCAACAAAAATCAAACTTTTCTTTTGCCCGCTCCCTTCTGTAAAATCAGATGGGCAGGTACAAGGTTGGTAAATAAATGCAAAATTAATACATTCTTACACATCCAAGCAAAAAGAAGTAATCAATGAACATGCCCACATCATGAGAAATGCTGGAACAGCAACAGCAGTATATATAAGCTTGAAAAGCAGCCTGGCGAGTTCACTGAATGCTCACTGCAAACATGCAGAATCTCATAGTGGGGAAGTTCTTCTGGTAGGGGAATGACATTTGATTAGTAAATGTCTGAGCATTACAAATTGAACAAACTTATAATATGAACCATGTAATTACAAATGACAAGGACATCTCTACAACTTAATTATTTAGTTATTTTACCTTGCTATTACATGTTGGGTCACCCTTATTGGAAATGCTTGGGACCAGAAGTATTTTGGATTTCATTTCCCCTCCCCTTGATTTTGGAATATTTGCATACACATAATGAGATATCTGAGGGATGGGACCCAAGTCTAAACAAGAAATTCATTTATGTTTTGTATACACATTATACACATAGTATGAGATAATTTTATACACAATATTTTAATAGTTTTGTGCATGAAACAAAGTTTGTGTGCACTGGACCACCAGAAAGCAAAGGTGTCACTATTTCAGCCATGTGAAGAATTTTGGATTTTGAAGTATTTCGGATATCAGATTTCAGAATAAAGGATATGTCAGTGTGTGGATGATGGGCATTGCAGTGATGCTCTTTGACACCCAGCAGAATCTCCAGGACAAGCTGGCTGATCCACAGCCACTTTGTATCTCTTACCACCGACTGGCTCACCTTCGCTTCTTTAGGATCCTGTCTTCCTCAGTCAAGAAGACACATTGTAAAGTCCAAAAGCATAGTTTATTAATGCATATAAAAGAAAAATAAGATAACTAAGTAAAATCCATTGTGATGAACTAATCCAGTTCAGCCATGAAAGATTACATCTTTAACAATCCCAAAAGCATAGGATCCCAACTTGTTGCAGTTGAAAGTTAAGAAGAAGTTACAGATCCATGTTTCCAGATCTAGGAGTTACATTATAAAAGCAGTATAAACATACTAACAGCTACAAGCTAACACCTAGCTCCATGGTTAATACCACTCACCAATACCACTCATGGTTAATACCAAGCACACATGCACTCACATCTTGAATTATAAACATTCTTAAACTAAGGCTTTTCTAGGCCCTTCCCATACTCCACCTTCTGGGTGTTAATCTTATGGTGATCGGATAATGCTTGTATGATGTGTATTAACCCAGCCTCTTGCTGTCCATCATCCCCCATGTGACTCCTTTTCCGTGACCTAATGAGGTTGCTGTATTGTTTACCTTTTTGATATCTCTTGCTTCCCATAACAAAATCTGTATCTATGAGTTGTACCTTTGGGAAAGTTCATGTTTATGATTTCTTGGCCATCTGGTGTTAGATTCACTTTGTTTCTCTAGATGTTGTTCTCATGAGGAAAATTCCACACACACATCTCTACATTTCACCATTGACTGTATAACCCAGGGGTAGGCAACCTTTCTCCTTTAAGGGCCGAGTGACTTCAGCTCCCAGAAGCCTCAGCCATGTTGGTCAATAGTCCCATGTTGGCCAATAGCTCCTGGGATTATGGGAGCTGAAGTCCCTCGGCCCTTAAAGGGGACAGGTTGCCGACCCCTGGTATAACCCATCCATATTCTAACAGGATATTCAACCTGTACCTCATTATTTTAGAAATATTTTTCTTATCTATATATAAATGGATTTTGTTGATCCCAAAGACTGACATTCAATACCTGTGTGTAATTTGCTAAGATAATCCAGCGCCTGTTAGTACTTGGATGGGAGACCACCAATGAATACCAGGTCCTATAGGCTATATTTCAGAGAAAGTAACTGACAAAACCACAATGAGTATTCCTTGCTTCAGCAAACCCTATGAAATTCATGGGAAGGCACATATTCACACAGTTTAGGCAACTCTTTATACTCTATTTATTTATTACATTTATATCCCATCCCTCATTGTGGAATGATCCCAGGTCAAAATAAAATACACACCAGTTAGTATTGAAAAATCTCAGCTGTCACCTCTCTTGCTTTAAACCAGGAGTTCCCAAACTTTTTGACTCGTGGAGCCCTTTTCAAATTGGCAAATTTAACTTGGCAAATATCTGTTCAGAATGTAATTTCTAGTTTTCTTATTTTGATTCTACCTTTTGTTCCTTATTCTTTAATTTCATTCAATTTTTATTTCTTTTATTTTCCTAGAGTGACCAAAGAGCACTTGGGAAGTACACTCAGAGCCCTATGGGTTCTTTGGAGCACAGGTTGGAAACCTCTGCTCTAAACAAATGGACTAACCTTTCTAATACAAGTGTGGGTAATTGTGGTGGCAAGCAAATTTTATCCCTGTGCCTCCAGTTTGCCACAGTGCCCCCTAAATCCAAACCTGGAATTTTTAAGAAGCCACTCCTAGATTTCACTTCTGGATTTTGGGGCAGTTTGGGGGGTTGGGGGGGAGATAGGATGAGGGACATATGAAATAATGTGCTACTTTTGGAGTCCGCCACCCATATTTTCCCTTCTTTTCCTCTTTTTTTTTTTTTGCCATACACAGATGTTTTAGGCAGAAGGAAGAAAAGGAGGATCTGTATCAGGGTCTGTGAGAAGATAGAGGGGGAGAGAGCCTTTGCTTGTGCATGCTCAATACTTATAGATTTTGTTTTTGTCTTTAGTTAAATATGTATTGTCTGAGAACTGCACTTCCATATATTTATAGAGAATTTCCTCCTCCCCCAAGAATGCAGTTGTGATCTGTTAAATGTTATGGCAGAATCAATCCCCATTGAGGGTTTTGTATGCCATGTTTAATATACGAAAATGTTCACATTTGTCTGTAATGCTGTGCTTTAAGGCATGTGTCCCATCACAATGACACCCTTGCTGTTAAGAGGGAACTGGCAATTTGTGAGCAATCCTGTTCACAGGACAGATTACACTCCTTTTTCTAAGATCCATTTGGAATGAATGCTACAAAAAAAGTTCCAGACTTGCCAGTTTCATGAAGCTTGGGGAAGATTTTATGTAGCAGGAGGCCTACAAAAACAACAGTTGTTATTCATTGGCTATCTTAATGCCTGAGGCTTTGAATAAAACATCTTAAAGAGTTGCTGGAGGTTGTTGCTCCCAATAAGTAAGTTTTAGTAAAAAAGTTGAGAATTTCAAATATGACATAATTGTCACCTATTGCTTCCACTATATAATGCCAGTATACTTAAAGTAAGGAAACCTTTGTGAAGGTTTTTATTTTGAACAACATAAGTGTGAAGACGCAAAGTAATAACATCTGTTTCATTTTTAGTCAGCATGAAGTACTGTTCAGATTTGGAAAAGTTACTTTTTAGGAGAGCTCCCAGAATTTTATAGTCAATAGGAAATTCTTGGAACGAAAGTTTTAAAAATTAACTTTTCAGAGTACTGAGCTGCAGCCAAATTGTTGATGAAGACTGGTTACTGGGATCATACAACTCCTTTCTGGGTGACAGGGATGTAGTGGCTCAAGTAGTTAAGACATTGATTTTGTTGATTGCAAGTTTGGCAGTTCGAGGCCCAGGTGCCATGTGATGGGGTGAACTCTCATCACTAGTCCCAGTTTCTAGCAACCTAGCAGTTTGAAAGCACACAAATGCAAGTAGATAAATAGGTATCACTTTGGTGGGAAAGTAAACAGCATTCTGTGCAATCATGCTGCCTGTATGATCACAGAGTAGTCTTTGACAACACTGGCTCTTTGGCCTAGTAACAGAGATGAGTACTTCCCCCTATGGTCGGACACGACTTGACAACCTTGTCAATGGGGAATACCTTTACCTTTACCTTTACCTTTACCTTTCCACTGGCTGCCAGTCCAGCTCAAAATGCTGGTTATGACTTGTAAAGCCCTGTATGGCACAGATCTAGGCCTCCTTGGATACTGTTTTGGGAGAAAGGTGGTTATAAGTGCAGTAACCAACAAAAATACACATAGGACTGTATCTTCCCACACGAGCCTGCCTGAACTCTAAGATCATCAGGAAGGTGCCCCAGCTCCACCAACCTTCAGTTCCACAGAAGGACATTTGATGGGAATACAAGAAAGGGCCTTCTCTGTTACTGCTTCTATACTCTAGAATTCCCTTTCTGGTTAGGTGAGACTAGCCACTTCCTTACTGTCCTTTCACTGTCAAGTGAAGATATTTCTCTCCCAGCAGATATTGGGGAAAGGACTGATTTATGTTATTTTAAAATTCATTTTTATTAAATCTAAACACAACCACAAACAAATATTATACATATGGCTAAAACAAATATAAACAAACAACAATAACAAAACTAAATTAAATAAACTACTAAAGAAAAACAAACAAACACTACTGACTACCCACCCCCAAATGGTGGATATATACTATACTTTCTTATATATGGAACTATATATCTCTACAACATACAAACTCTGTTTATTTTACAAACCCCAAAGCTGATACATAATCCCAATGAGACATCAAGCATGTAATAAACAGTTTCGAGTTTTTCATAAATTATTTGAAGATTTTGCTTTAATTAATGTTGTCAATTTTTCCATTTCAGTCAGTTCTATTGTATTTATCAGCCAGTCTTCTTGTGTTGGAGTAAATATTATTCCTGCTGCTATTGTAAAGTCTTTCCACATTTTCCTTATTATTATTATTATTATTATTATTATTATTATTATTATTATTATTATTATTTTAAAAAACTTGTTACATTGAAATGTTACATTAAAATGTCTTGTATCATCATTTTCAAATATATATATATGTATTTACAATTGACTTCTAAAGTACATCCAGTTTGTATTCAACTACTTCTCATTTTAATCATATTGTCTACACATTAAATGTAATATTTAATTTAGATCCTCTGTGTGCCAAAACCATTAATTTATACATTTCAGATCATTTCTATTAAATTCTTATATGCATCAATACAAAATTAAACTTTGTTTCTTACAGTATTGCAATATTGGAGTCCAGTCTCGTTCAACTTCTATATTTTATTTTGTCTAGCAGTAAGTACGTCCACACTCATCATTTCTGTAATTTTTGAGATCCACTCACTAATTCAAGGGACTTCCATCAATTTCCATTTTTTTGCTAATACTATTCTCACAGCTGTTATCAAATATAATATGATTGTTCCATAATTTTTTTCTATCTCCCTTGGGATCTTGTTTATCCTATTTAACAAATATGTTTCAGTTAATAAGTCATACTTTATTTTGAGGGCCTCACATATTGTTTTATGACTATTTCTCCAGTATTTTCTAACTATAATACAGTTCCACCATGTGAAGCCAACTCCCTATAGCTTGATTGCATTTCCAGCACTTGTTATTACAAGTTTTGTAGATTTTAGCCATTTTTGTTGGTGTTAAGTACCATCGGTGTTCCATTTTAAAATAATTTTCTTTTAAGTCTTGACATCAAGTAAACCTATGAGTTCTTTTTCTTGTCCATTCTCAACTTTTTAAGTCAATATTTCTTCCAATATCTGTTGCCCACTTAATCATTGTCTCTTTTATGACATTTTGTTCTAATTCTCTTTTTAACAACACATCATAAAATTTAGAAGTCAGTTTTGGGCTATTTTGTTTTATCAATTTATCCAGCTCATTTTCGGTATCTTCAAATCCTTCTTTTTTATAATTTGTTTTGAATCTATCTGTCAATTGTTTATATGGAAACCAATGGATATTTGTATCCAACTCTTTCAGGTCCTCTATTGGTTTCATCTCATATTGCCCTCCCCTCCTCTTTTTAAGGATATCTTAGTATCTTAACCAATCCAATACTTCTCACCATCTTCCAAAGATGCTTCCTGCCTTGACACCCATAATGGCAATTTTCTATAGAATTTTTCCTTTTTTTGTGTCCAGATTTTAAGTAGTGATCTTCTAATATAGTGATGCTCAAATTCCTTATGTAGATTAGTCTTGTTGCACCACATGTATGTGTGCCACCCATATCTTAAATTAAAACCTTCTAAAGCCAGAATTCTTTCTTTTGTGTAGTTTTATTATTATTTGCATAATTTTAAAACATTTTAATTGTTTCTATTCTTCCAAATAATGATACATTTATTTTTGTCCACTTATCCAAATCTTCTTTCATTTCTTGCCATGTCATTTCATAATTATTTTCAAATAGATCTGCATTCCTTTTTGTTAACCAGATACCCAGATATATGATTTTCTTCTCTATTTTGTAGCCTGATATAATTTGTAATTTTTCTTCTTGTTCCTTCATCATGCTTTTAGCAAGTACTACAGTCTTTTCTTTGTTTATTTATTCCAGAAGCTTGTTCAAAGTTGAGTAAGATTGTTTGTAATTTTCCTATCGTGTTCAATTCTTCTTGTGAAAAGAGAACTATGTCATCTGCAAAGGACTTCAGTTTGTTGTGTTGTCCCTTGACTCATATTCCTTTAATGTCCATGTCATCCCTAATTGTATTATTTATAACTTCCAAAACCATAATAAACAGAAGTGGAGATAAAAGGCATCCTTGTCTGGTTCCTTTTTGTATATCAAACTTTAAACTTCTTTCTCTGTTAATTATTAATTTTGCATTCTGTTTATTATATATGTTTCTAATCCATTCATAAAAGTTTTCTCCAAGATTCATTTTTTTTAAATAACCTCAAACATGAAATTCCATTTTACCTTATCAATGGCTTTTTCAGCATCCAGAAAGATCATTGCAGCCTTTTTTTATTATGTTTTTCATAGTATTTAATGGCCTTTAATACTGTTATTATGTTTTTTTTTCATAAGCCTTGATGAGAGGAATCCCATCTGATCATCATGTATCACTTTGTTCAAAATGTTTTTTAATCTCATAGCTAACACACTCATGAAATTTTTATAGTCAACATTTAGTAATGAAATAGGCTGATAGTTCTCTACTTTTGTTTTATCTTTATCTTCCTTTGGAATGAGTATTATGTTTGCCTCTTCCCATGATTTGGATGGTCCTTCCTCTATTATTTTATTAAACATGCTCCATAGAGGCACAATCAGTTCTTGTAATATTCTGCTGTGAAGCCATCTGGTCCTGGAGTTTTATTTGTTTTCTGACTTATTGCCTGTTCAATTTCTGTTACTGTAAATGGTGCATTTAATAACTCTTTATCTGCTTCTGAGATTGATTTTACACTGCAACTTGACAAAAGTTTTTCCCATCTGGTTTTTTGTTTCATTTCAGGGTCTGTTTCTCTGTACAGATTGGTATAGTAGTTCATAAATGCTTTCTTGATTCCTTCTTGATTTGTTATAGTTACCTCCTTCTCAACTATTTTTTAAATCAATTTCTTTTCTTTTTCTTTTTTCAACCTATTCACAAGCCACCTTTCAGCCTTGTTGGCAGATTCAAAATGTTTTTGTTTCACATAGTTTAATTTTCTTTCCACCTCTTTTGTTAGTTTTACATCTAATTTTCCTCGCAATATTTTTAATTGACTTTTCAAATCTTTCCTGGTTGGATGTTCTTGGATTTCTTTTTCTTTTTGTCTTATTTCTTCTGTCAATTTTCTTATTTCATCTTGTAAGCTTCTTTTAATTTCAGCCTCTCTGAATAAAAATTCCCCTCATTACTGCTTTGCTTGCATCCCAAATCATTCTTAATTTAACTTCATCCATTATGTTTTCACAAAAATAGTGTTTCAGATTGTCTTTTATATTTCCTAGGAATTCATTATTTTTCAGTAGTTGTTCATTTAGATGCCAACAATATTGATGGGCTTGTCCTGGCAAAATAAGTTGAATTGGATTGTGGTCTGAACTAATCTTTGGCCAAATGTCCATTTTTTTAATTTTATGGAGAAGATGTTTAAAAATTAAAAACATATCAATTTGAGATTCTGTTTTGTGACTATCTGAATAGAAGGTGAAGCCTTTGGCTACAAGAATTTATCTTGTAGTTCAGAAAAAGGTTTTGGAAGTCTTCCTTGAGTTTTTTAAATTTTTGTTTGTGTAGTTCTATCAGCTTTTAGATCTATCATTCCGTTCCAATCCCCCATGATCAAATAATGTTCACATTCATATTTCTCTATTTGCCTACTCAGTTTCTTAAAGAATTTGTCTTTGTTTTCTTATGGAGCTTATACACCAATCATCAAAATTTTTATCTGTTGCCATATTTCCTCTACTGCAACATAGTGACTTTCCTGATTGGTGAAAACTTCTCTTGCATTGTATTTATTTTTAATATAGACCACTACTTTTTTTCTTCTCATTGGCTGCTACAAATATTTGGCCTAATTTAGGGTTTCACAAAAATCTGATATCTGTCTGTTTAATTTTTGTTTCTTGAAGGCAGATAAAGTCTTGATTTTTTTTTCAAGGTAATGAAATATTTTACCACATTTGTATTTTTAATTTAATCCTTTAATGTTTCATGAACAAATCTGAGTTGTCATCTTGTATTTTTATTATTTTATATTATTATTTATATATCCTCTTCTTGTTCCTCCTCTGGTTTTTCTATCTCTCTTTCATGACTTGCTTGTTCTTGTTCTTGTGTCTTGCCTTCATCTGAAAATGGTTCACTCCCTTCACCTTGCTCTATCTCCTCTTCATTCTTTTTGCCTTGCTTTTGACTTTGAGTTTCCATTATAATTCTAGCTTGTCTTCATTGTTCTTTTGGTTTTTCCTTCTCCTTCTCTTTTTCGTTAGCTGTTCTCCTCTCAATGTCTGATTCCATTTCTGCTTGAAATCTCTTGCCAAAGTCCTTAGCCTTTTGTATAGAGTTTATTCGAAATCTTCTTTGTTGGTATGTAAATGTCACTCCTTCA
The DNA here is from genome assembly GCA_020142125.1 of Phrynosoma platyrhinos. Taxonomy (NCBI): domain Eukaryota; kingdom Metazoa; phylum Chordata; class Lepidosauria; order Squamata; family Phrynosomatidae; genus Phrynosoma; species Phrynosoma platyrhinos. The sequence goes on along the minus strand of CM034701.1, from coordinate 225,584,734 downwards.
ATTATTTCCCCAGGTATATCTTATTCCATGTTTATGTAAGTCTTTCCACATTTTCCCCAATTTGATCAATCAGCATTCCAAGCAAAAAAGTCTCTCTCTCTCTCTCTCTCTCTCTCTCTCTCTC
>CM034701.1:225538117-225562767 GCA_020142125.1 Phrynosoma platyrhinos | reverse complement strand
TGGAAAAGCATCCTCTGAGCGCCTGCCATGCGGAGGGCCAGCTGCTCCAAGGACATTTGGGGAAGGGGTTGGGGCGCCCAGCATGTGGCTGCCCCTCCCCTTCCTTGCTCTGAAGACGGCGCTTTGCGCCATCTGCTTAGCCCCATAGTTTCCAACTCTTTTAGATCCAGGACCAATCTTCTACCCCCAAATGGGCCACTTCAGCATAGTTGCAACATAGGATCCATTTTCATCTACTCCATCTCCTCCTATGTAAATAAGTTATCTTCTTATTGGTGATAGCATTCTATATACAGTGTTTTACTTTGCATTTGACTGATGTTAAATTAGAAAAGGGCTTGATCTGTTGTAATTCTGAAAAGAGAATAAATAAAAACTGGTTGTCTGAAAAGAAAGTGTGAAATGTCAGCTAATGCCTAGTAGTTCTCCAATTGAAAAAATGTTTTCATAAAGCAATTACTTAAAATAAATAAATAAAGGGAGTGTCTGGAAACCTGCTGTGGCATTATGCTAGAATAAACATAGTTGTGCAAGCAGTTTCACTTTCTCAGGGGTTGTGTAAATTTGATCCCTAGACCAACCAGTCATCCACAAGCACACACACAGCCTCCTCTCTCTTACTAATGACTTGATAGAGTGTGAAATATTTGACTATGGTACAAAGGGTGAACACAAGGCTGTGGCAACTAGTCTCAAACAAGTTAAACAACTGTTGAATCCAGCACAACTATGCAAGTGTATATTTATGCTATGCTAAAAGTGTAACAATCTTAGTTACATGAGTCATTAGTGTATTATGTATACAATATACATAATACACTAATCATTATGTATATTTTCAGATAATCATTATCTGAAAAGATTTTGTGAAGGGTTATCCTGCATATGCTCATTTTTGCTTCTCTCTTTGGGATGACCAGGTGCAAAGAGGATAAGACTTCTTTATTTAGTAATGTTTCACCTTTCATGTCCCTTCCTCTCTGCTCTCCCTCTTCTTTCCCCTGCTTAAAAAGACACCAAACAGAAAAAAGAATGCAAATAGTAATGGTGCCACTGTGGTGATCCTCCTTAGTTTTGGATACATAGCATTTGTGGGTCCCAACTGACTGACTTGGATACTGGTTCTTTATTACCCCCAGAGCCCATTCACTTTCAAGGTACTGAAGTCTCATCTTCATGTATCATCAGTTTCAAAGGTATCTGAAAAGCATCAGCTGTCTGATGGCAAGTATAAACAGGAGGTACATTGCATTCCTCAACCCCTGGAAAGTACCATGCTCTCAAAGAGCTTCTCCTGGGCTCTGTAGCTTCAGGGCCTCTCTATTAAACCACTTAAGTAAAAATGTTTCAGATCATAAGCCAAATCCTAGGTCAGCACACCAGGCATCTTCCCTGTATTTGCACCCTCATTTAAAAATGCTTCTCATCATTTCCACTCTTTTATAACCTTCCCTCATATCAGCTGATGAGGAAAGCAAATTTCTTTGATTAAGAGGACCAGTGAGGACCTAGTGGATTAGTTTACCTGTTCCACATCACCCTTTCTAGTTCCACTGAGGGGGAGCATGAAACAAAACTAGAACTCTGTTTTGTGAAAGAGTTGGGAATATCTTGGTTTCTGATCTCCTCTGCCAAAATGGCAGACTATTTTGTGGTTACTTTTTGTAAATAGTATGACTATTGTAATACTGCCTTTCTGTATATTATAACTATATCACAACCATTTTAATCTGTAATTTAAAGAAAAGGTTTCTTCACTTCTATAAATAGAAATTGGTTATATGTGAAATTTGATCTATATAAATATAAAATTTATATTCTATATGAATAGAAATGAGGAGGAGGAGGAGGAGGAGGAGGAAGATTCATAAGATTAAATTTCACATACAACCATCTTCAAAAGCAACAAAAAAAAAACCTTGTGGCATCTTGAAGATGAGCAGATGAATCCTGAGTTGGCTTGTTGTAGATAGATGTGATGAATGTCCTGCTTTCCCTGGAGTGCACTGGGCAGAAGGTGAGTGGTGGTGTCTTCCTTTTCCACCCAGCAGATCCTTGTTTTTTCAATTTTGCTCTCGTGATAGCAACTGTGAGACCAGGGTCTGGCTGAGTAGATATGGATTAGGAATGGAAAGACATTTCATTGGACTTAAAAGTTTCAACAAAAGTAGGATTTTTGTTCTTCCTAAGAATTATAACATGAACAACAAATATGCACCTTGCTTGCAGCCTTTATACAGTTGTGAGGCTTATAGAACATTTCCAAGAAATGAAGAAACACAAAATAATGACCATATTTCAAAATGCAACCTACTAAAATGTACATAACCAGTGAGGGGGGAACCCTCATAATATATATATCTTAGGGACTGGAGGAAAGTTGTGTATATTAGGTACACAATGAAGGAAAATGCTGTGGGGTGCATTACTTTCAGTGCAGGAAGAAAATACAAGATCTCAAAGCTCACTAGTCTGCAACAGAGATGGAATGAATGTTCAAAAATACTCAAAAAGATAAAAAATGTGTTTCTCAAGAGTCAAGAAACCCTGAGGAGAAGAATCCTACACTTATGATAAATTTTGCTGTCCAGAACATATTTTATGAATAATCTGCACATGGTTGTTTTGCATACAAAACATCATTTTCTGCACAGGAAACAGCATTTTTTACATAGAAAATATTTGTGCACAAAAATACTCTTTTCTGAGCAAAAATACCATATGCAAATTCTATGCAGTGTAAGTTCAGAACTGTGAAGAGTCTTTGAAAATTGCAGTTTTTGAAGACTTTGTGGCAGAAAATTATTAAAATTATTATACTCTGATTACCTCTTAGAAGGTAAGCATGATCAGCACATAGATGGAAATCACCAGAGAATACCAGGGCTCCTCAGGTATTCCTATTGGAATGTCCAGGTAGCTCTCTAGATACTGCTGCATTCCAGGATGATTGTGAGCTGAAAATGAGACCGCAGTGGTATGGCTGCAAAAAAGACTAATGCAACCTTTGGTTTTATTATTATAAATATAGTCTGAAATTCTTAAATAATAGCATCAAAGTTTCTGAACTAGCTGGATCCAGTGTGGACCATAATGTCCTGCACATTAGCACATTTACTACATTTTGCTGCTATGTATTGAATGCCCAAAGTCTAATACTTTTCTTTTTTGGTTTGTGCAGTATCTTAATAAAAATATGCCACAGAGTTCTAGACAATCATTTATGTAAGATGTAAGTATCAAATTCAGTCTGTAGTTTTATGATATTATAAAAAATGTTAGGCTTTTAACTATTGCCATTTGCCTGTGTTTACTGGAAAGTTAAGTTCATTTTTATTTGACAATTGTACTGCTTACATTTAATATTAGAACCCACTTCTTAGGACTATTTCTTATACCACTGCAGTGTGAATGTTTCTTTCCTAGCCTCTCCCAAACATTCAAGGGCTATGCATTAAAAACAGAGGGCCATCACCTATGGTCATCAACCTACAATATCTTTCCCATCATCCCCAATCCAGACCCTGCTACTGCCCCTCACTTTGCATCCCACTATTCAGCTGGGAAATGTATGGCAAGCAACTTTCAGCCATTATATTTAGGTCTAGTCTGCAAATTCTGAACAGAGCTTGCTAGGGCTAAGATTGGAAATGGTGTCTGTCTCTCCTGACCATACCTAAGACCAGGGGTAGGCAACCTTTCCCCTTTAAGGGCCGAGGGACTTCAGCTCCCAGAATCCCAGGAGCGATTGGCCAACATGGGACTATTGGCCAACATGGCTGAGGCTTCTGGGAGCTGAAGTCCCTTGGCCCTTAAAGGGGAAAGGTTGCCTACCCCTGCCTAAGACCAATCAAAGTTTGGTACCAAAGACAGAAAATCCCACAAGCACCTCTCCTCTTGCTTGGCACCAAAAATGCAACAGAAATCAATCAGGAAGCAAAAATCTCCTGACTTTCTTCAATTTTCAGTCTTCAAAATATGTTGTCTTCTTCTGCCTTGACAAATACCTTGGCCTGTTTTACAAAGGCTGGAAGTAACATGCTCCAGTTCTCCATATTTGACTTATTTCATGCTCATTTCTCCTAGGTTGGCTCCCATCATTTACAGGATGTTAAGTGAAATGGGCTTTCTGCTGTCCTTATCCAGTTTGATTAATAGTTGGTACATTCTTGTGTAGGCACAAAGGTGCTCTTCCTTCCTTCCTTCTGGTGGACTCTATCTGGGTAGTTGTCAGATCCTGTCCCTGTTTTCTGGTTGTGTGAGTCAGTTCCCTTGCCATCTCTTCCTCCAGGTTGAATCCAAGGTCACTGTGCTGCTTTTGCCTTACAAGGCTCCAGTCATGGGAGATGACATTGTCTTGTTTACTGTCTTTGTTGGAGCTAAATTCCCCCTCACAAGATGTTTACAGGTACTTCCTGCACCACAGGAAGACTGGAGGATTTTCATCCCATCAGAGGCAATGCTCCTGACTCACTGGAGACCAGAAGCTCAAGCTGTGTGTTCTGACTTTTTCCTGTTTCTTCACTGAGTACAACGTGGTAGAGCTTTTTGATATTTGGACAGGAGGACGTAGCAACTACCATGTGCCAAATTCATTGCTTCCTTTGTATGATGTGCCCAAAAATAAAAATTAAGAAGAGTCCCATAGGGAAATTCATTTTCTATTTTGTATTTCAAAATTAGCTGGGGGGAAAAAACATCAACACATACTCCTACGGAAGAATGTGGTGTTGGTTCTTCCAGATGTCAGTCTCACCCTTTTTAACTTTATACAGATTTAACTAATGTGGGATGGCTCAAGTTTTCCAAACACCTCTACACTTTTAATGCCTGGCAGCAGGCTGTCCTCTTCTTTTCATGCTTTCCAGATGTGGAAACTAAAGGGCAGCTGACTTACAAAGAGAAACAATCTTTTGTGAAATGTATCTCTCTTTCTCATCCAGAAATAAAAGCAAGATCTTCTCCTGACCTTATCCTAAGTGTGCTTAGATATTTTATATTTTCATTCCCATCAAAACAAGCATATCCTACCTCCAAACCGGAATCAGTTTAATTATTTCTCCTTTCCTTCTCCTTTCCACCCAGAACTATAAAATCCACATTTCTGTAAATAGATTAAAGACTGTTTATATACTATTTGCAACAGTTTGACAACATAGCTTTGAGAACTGATGCCTATGGACTTTATCACACAGGGAATGGAAGTATAAATGGGATTATCCCATGAAAATTGCTCATTCACAATTAAGATTTTTACACGACATTGTGATTAAACAGCTATTGTTCTGGGAATATCCCACAATTGCAATAAAGCTTTACACACGATGTGTTGAAATGCATTTAAAGTAGCATTAACCCATGAATAACCAGGCAATAAACAGCAACAAATCATTCACAGGAAAATCTGAAAATGTTTTCTTGCTGTTTATTGCGTAATTATTCCCGGGATAATGGCTCTTTTATTGTGCTATGTCTGAAAATCTTAATTGCAATTTAATAGTAATTGCACGATTTTCACAGGATAAACCCCATTTAAACTTCCAGTTTTCCTCTGTGTGATAAGGCTCTATGTTTTCTTGTTTTCCTGTCACTTCTTCATCCTTCCCCCCTTTTTTTGTGTAGTTTCTTTTATTTGTTTATTATTGAACTTTCAGAAACTGATCCAGTAGACTTTTCAGCTGAGAAGGGAGGTAAAGTTGCTTTAAACAAATACTCAAACAAAATAACAAGTCCCACTATATTTGGGTTGCAATTTCATATGGCTATTACCCAATTCAAAACAGCCAAGCCATGAGCAGGAAAGCCATTCAGATGAAGTTTTCAAGAACTCCCGGCACTACAGGTGTTCCAAAAAATGGGTGAAGGACATGCAACACACCAGAAATTGTTGGGCTGCAATTCCCAGCTGCCTTAACTAATAGTAAAGAATGTTAGGATCTGCAGTCCAACATTTAGAGGACTGCACTTTGCTCACATAGTATAAGAAATATTAACTAAAAACATTTCACTTTGTAACATACTATCACTAAGCTGTACTGTCAAACAGTTTAGTTGCCATGACTGTTATCATTGGCTAATATCCTGTTTGTTAGCTCCAACTAGAGTAGACCCATTTAATCTATTGTTGAATGGTGAGTTAGCACATAGGTTAATTTCATTGATTCAATATCTCTACTCTAGTCAGAACAAACAACAGGATTCAGGCTATTATTATTAGAATTCAAACATATGTTTGATATTTCCAAGTTTCTTTCTGTAAAATCTAGACAGAACAATAGCAAATTTGTGGTCCTTTTTCTTGGATGACTGTACTAAGTTCAGCATTTAATGGTTGTGATTTTGGCCCAGATTGTTTGGTACTTGAAACTGGAAAGCATTTAGGCTGTCCAGCAGAAATATTCCAGAAGAGCACACCCATTTCCCACAAAAATGTATCAGCGGTGACATCTCTTATGCAATAGTAAAAAAAGAGAGGAAGGAATCTCTTTTCATGGAGGTATGTATTATCTAATGATTAGCAAGTAAGATATTATATATGTGACTAGCCTGTGTCAAGTCCTACTTTTGTTTTCAAAGAAGATGTGTCTGCAAAATTGATCTTGAATAGTGAAGCACATTGAAATCAGTGGTGGTTGGTAGCTTCCAGGTTAGCAGGTCATCCAAGAAAAAGGATCACAAATTTGCTATTGTTCTGTCTTGATTTTACAGAAAGAAACTTTACAGAAAGAAACATCAAACACATGTCTGAATTCTAATAATAACAGCCTGAATCCTGTTGTTTGTTCTGACAGGAGTAGAGACATTGAATCAATGGGATTAACCTATGCTGACTCACCATTCAACAATAGATTGAATGGGTATACTCTAGTTGGGGTTAACCAACACAATAAAATAGTTAATATTATAGTTAATATAGGGGGGTTTCAGACTGCCAGAAATAGTGCAAATTGAGTCCACTTTTAGGGTTAAGGTTAGTGCTAGGGGATCATGGGAATTGTGTTTTTTCTAGGACATTGAGCCTTCTCTGCCAGAGAGCTCTGGTGCCACAATAAAATACAGTCTCCATGATTCCCTAACCCCAACCCTAACCCTTAAAGAGGACTCAATTTGCACTATTTCTGGCAGTCTGCAACCCCCCATAGTTTCAAAGAGTAGAAAGCTATTTATTTTTTAAAGAAAAAGACACCCCCGATGAGTCGGGAGGGGTTTCTTGTTGCGCTGGCTATATAAGGACATGAGAGGCCTAATTGGTTAAGCATGCAGGGGTCATAAAGCACCTGCGTGCTTGGTCCAATCAAGTTGCCTGGTTCACATCCCAAAGTCTTGTGGTGCCTGTAATCACCCATGACTTGGAATGAGAGTTTGTCCTTTGTAGCTCTCTGCTGCCGCATGGTGGCAGCCATTTTAGAGCTTGAACTGAGTAACCCGACCCACCCACCCTTATTTAAAGAGCTTTATTTGGTTACTCTCAGGCTTTGGCTGGTCACCTTCAGATGCCGGGAGGGAATTTTTTCCCAGGATGCTCTCCTGGGTTTTTCCCCCTCCCTGAGATTAATGCTTAATTTGAAGTTGGGTATGGGTCTTAGGGTAATAATTGATGTATTATTTTATGCTATTATTAGCTTGTCACAATTTAAGGGTTTGGGTCTATAAGTTAGAATGTGCTTATTTTGTATTTAGGGGCGGGCAATGACCCCCCACCCCACAGGAAAATTAATATGGTTAACTAAATTATTTGAGGTAAATTGGATAATGTTAAATTAAAAGGAAGTGACAAATTCAGTTAAATGCATGACGTCATAAATTTCTGGAGAGGAGGGGTTATGTAAATTTGTTGTTATTTATTTATTTATATACTTTGTCACATGCGGTGAAGGTCCACCCACTTGGTGGATTAAACCTTCATTTACACATGTGACAAAATTGTTGGAAGTTTATTCTTGTAAATAGACCCTGTACAGCTAAATAAAAGTTGTGGCCTGTTTTAACTCAAAAGAGGTGTCTCGTGTCCTTTGTACCAGTGCAAAACACAATGTAGCTATTATTATTATTATTATTATCCCCCTACCCTGAAACCACCTGAAAAGAGTCCTGATAAGCTGTTCCTTCCAAGAACATCTCAGGTTGCCTAGACACCATACTCTCAAGCACCTTGCCCCAAAAGAAGATATTTGCAATAGCACAAATAATATATGCAGACAACACTATAGTACTAGCAAAAAACAACAAAGACTTGGAACTATTACTAAAGAAAGTCAAAGAAAAAAGTGCTGAGGTAGGCTTAATATTGAATATTAAGAAAACTAATATAATGACCACAGATGATTAACATGAATTCATTCTAGATGATGAGGAAATTGAAATAGGCAGACATTCACAGAGTCGAAAACACTCTCCAAAACACAGGACCATAAAGTATGCTCTATGGTCCTGTGATTGAACAGTGTTTTCAACTCCAGTGATTTCTTTAGAGGACACCCGAAGAAGGTTTTTCTTCATGTTTTCAGTATTTTAAAAATACTGAATAAACAGTTGACCATCTCAGAGAACATGGAGCTTGTCTCCTCACTGTTTTCTCCTTTTCAGTACTCTCTTCACTCATGCAGGATCTTGGACCACATCTCTATCTTACTATCCTGGAACTAAAAGGAATTTTGACTTTATTTTTAAATTTTGAATACACTAAAATTTTGCTTTTGAACTTGGGCTTAGACATATTATATATATTAAAAAACAATGTTAAATATTAGTACTTGGAGAATTAGTGGACATGATTAATTCACCTTCATAGCTCAGGACCTCTGTGCACAGGCTTCAAAAATAGCGCACTATCTCACCATTTGAGGATGTAAAGAGTAAAGTTTAAATCCACATGTTATTCTCAACTAACATAGCACCATTAAATCAATTCTGATGGCAAAAATCTTGATCTAAGAAATTATCACTGATTCCATTTGCCCACTTTGGTTGGTACTAACACTTAGATTTAACCCTAAGAGTATCTGATGGTGCTCCTCTACCCATAGAAATCCCTTTGCTCCTGTGGAGGCTTTTGTAAATAGTCATGGGAATTACTCGACTTTTGCAAACCACTCCTTTATCTGGAAGCCTCTAGTGCCACTTTTCACTGTTCCAAAGGGACATATGCCAATGTCCTCTCAAGCAGCATTGGCATATGACAAGAGGCTGTAGAGGTAAGAATCTGTTAAGATCACTTTCCACTGCTTCTATTCCCACAAGCATTTGCTCAAGCAAAGAACCTTCTGTGAAATGGGGGACACAATTACATACAGACTGGAATGCATTTATTTTTCTTTCTCACGAGGAGGGGAAACAATGCTACTGAAGCCTAAGGGAATCCTCTGTTTTCATGCACAGAGTCCAAGGGTCTTTACCGACTGCCAAAAATAGTGCATCTTGAGGCCACTTTGACTGTCCTGGCTCAGTGCTAAGGAATCATGGGATCTGTAGTTTATTGTGACACCAGAGCTCTCTGACAGAGAAGGCTCAATGTACCAGAAAAAATACAATTCCCATGATTCTCTAGCACTGAGCCAGGGCAGTTAAAGTGGACTCAAGTTGCACTATTTCTGGCAGTCTGTAAAGGCCCCAAGTGCCCAATATTTCATTACACCCCTAAAATTTGACCTTAGATTTCCCCATTGAAGCCCAACATTCTAATTACTGGTTTAAAGTGTGAGGGAGAACAACCTATAGTTCTGCTTTGAGAAAAAGGAGGCAAATTCCAATTTGTTCTCCTTTGCCAAAACTTGAAGCTCTAATATGCAGAGCCTGGATCAGATGCCAATGCAATAACCAACCAAACCCCCATAATCCTCTCAACCTTTTCTGAAGACAACAACAACAACAAAAAATGTCTAAGAAGCTACTGAAAAAATATTAGCACATGAGAATCTAAGCCAGGGCACAGTCTCTAGCTCTATTCACTTTTTGTGGAAGTGTGTTGAATCAACATGTAAAGAGGGGGCCATCTTACTCCTCCATCCCAGTTCCATCACTTCTCCTCACTAGAAAGTGGTGAACCTATATGAACAATTTCTACTCAGTCAAGAACAAAACCAAAGAAACACAATTCCCCTAATTGTGTGGAGAACATTTGTACATTCAAGACATTTTCCAAACAAGTGAATGGGGCTCATGCATGTTCCCCCACTGCAGCTCACAGTTCAAGAATATGAGGTGGATGGATACCAAGTGTGTTTTAATACATTGTCAAAACACTATGATAATACATGTTCAAAAGACTGTGAGAACCCCTAACTTGTTAATAAATGTAGTATCAAGGCATGCCTAAACACTGTCACTCTTTAGTAACCTAGCAGCTAACTCTGAACCAAACTATAGTGTGAAGTCAACTTCTAAACATAAGTGCCAAGACTTCTTCAAATGTGTGTATCTGGAACTTTTCACTAGATGCTGTTCAGAGCAGGAATAGCAAACTCAAAAAGGGCTACTAGCTTCAGTGACTCATAGATGCTCTTGGAGCCATTAAACAAACCAGATCACTATTTAAATGTCAAGAATATCAAATATACAGAGATGTCTGTGTCCTGGGATTGTAGGAAGACAGAGCATTTGCAGTTACAGATCTAGGATGAAAGCCACATCAGAGTCTACTATGTAGTCCTTTAAATTATACTTATGTTGCAGACAAAAAGGCCAATATATGTTTATGGATGTATACAAACCATATTAACAGTGGACAGGGGGTGGGGGGTGGGAGTGGAAAAGAGAGAGAGAATGGGAGAGAGGGGGAGGATTTGTGTATGTATGCCAAATTATGGTCCATTGGGAGTAAACATACTTTGAGATGTCACAGAATTTCTCACACAGTGCCAAACAAATCCTCAGTTTCAGCCAGAATGCTGACCCTCTATTTTAGGTCTTCCTATTTAAATTGTTTGTCATTCTACAAGCTTGTGGCAGAACTGCATAGACTAAATATGTATATGCTGCCAAATCATAAATTCTCCAAAGAACTGGCCAGTGAATTTCACAGCCAAAGAACTGACCAATTAATTTCAATCAATGCACATCACCCATCTTTACATATCTCTCTGCACCTCTGCCAACTAATAGCACAGAGTCCTTTATCCCAGTGTTAGCTTTCTTCCTAAATCCTACTTATGCTACTTGAAACACTTTCCCCTGGTTATGCAGTTACAGAGGTTATTCAGGCATTGTTTTTGTTAGCGCAACTATCCGAATAATCTCATTCAGGCATTCTGGTTTTGTTGTTCATACTATTTTTTATATTGTAATCACATCTCTGCACATCTCTTTGAGTTCTGTTGCTCACGTGTGTCAGCACAACAAATAAAGATGGAGTCAATGATGTGGGTGTATTTGAAACATGTACAAGGCAGGCAGAGTTTTATCCCAGTTTATCTCTGGTCTATTAGCATCAGTTATTCAGATAGCAGACAATGCAAATATTTTAGGAAAACTATGGGGGAAAAAACAAGATTAAATATCCTGGGTTACAGAAGGGGGGCTGGCAGCCCCTCCCAAGTTACTTGGGTGCATTTGAAATGTATGTGAACAACAAAGTTACAACCCATGTTCTACCAGAATTATTTTCACTGTCTGAATAATTCCACTGTCTCCCTTGTTCTACCCTTGTCCCTACCCATGCCCTGCCTATTTCTAGGTCTTCTGTGAAGTTCCCCCTTCGCTTCAGTAGAACTCACATTAAAAATTCACTAGAATTCATCCCTTGCTTCATTATTCCCTCTCCTTTCACCACCACCAGCTAGAAAGTTGTGAACATTCTTTGAAATTACAACAGTTCAGATATTGGTTGAAATGCACTTTTAGGAGTGTTTTTTTTTAAAAAAAAGACATCATTTATTTATTTATTTTATTAATATGCTGCCTTTCTTCCTGGAGGGACCCAAGGTGGCTCACAGATAAAACATTTAAAATCTCAATAAAATTCAAAACAATTAAAACATCTACATCCAGTATAAAATCACATAAAATATACAAAAGTTAAAAACAAACTAAAAATCCACCTGCTCCATAAAACCTGCCCTGTTATGCATTATGTACAAAATGCTTGCCTGCATAAAAATGTTTTTACTTGCTGGTGAAAGGCCAGCAGGGAGGGGACCAGCCCAGCCTCCCAAGAAAGGGCATTCCAGAGGATGGGAGCAGCCATCCTTTATCCTTACCAGGCAAGCCTGTGATCTTGGCGAGACTGAGAGAAAGCATTCTCCTGAAGATCTTAGGGCTATAGATGATTCATAATGGGAGATACAGTCTCTCAAATAGTCTGGACCCAAGCCATGTAGGGCTTTATAGATCATGACCAGCACTTTGAATTGTGTCTGGAAATGAACAGGTAGCCAGTGGAGCTGTTTTAACAAGGGAGTTATATGCTCCCTGTAACTGGCTCCGGTCAGCATTCTGGCTGCAATGTTTTGACCCGCTGAAGTTTCTGGACAGTTTCCAAAGGCAGCCCCATGTAGAGTGTGTTGCAGTAGTCATCATGGGATGTAATCAAGGCATATGTCACCGTAGCCAGATCTGACATCTCAAGGAATGGGTGCAGCTGGCACACAAGTTTAAACTGTGCAAATGCACTCCTGGCCACTGCTGAAACCTGGGCATCCAGGCTCAGAGTGGAGTCCAGGAGCACATCCAAGCTGTGAGCCTGAGACTTCAGAGGGAGTCTAACCCCATCCAACACAGTCTCAATCTCTATTCCCTGATCTGCCTTACAATTGACCAGGAGCACCTCTGTCTTGCCTGGATTAAGCTTCAATTTGTTTGCCCTCATCCAGTCCATTACTGACAGTAGACACTTATTCAGTACTGAGACAGCTTCCTTGGAATCAGATGGGAAGGACAGACAGAGTTGGGTATCATCTGCATACTGTTGACACAACACCCAAAAACTCTAGATGGCCTCTCCCAGCATTTTGATGCAGATGTTGAGTAACATGGAGGACAGAACAGAAACCTGAGGAACCCCATAGGCCAATGGCCAAGGAATCAAACAAGAATCCATTGGAAGAGATAGTTTGCTCTTGTGTATGAATAAGCTTCTGCTTTCTTAAATATCCTTGCAAGACATTGATTTTTGATCATGAATAAATCCCCCTCACAATTATTTCTCCCCAGTAGTTCTTAAAAGTATCTATCCTTATAGCAGGTTATTCTCATCCATGCTTCTCAGCCATTTAAGAATAATATGATATGAGGTGAAGAAGAAGACTCACCATCTATCTTATTGAGAATACTTGAGAAATTAGAAGAAATCAAAATAAATGCCATGCCCTTACATGTACCAGGGTTTAAAAGAAAACTTTGCTAAAGGATTGATATGGAACTTGGCCTCTTGTGCATTCCTGAAAAAAATCATTTATGTTCTGTGCCCAATGAATTCCTGAAAGCAGATGTGCAGAACTCAAGGGCAAAACCATGCTATGAGAGGGTAATTTCCCGGGAGGTGGAAGGCATTTTCCCATGAATCTTTGTGTCATGACATTTGACAGTGCAGAAATGGCTCTGTGTCCCTTGGCTTCCTTTAACAAGGCATGGTGCCATATTTGATTAAGCTGGTCCTGAATAGTTTTTTCCAGTTGTGTCATCATCTCTGGAAATCCCCTTTCCCCTTCAATTACTATTTCCCCTCAAATGTATTTTATTTAATTTATGTACTATGTTTAGATCCCCAAACCCTGCTAAAGAGACCCCAAAGCACCTTAAAGATACACCCCCACCAAAATAAACAAACAAACAAACAAACAAAACTAGGGAAGTAGCCATGTTAGTCTGTTGTAGAAAAACAACAAATAATGTTGTACTATTTACAGCTAACAGCTTTATTGGGACATAAGCTTTCATGAGCTAAAGCTCACTCTAGCACATAAATAGAATTGTAAATGTATACATGTTGTGGTTAGAGACAGAGTGAGAACATTGGAAACAGTGAAAGCCAAAGACTATGAAATGAAGATCAATTGAATTTGTGGTATTTCCAGACAAAGGTAATATATACACAATTGGAATAGTGAGAATTCGCTGCAGGAGTAATTGGCAATAGTACAAACATTTTAGGGGTTTTTTTTGGGTGAAAATGTAACTCCTATCTGGAATCTTCATTAACACTCTATTGCATTTATTATGCAGCAGTGAGGGTTGGCACAAAGTTGTACTATGCCTCCACTTCTGCAGTCTCATACCAGACTGAGGGTACAGATGATGCCTTCCTGGAGGAGATGAGAGCACATTCAAAAAGGAGAGAGCTAGTAGTAATGGCAGATTTCAACTATCCTGACATATGTTGGCAGTCAACTTCTGCCAAGAATATCAAGTCCAATAAATTTCTTACCTGTCTTGCAGACAATTTCATTGACCAGAAGATGGAAAATGCAACAAGGAGATCAGCTATTTTAGATCTGATTCTAATCAACAGGGATGACCATGTTAATGGGATGGAAACAGTGGGATCCTTAGGTGGGAGTGACCATGCTCTCTTGGAATTTGTCATACAGTAGGAAGGGGAAGCTAAGTATAGCCAGACACACATTCTAGACTTTAAGGAAGCTGATTTCTGTAAACTTAGGGAATTAGTGGCTATAATTCTATGGAAAGCATACCTGAAGAGAAGGGAGTTCAGGATGGATGGAGTTTTCTTAAAAATGAGATACTAAAGGCACAAACTAAATTTTTCCAATAGGAAGGAATTTTTTTTTACAAGAAATGGAAAAATGGAAAAAACACCAAAGAGGAATTCAAGCATATAGCCAGTATATGTAGGGAGATGGTAAGAAAACCTAAAGCATGGAGTGAACTTAGCTTGTGAGACAGATTAAAAACAATATAAAGAGCTTTTTAAGTTATGTCTGCAGCAAAAGGAACAACAATGAAATTATATGGTTGCTGCATGGAGAAGATGGCCAAGTACTAATAGAGAAAAGTCAGGACTACTCAACACTTTCTTTGCCTCAGTTTTCTCTAAAAAGGAAATAGTGCACAACCTGAGGAGTGAGTACAACCTGAGGTGTAGTGGGGAAAATGCATCACAGAATAGTCAGAGTAGTTGTACAGGAATACCTCACTACTCTAAATGAATTCAGGGCCAGATGAGCTTCATCCAAGGATATTAAAAGAACTGGCAGAAGTAATTTCAGAACCACTGACAATAATCTTTGAGAATTTTTGGAGAACAGAAGAGATCTCCACAGATTAGAGGACGGCAAATGTTGTCCCCATCTTCAAAAAGGGAAAAAAGAGGACCCAAATAATTATCACCCAGTCATACTTGCAAAGATTCTAGAGCATATCATTAAACAGACAGTTTGTAATTACATAAAAAATAATGCCACTGTCACTGCTAAGAGTCAACACAGGTTTTTCAAAAACAAATCATGCTTGACTAATCTTGTCCCCTTTTTTTGATAGAGTTACAGGGAATAGATGAAGGGAATGCTGTGAGTGTAACAAATCTTTATTTCAGTAAGGCTTTTGACAAAGTTGCCCATGATATTCTTGCAAGGAAGTTGGTAAAATGTGGCCTGGACAGTAGTACTGTAAAGCGGATTTATAATTGGCTGAGTGACTGAACCCAAAGAGTACTCAACGATGGCTGCTCTTCATCCTGGAAAGAGGTGGCTAGTGGGATGCCACAGGAATCTATACTGGGCCCAGTGCTATTCAAAATCTTTATCAGTTGCTTGGATGAAGGAATAGTGAGCATGCTGATTAAATTTGAAGAGGATACCAAACTGGGGTGGGTTGCTAATTCCCCAGGGGGGATAGGATTAAAATTCAAAATTAGAAGGCTGGGTTAAAGCTAACAAGATGAATTTCAACAGGGACAAATGTAAGGTCCTACTCCTAGGCAGAAAAAAATGGAATGTATAGATATAGGATGGGAGACACCTGGCTAGACAACAGTTCATGTGAAAGAGGAGTCTCAGTAGACCACAAGCTGAACATGAGTCAGCAGCCAAAAGGCCAACACAATTCTTGCCTGCATCTGGGCAGTGTGTCTGCTGCTATGGATCACTTGCTTCTGAGGTAAGAATGAGGTGCCCAGTAATGGTCACATGCTATCAACAGGTAAGTTTCTAAAATGCATTTTAGTCTTGTTTTGCCCTAGTTCTGGTGCAGGGCATGCCATGCATCCAGACTGCCCACACCAGAACTAGGGTTCAGGCTGTGCATTGTCTGAACAGGACAATGCCAGAACAAAGGGACCTGTGCAGTCAAAGCTTATGTAAGTGGAAACTGATGCTTCTATCTAATGCGAGAGGCCAGCTATGTGTGCATGTTTACCTACAGGTAAAGGTAAAGGTAATCCCTTGACATGAATGTCTAGTTGCAACTGCCTGTAGGAGTCGGTGCTCATTTCCATTACTAAGCTGAAGAGCCATTGTTGTCCAAGGACTACCCTGGTAGTCATGTCACCAGCATGATTGCACTGAATGCTGTTACATTCCCACTGAAGTAGTACCTATTTATCTACTTGCATTTGCATGCTTTCAAACTACTAGGTTGGCAGAAGCTGGGGCTAGTGACAGGAGCTCACTCCATCATGCAGCACTCGGGCCTCAAACTGTCAACATTCTGATCTTCTGATCATCAGAATTGACATCTTAACCACAAAGCTACTGCATTCATTAGGTAAGTACTGCATGTTTACTTACAGCTATCAAAATTGCTGATAAAAGTCTAGTTTACGAGTTTGAATAGTAATTATTGTGTTAAGCAAGACACACTTCTCAGTAAAGAGGTGTGGAATTTGAACTTATGCCTTTTCCCAGCTGACCAGCAAATGTAGCAAATGTTAGTCTCTTCTCAAAAGACTTATTGATGAGTTGGCATATACATCAGACTGCTTGATTTGTGCCTCTGTGAATCAGGAGGGATCACAAGAGACCTATGTAATGGAGATTTGGAGCAAGAGCCACATAAGTAATTGCTGGCCAAAGGATTTCCCTGCCAGCAGTGGGAGAAATGGCTGATTACCAACCTCAAGGGTTTAAACAAATACCTCAAAAACTCTTTCAGTCATTTAAAACAAGCTGAAAAATTAAGGGATCTGTGTTAGCATGTCTTCTAGATCATAGGTCTTAGATATTTCAGAGTCAGTCTACACCAGATACTGTCATATGCAGAAACTTCTGAGTTCATAAGTCAAGGCTTCAGTTGTGAAAACACAAACCTATAGATGTTCTCCATAAACATTTGTTTTCAGAACTAAGCAGCAAACATTAACAAAGCATAGTTAAAGCATACACAATTTCAGATCTTAGCAAGCTACTTTCAAATGCATTGCAAAAGGAAAACATTCTTTTTCCTTTCCTTTTCCTATGGTAGCCACCTCCTTCTCTCCCTCTAGACCTTCTAACGAGACTGACTTTGGGTCTTCCTGGCACAACCTCACCTCTCTTCCCATCTGCTCATTAACCACAAAAGAATTGATCTACAGCAAATAATATACTACTACAAGTCCCATCATTTAACAGCCGCACTGTATAACACATCATAATCCCACAAATAAAAATATCTTATGCTATGCCTATTTAGTCCAACACTCCAGGCCATGGCACGCAAGCTGACAGACTCAGCTGCAGATACTGACATTATATATCAGCTCACCACAATTTCATATCCTCGAGATGTTTTTGGACTACAGTGCCCATACTATATGTTTATTACCTGTGCTAGTTGAAGCTGAACTTTAATTCCCATCATATCAAGATGGGATAGACCAGGAGTTGGCAACCTACAGCCCGTGGCCCGGTTTTGGCCTGCCCACCCCCGCTTACTGGCCCCCGCTGACCGATGATGATGACCGCCACCTCCGCTGCATGTTTTGGTGGCCACATGACCATGTGCATCGTGGCCACCATTTTGTTTTCCAAAATGGTGGTTGCGACTTGTTTGCGCATGCGCAGAAGTACTACAGGTAAAGGTAAAGGCAGTGGCAGTGGCGTGCACGGCAGCGCCAGGGGTGTGCGTGGCATCGGGGGATGTGCACACACACGAGCGAGCACACCGCCATTCCCCCCCAGCCCACCAGAAGAGACCGCCAGAAGGGACCGGCTCCAGGTAAGAAAAGGTTGCCGACCCCTGGGATAGACAATTGTCATTTTTTTAAAAGCACAAGGCCTTATAGAATAGGCGGATTGGTAAGACTTTAGGGCCTCAGCACACGGAGGCCCTGGAGCCGCCGCCGGACGGAGCGCCGGCGGTGCGGAGCCTCCGCACCGCGGCGCACCGTCGGCGCATCTAAAAGGAGCGCCAAATTGGCGCTCCTTTTAGATTTAAGGGAAAGTGCGCCCCAAAAGCGTCGGGCGCACTTTCCCCGGCTCAAACGGCGCAGCGCATGTGGGCGCTGCGCCGTGAGGTCATCCCCAGTGCGCCGGCCGTGCGGACGGCCGGCGCTTCTGGGGGCGACCTCAGGGAGAGGAAGGGGCGCCGCTCGTGCGGCTGCCCCTCCTCTTCCCTGCCCGGAAGACGGCTCTATTAGCCATCTGCCGAGGCAGTTTAGTTTCTGGTGTTTTTTTAAAAAAATAATTCACCTAAAATCACAAATGTCTTTGCATTTGGGATATAAAGAAACAATTTTAAAAATTGAAGCATAATTGTGTTCGTGCTCTACACAGCATTATTAGGCCAGTTTAGGTGATGGCAGGATTAAGAAAAGGTCTGTGAGTTTACAGTCCTAAGTCAAGCACTAGAGACTCAAAGCAAATAGATTTTGTCTGTTTTTTCTCACCACCTCTGTGCAATGCTGGGGAAAAAGCAACCACTATTTTAGAATACTCCCCAACTTATGGGGAGAAAGTGAAACTGGCACAATTGTCTGTTCTCACTCTAGGCATCTACTATTTCCACCTTCACCACTTTGTTGTATGAATACCATATCACATTTGTAGACCATAACTGATTTGCATCTGTTATATCTGATTTACATCTGTTAAGACACAACATACATTGTGCTTTCAATTATTGCTTGACATATAAAAAAATTCCTGAAATCATTATTAGACATCAGGGGAATTATTCACTGTCCAGTTCTTGGGCTTGTTGTTCAGCTAGTTTTCATGAACACACATAAACAGAATTATATTTGTCAGCTGCCCTGATTTCTAATAACCTGGACAATAAATGAAAGTTCAGACTCTGCACACCATAAATCAAGATATGGCAAACTTAATTTGGATTTATGTCATGATAGGGATGCTGTGGTGTATACCACAGTAATGACAACACTGTTCTCTTCATAGAATTCCCCCCTTCCCAATGCAGCTGCAGCTAAAAACACTCAAACTTCCAGGTAGACAGAGGACAAAGGGAGGAATGGACAAGCCTTTTAAAAATGGATGTCACCAGAAGTTTTGCTAATTGAGGTATAATTGCATATGGAAAACTATCTGGTATTTTCCATATCAAACACTATAGTAAAAAACATTGTTTTTAAGGCCATAGTTGATACTCACCTGGGGGCAAGTAGTACAGTTGGCCTTCCATATCCATGGATTCTTTTCCCATAGATTTAACCACCCACAGATTGAAAGTATTATATATTCCAAAAAGTAGACCTTGATTTTGCCATTTATAGGGGAAATCATTTCAATATGTCATTGCATTTAATGGGACTTGAGCATCCATAGGGGATCATGGAACCAAATCCTAACAGACACCAATGGTCCACTGGTGCCAGCAGTGGATGTGACCAGATCCCAAAAGAAGTTGAGCCCACCTGTTTTCTTTGGGGGGTTGCAGATTGGCAGAAATAGTGCAAATTGAGTCCACTTTTAGGGTTAGGGTTAGTGCTAGGGAAACATGGGAATTGTTTTTTTTTCCCCTGAGACATTGAGCCTTCTCTGTCAGAGAGCTCTAGTGCCACAATAAAATACAGTTCCCATGATTCCCTAGCCCTAACCCTAACCCTAAAAGTGGACTCAATTTGCACTATTTCTGGAAGTCTGCAAACCCCCTATCTCTTGTTTCCATTGCCTTATTCTCTCCCTCTACCCTCTCCTCCCTCTTTTCTCCTCCTTCTTCCTGTCTATTAAACTGAAAATAGAAAGATTGTCTGGAATCTTCATGTAGGTGTAAGCACTGCAATTATAATGATACATCAGAAATCCAAGTCTGACTCTCCCCATCACCAATTATTGGGGAACAGCAGCTACAATAAATGGGAATCTGTTCCCTTGTCACTTGGGAAACAGGTGGGTACTGAATGGTCTCTGGTGCAACAAGCAGAAGCAGGATCTCTGTCACAATTTCACCAGAGATCCTGCTATTGCTTCTTGCCAGAGATCACTTGTGTGAGGGGAGAATGGCAATAAGCAGCTTCCCAATCAACAAAGGAACAGATCCTTGTTGATCACAGTGTCTTCTGCCTGCTAAGTGGGGATTGAAGAACTTTTACAAAACAGTCATGGATGCAGAACTCCAAATTATGCATTTGTAACTACCATAGAGGATTCTGACCATTGTTTACAGGGAGCACCTCAAATAAGGCTAAAGGCCTCAAATTGTCCACCTCAAAACAGGATTAGTAGGTAACATCTACCAAGTCTGTATCCAAGGTTCTGGATTCTTCTCTAGACCATTCTGCTTGCAGCAAGATCTTACAGCCCACTGTCCCCTTACAGTCAGCTGCATTGTGACCATATAGGATATTCTTCATTGACTAGAGCTTCCAAGCAATTTCCAGGACCTCTCCTGCATAAAGCATATTGTAGTAGTCTGACAGTGTCAATGTGAAACCAGGCTTCCATCTGAAAGAAACCGTTTTGAGTCTTCATGGCTTAAAATAGGTGGGAGCCCTGCCAAATAAATAGCCCATTAGGTGGATCAGTGCCCATGCACTGTGTGGCTTATGTTTTTTTCAACAACCAGTGTAACAAAGTAGGAATGATCAGCGTAGGAATGAAGCAGCCTCTGAACTGCCCATTCCCAAGGAAACATCTTCTGAAAATGTCTGATACTGTTGTCATTGCTGGAGACAGGATGTTGGACTGGAAGGTTCATTATCCTATATAGAGCATTCCTCTTTCTTTTTTTTTTTTTAAGTACAGACTTTATGAACATTTCCCCCCTGAGTGACATAATTAGAAACACTTAGTGTAGGCAATATCAGAGCACATCATTGCTTGTCATTTCCCATAAAACTCCTCATTTTTGTCATTTTAGCAAGATCTAAAATGTTCTTTCTCCTCTTCAGTTATATTTGGCCATTTAAAACCTATAAAAAGTAATTAAAACAAGGCTGATAAACTTCCAAAGAAACTCACCATTTTACACACTATGTAAAAACAAACCAAGAACTCTACAACTCTGCTTTGGATGGAAACATTCATACTGGTGGATCATATAATGGATATGGTTCCCATTTCCTATCATAGAGGGCCTCGGCAGACGACTAATAGAGTCATCTCCGAGGCAAGGAAGAGGGGCAGCCGCACAATCGGCACCCCTTCCTCCTCCCGAGGTTGCCTTCGGAGCAGCTGGCCCTCTGCACGACCGGCGCTCCAAGGGCAACCTCCCGCCGCAGCGTCCACACACGCTGCGGTAGAAAAGTCAGGGAAAGTGCACCCTACGCTTTTAGGGCGCACTTTCACTGACTTCTGAAAGGAGCGCTGATTTAGCACTCCTTTCAGAGGCGCTGACGGTGCGCCGCGGTGCGGATGCCGTGGTCCCGTGGCACACCGTCCCGCAGTGTCTTGGACACCTTTGTGTGCTTCCCCCCTTAGTTACCTCCCTCAACATTTTCAGGTGCTTGCACTATAATAGAAATGAAAGCTGGTGTGTAGATTATAGATGTGTGGGATGGTTGTGAGGAAATTTGAATCTGACAGGGAGGAATTTAGCAAATTTGGCTGATTGAAGAAATCTGTGAGAAGACTGTGATAACAATAGATTCTTAAAGTCTTTAAATAGTACTACTATTATGTGATGGGGGAGAGACAAAATAGCTAAAAATATTATCTGAAAAAATTAATATGCCTTTAAAAATATTTGCAAAGTAATAGTTTAGACTAGCAACAGTTCTCAACATTTAGGCTGCTACCACACTGCAGAATTAATGGAGTTTGACACTGCTTTAACTTTTATGTCTCCATCCTATGGAATCCTGGGATTTGTAGTTTGTTGTGGCATCAGAGCTCTCTAACAAAGAAAGCTAAATAGCATGCAAAACTAAAAATCCCAAAATTCCATAGCACTGCACCATGGCAGTTAAAGCAGTGTCAAACAACATTAATTCTGCAGTGTATATGCAGCCCTAGTCATCCAGATGCATTGAATTTCAACTTCCAGAATCCTTAATCACTGGCTATGCTGTCTGAAGATTGTGGGAGAGCAAAGTCTCAGACCCTCTAGTGTAGACTTTTCACACATGGGTGTGTATCATCTCATACCAAAACCTAGAGTACAAGGCTACTAGAAAAAAAAAATGGTCACAGCAGAAATGAGTCTGATTAAGAAACTCCAGGATAATGGGGCAAGGAGTTCCCATAGATTCAGAAATGAAAATTGTTTAAAGCAGGGATGGGGAAAAAGAAGGCTGAGGGGCATATGTGTCCTCCCCCCAACACCATTTTGAGGCTTTCCCCAGTGGCTCCCAACATATTCAAAATTGCAAAGGGGTGTGTATGTTAAAATGTGCATCATGGTCCACAGTGTGGAGTATGCATAGTTCTCCAAGGTCCCATGGAAGGGAAATGTGGTCCTCCATCCTGGCTGTTGCCCTCTGGTTTAAAGTGTGAAATTGTGGGAAATATTTCCCCCCTAGCCAAGTGATCCTTTACATTACCCGATCCTTGCTTCTTTTTGTACAACCAGGGAAACAGAGATCATCTTTTCCCGTCTCCACTTCATGAGATCCTCTGATCCATCATCTCACTACAAGATGATAATAATAATAATAATAATAATAATAATAATAATAATAATAATAATAATAATAATAATAATTTATATCCTGCCCCTTTGAGATCAATCAGGGTGGCTAACAATAAAATATTACATAATACAAACAAAGATCTCAGAAACACCCCAGTGCATCGGTTGCAGTCTGACTGAATTCTTGAATACATTGCTAGGGGTGTCAGGATACCCTGTGACTTTTCTTTGCAGACTCCACTTGTACAATTACATTTACAAAATCCCTAAAGTCTGTGTAAAGAGTTTAAAGAGAAAGCTGAGAATGGGGAGTTCATTTAGCACTATGATCTCTGGGTAAATCTTCAGCAAGGAAATCTGGAGCCAGCCAAGAGGGGCGTGGATGGAAAAATCAACCCTGTGTTGGGCTACAGTCAATGTGATCTTGAATCATAGCCCATGGCTGGATAAGAAAGAATTTCAAAATTAATGTGCAGTGTTGAGAATTAAATTCTCTATCGAACAACCTTCAAGTCTGGGAGCTGGTTTTGAGCTGATAAGGAGGAGACTGGCTGTAAAGTTCCCATGAAATGTTCTCATCCCTCGTTGCCACTTGTAGGAGTTAAGAAAGCATGAATCAGATTCTAATTCTGCCAAACAGTGATTGGATCCCTCAGAGGCACTGGCCTAGAGTTACCCTGACAACATGCTCAGTTGAGCTATGGGAACTATAGAGGGTTTTTTCCCCTCTTGTAGCCTGATTTTTTCCCACACTGTTGTCTTGGCCTTTTTAATTCCAAAACACTCAGTGCAAATATAGTATATTCTTCAGTTATGCCACAAAGTTTTCTATAAAAATAATAATATTCAACTTTCATTTCTTGTCTAACTACAAACTACAGATCTCAGAATGTGCTGGTAAATTAAACCATTGCAACATATGTATGGAACTAGGAATAGGCCAATGAAGTCTGTCCAAAGTATTCTCCAGGAACCTGCTTGTCCTTTGCCAGACGTATCTCATGTTCAGTTCTAATTCCTTTGAACAAGGAGAAACTAATACAGCTATTTTCCAGATGTTTTCTTACATGTGTTTCCACAAAAAAAGAAAAAGGGGGAAATATGACCAAAGAAACATGTAGCTGTCAGTTAAGACTACTGATTCCTGACATACACATCCATCAACCAATGGTTCACCCTTCAACAAATGTTTATTTCAGAAGTGGGGGGGGGGAGGCTTCTTAAGGTGCATTTTTACTGTAGAAATGAAGCAAATTGAGACCACTTTAACTGCCATGACTCCATCATATGGAATCCTGGGATCTGTAATTTTGTGAGACATTTAGCCTTCACACTTTGAAAGAAAAGGCTAAAGACCTTGTAAACTACAAATACTAGGTTTCCATAGGATGGAGCTATAGCAAAGTGGTGTCAAACTGCATTAGTTCATAAGTTATGAGAAAAAAGTGTGTAATGACTATAGGGGTAGGTTCAAAGGAAGGATTTGTGTACTACAAGAACCTTGGGTAAACAGGTACAATTCTATTTGGAATGTCTGCTAATGAGGGGTGATATCATGGACAGCCCCAGATGTTTGACTGTTGTACTGGAGGAACAGCCAGGAGATTGCACTTGCTATTTCAGAACACCTGCCACCTTTCTCTGCTTAATAGTCAAGCTGGCCATACTTAGGATCCACCAGTCTATTTCTGATGACAGGGATTTATTATTTCCAAAAAGAATGAAGACTGTGTTAACCACTTTGTTAAATC
>CM034701.1:225483734-225494391 GCA_020142125.1 Phrynosoma platyrhinos | reverse complement strand
TGCTTAAGTGTACTGATAAGTGGTATAGAAATGTACTTGCTATTGCTACCATTCCTTCCACAGTTGTGGTGAACCTCCCCTTCAGAGGTTCAGCACCAGCAGAGCTTCAATTCAATTCAGAGCAGCCATGAGAAGAGCGGTGGTAAAATCAAAAGCCAATTTGCTTTCTTTGCAGTGATGAATGAAAGGCATTTCTCCTCTAGAACTGAAACCAAGCATTCTGGCCTCATTCCCACTTCCAAATAAATCATTTTTTGAGTCAAAGTGATGAAGGGTTGTAGCACCAAATAGATGTTCACACTATTCGAGCCGTGATCGAACCTGTTTCAATTTAATTTGCTTCACGTTCACATTCAGCAATGGATTGATTCAACATGGAATCACCTCACAGGGGTGACCACACCACAGGAACGGAATCAAATAGACAGCACATTCACATTTGCACTGAATCGATTCATTGCAAAAGACACAGGAAATTCCACAGATCTGGAAGAACTGGTTTAAATGGGTTTAGCACTGGGGGGCCCTTTACAATCCATGCCAGAAATTTGGCACAAGTGTGAACAAGGGCCATTTAAATCAGCTCAGATCGGTTTGCAAACCAGTTTATTATGTAGTGGGAATGAGGCCTCCCTTTGCTATAATGCATAGAAAGGGGCTGAATATGAATTTGTTGGACAGCAAAGAAGTGCAAAAGATGTTATTCTGAAGTATTTTTAGACATGTCCTTAGTGGAGAAAATGTACAAACCAAGTCAACATCCTGCTTACAGTCAGAAGTAATCTACTGGCAATGTTATTTAGTTTTAAAAAGATGCAGATACTAGCAACTCACTCCTAGTTTGTGGAAGAGATGTAGGATTCTGAAGATATTTCCATTGCATGAGTAGCTTTTGAAGTTTTTGGTAATTTTACCTGCTGCAACAATAGAAAGCAAAGTCAGGGAAAGTACAGCAAACCCCTATAGCCTGGAAAATCTTGCTGACCTTTAAATAAACTGAGCATGTTTTCTTGTCCGAACAATGACCTTATTGTTTAGGCTAAAATACAGTACATGGCCAGCTATGTTAGGAAATGAATGAATTGTAGGGCTGTCAACTGCTATTTTGGTCCACACCTACCTTATCTAGGAATTCCTTCCAAGTGTTTGACTTTAAAGAAAATAGATTGGAAGTGACAACTTTCTAAATGAGCACACCATACCATAGGGCACTGCTGTGTTTCCCCAATCTGGAAGTCGGGTATTCAGATGCAAATGAAATCTGAAAGATACCCATTAATATATGGTGTATTATTACTATCTGTGTTGCTGGATTACGATTATGATAATTCTGCTTTTCTGCGTAGAACTCTACAAAGAGATTACAACACAAGCCATGCAATCCCATAACAATAACTTATCAAACCTATCAAAGCATAATTATACTGATGGTCTTGTACCAAATCATTTCAAAACACAATAAATCAATCCAAATAAACAACAAATCATTCCAATAATCTAACATTATAAATGGATTTCAAATTAATTACAAAATAAACAGTGTTGATCACTAAAATCTAGCACATAACAGTTTGTATCACTTATATATTTTAAAAAAATACATAGGAAAGATTCAGACATGCTAACACTTTCTAAAGTAATCAAATAGTGATAATCAACAGCCAGTTCCTCAATAATCAATATATGCTCAACAGCCAGTTCCTCAAAAGGGCCTAAGACAGGAAATAGCAGTCAGGTTTCTTACAACTGGCTTTATGAAATATTTCTAGATCTTAGGGTATCATATTTTATGGAAGGACTGGATAATAACAAGTGCTTTGATTAAGAAGAGCACAGAATATTTTTGAAAAGCAGAAGTACATGGCTCAATGCCAGGGAATTCTGGGAATTACAGTTTGTTGTGGCCCCAGAGCACAACAAACTACAACTCCCAGAATTCCATAGTATTGAGCCATGCCAAAAGAGATTATTTCTGCTATGTGGATGCAACCTTATATTGGAATATACAGTTACTATGATCAAACAAAAAAGTACTAAGATCAAGTTAACTATCATTTGATGCATCTTTACAAATTCATTAGATGACATGGAAATTCCTATAAAACCAAGGTAGATGTTCCTTCATATATAAAAAAAATTCATTACCTTTGTAAGTAAAAATATCAGACTAAGAACTGGACTACATAAAAAATTTATACTTAGGAAAGTAATTTTTAAAAAATCCGGGGGAGCAGCAATTTAAATTAAAACAGGTGAAAATTTAAGATTTAAGTGTATAAGGTTATCCTTTACCTGTGATTGTGACAAACAAAGCTCCTTTAAAACAACAAATAAATAAAGTATTACTTTTTTTGGACACAGCATATGCTGTGTGCATATGCAGGTTTTTAATTTACATTTTCATCATTTGAACAGAGTACAAAGGCTTAAATTCAGTTGCTATTCCCAACTATGGCATTTGTGTGTGCATACACCTTCAAGTCACCTGTCAACTTATGGCAACCCTATTAATTTCACAGGGTTTTCTTAGGCAAGGAATACTCAGAAATGGTTTTGCAAGTTCCTTCCTCTGAAATATAACCTACAGCACCTGGTATTCATTGGCAGTCTCCCATCCAAGTACTAGCCAGAGCTGACTCTGCTTATTTTCCAAGGATAGAGGGGCTCTTTCACCTTTAGGGTACAGCATAGTGGTTTCATAGAATCAAATCATAGAATCATGGAATCATAGAGTTGGAAGAGACCACAAGGGCCATCCAGTCCAACCCCATCATGCAAGAACTCAAAATCAAACCATCCCCGACAGATGGCCATCCAGCCTCTATTTAAAGTCTCCATGGAAGGAGACTCCACCACACTCCAAGGGAGTGTGTTCCACTGTCTAACAGCTCTCACTGTCAGGATGTTCCTCCTAATGTTGAGGTGGAATCTCTTTTCCTTGAGCTTGCACCCATTGTTCCGGGCCCTAGTCTCTGGAGCAGTAGAAAACAAGCTTGTTCCCTCCTCAATATGACATCCTATCACCCTACCTATTCAAATTATATGCAGAACCTAATATATTGAAAGCAGGCTTGGACATGGAAGAGGGAGGAGTGAAAATAGGAGGAAGAAGTATCAACAATCTGAAATACGTTGAAGACACCATAATACTAGCTGAAAACCTCACAGACCTGAAACAACTACTAAGGAAGATCGAAGAACAAAGTGCAAATGCAGGCTTACTATTTAACATAAAGAAAACAAAAAATAATGACCACAGAGAACTTACACACACTCAAGCTAGACAATGAGGAAATAGAAATAGTAAAAGAGTTCTCATATCTGGGATCAAACATTGATTGGAATGGGGACTGCAGCCAGGAAATCAGAAGAAGATTAAGAATGAGGAATGCAGCTATGAAAGAACTAGAAAAGATCCTAAAATGCAAAGACATACAAAGACATACAACTCAGCACAAAACTCACAAAGGACTGGCCTGGGAGTAGAGTTGGCATGGGGCAGCTGCACGCTGGCCACCCTAATCTCACCCTGATGCTGTCCTGACACAGTGCACTGTTATACATGGTGCATGGCATCAGGATGCCCTCCCGAAGCAGCGTTCTGACACACTGCACTGAAAGGGTGCTGAAGTGCCATGCCACCAGCTCTTAGGGTGACCTTTTGCCGCCCCTAAAAATAGTGCCATTTTGCTGCTCTTTTTGTGCTGGCAAAAGGGAGGATTATGGCCACGGAATGAGGTTGCTGCAGCCCCAATCTGCCGCTTCCCGGGGCAGCTCTGTGCTGTCCCTCTGCAGAGGCCCTTAGTTAACCTGTTGAGTACCAGATTTATTGACCTGATAGAGGTATATCATCAAATTCTAGAACTGTAGAGAATGCTGATACCTGTCTCTTTAATGTGTTAGGTTTTAAACCCTTTCTTAAACCATCCTGTAAGAATTGCAACACGTGTTTAATTCCAACATCCACATATCATATATCCTTGTCTAAACACCATCTATCAAATATTTTCTAGGTTCTAGCATATATTGATGTTGTGGATTCTCTGCATGATGACATGATCATTTCTACTACCTCATTACAATATCCCTGTTGCCTTAATTTTTGGCACTCAATCAAAGCAGTAGAGGATGGGGGGGGGAGAAGCTGGAGACGTCTCATTCATAGGGTCACCATGGGTTGAGACTGACACAAAGGCAGTTAACAACAAACAACAAAATAGTGATTTGAGCATTGGGCTATGACTCTGGAGACCAGGGTTCAAATCTCCTCTTGGCCATGAAACCTACTGTGTAACCTTTGGTGAGTCACACTGTCCCAGCCTCAGAACATGGCAATGGCAAATCCCTTCTGAAGGAACTTGCCAGTAAAACCCCATGATAGGTTCACATTAGGGTTGCCATAAGTCAGAAGCAACTTGAAGGCACACAAATAGCAACAGACCCATGGTAGACCAGAGCCAGCATGGTGTAGTGGTTTGAGTATTGGACTATGATTCTGGAGATCAGGGTTCAGTTTCCCCACTTATTATGGAAACCCACCAGGTGACTTTAGGCATATCACACACAATCAGCCCTAGAAAACTCCATGATAGGTGCACTATAGGATCATCATAAGTCAGAAACGATTTCAAGTCACACAACCACAGACCCATTTAATCAATTCATGAATGATAAGTCAATGCTATAGTGTAAATCCTATTATTCAATGGGCTTATTGAAGCTGGAATTGATAACTGTATTTAGGTAAAAGAAAATGAATATGAAATAGAAAGCAGGAAAAGAAGTTGTGAGTACAGCTTTTGTACTATTCACGAATCTGACCATGTTGCACACAACACATCTGGCTTGATGCCCATAAGCCATCTTCATATAGAGCAGAGTTTGGTATATAAACATTGCTTGACACTCCAGGCTTTTTAAAATATGTTCTCTAGTTCTGATATATTTGTCATTTAAAACAAATACTGGGCTTCCTGTGTTCAGTTCCTGCATTTGCTTCTGCCTGAGATATTAACAAGAGCTGTATTTCATTTCTTCAAATTCTGATAGGCTAAAGGTAGCTCTCCTTTGAGAGGGCCTCATCAAAAGGGAGCCCACCCTAGAGTTCAGAAAGCAGCTTCATGTTTCCAAAGGGTTGCCCAACCACATCATATAATTCTCAGTTATACAAGACATAATTTATTCCTCCCTTTATGCCAATTCTGGGAGAGGAGTGGGTTTCCTGGACAGCTGGAAGCCCTCTGAAGGATGTGCAATTTTTGAGATTCTCTGAGTTAAGAGATAATATGTTACTAGATTATCTGTATGTTTTTGTTGGTCTTCAATTTCCTTAGGATAAACATAACACTAAGCAGGAGATCCAGAAACGCTTCCCAGGAAGGGTGATCCTGGCGTAGGAAGTAGACATTGTACAGACCCTTCCATCGAGACTACGTACTTCCATTACTTCTGTGATGAGAGAAGGATGTACTCAGAAGCACTGTTGAAGGTAGCATTAGAAGGGATTTGAGTATGAGATCATAATTAAGGCCAGAATAGACCACCTTTCATTATATACCCATGATCTAGTATTATGCTTCATCTCACTTCATTGCACAAAGTTAGAACATTTGGTCACAGCCTTCCAGATGGTTTTTTGAAGTCAAAAACAGATACAATGATGGAAGAATGTGCTTGCATATAGAACAGACTTAGGGCCTTTGCAGACTGCTAGAAATAGTGCAAATTGAGTCCACTTTAATTCCCCTGGCTCAGTGCTAGGGAATCATGGGAATTGTATTTTTTTCTGGGACATTGAGCCTTCTCTGTCAGAGAGCTCTGGTGCCACAATAAACTACAGTTCCCATGATTCCCTAGCACTGAGTCAGGGCAGTTAAAGTAAACTCAATTTGCACTATTTCTGGCAGTCTGCAATGGCCCTAAGTCACAAAGAATGAAGGTGATATATATCATATTTGAGGATGAGCAAGTTAAAGTACATCTGATGTGGTGATGTTATCAGGACCCATAATATTGCTGCTATAGTAAATGTGAGTTTGTAACAGGGTCTTGTCCATGTCTTTCCATCCATGTTATCCATCTAGACCCTATGAGAGGACACAATTATTCTCCAAAATTAGTCCAATAGCATGTGTTCAGACCCACAAGGCAGGGACTCAAAGTTCATGGATGTGCACCAAGCATTCTCAAACCACAATAGTCACCCAATGGAGTGAAAAAAAAACAAAGTAATAAGGCAAGATTGGCACCCAGGAACAATCTACTTCAAGGCACACTAAAAGCAAAATGATAGAACACCACTTGTTGTCACCTATAGCTTCCAGCTATAGCAAATGCATCATGTATGAGTTACAACAACCAGTTTTGGAAAATAATACTGCCTTCTCACGGGCAATATTTCTCACAGTCTCTGTGTCATAGGACTTTACTTGCCCAATGGCAGTCTCTAACACCAAACAATTGTTAACATGTAATGGGACAAAAATATGGCTGAACATAAATGGACAAGATCCTGCTGCAAACTAATATGTCACTTCTGTCCCCACATCTACCTTGGTTACAACATCACAGGTTGTAATAACATCACCCACAACATCACAAGTGCTGTTACTTGTTCATCCACCAACTGATATATGCCATCCCTCTGCCAGCAATGCTGCTCTGAGCTCTGCATTGGACAAACACTGGACTCTGTGAAAATGGATAAACTGACAAAATCTAACTAATTGCAGAGCATTTCAGCTTTCCTGGATATTTAGTCTCTGCCTTACAAGTAGCTGTTCTAAAACAAAAGTTTCAAAGTAAAATTGGAAAGAGGAATAGCTAAATTGGGAAATGCTCACAAATTTCAATCCATTAGCAGAGGTATGAATAGGCATAACAGTACCTATACTCTCATCATAGTTACACATGTAACAAAAAGATTATCCTCAGATTTTTTTTCCTACTTCATAGGAACTGACTTTCCAATAAACAGAATTTCCTGCTTTAACACCTCTAGATGAACAGATCAGTCTCTTTACAGATCTGTATTGTTTTACACATGTCTTTGAAGGTTTATGTATAATGTTACAATTTGCACAGTTCAGTGCCCCTTTACACTCTGATCCTGCCTTCAAAGACATGTAATGGCTTAAATACTTGTGGTGTTAATATTGTATTCTATCTCTGCATCTGAAGAAGTACATTGAAATCCATGAAAGTTCACAGTAAAATAAATTGGTCCTAAAATCTCTTTCCCCTCCCACCTTCTACTTTATGCTGAACAGATTAACTTGGCTATCTCCTTGAAAATTCATATATATATATATATATATTACATAGAGGTTTGCAGGTGAACAAGACCTCTGAGTAAACCTCAAATCCTAGCCAATGAGTTGAATGTGTACTGTCTACATTCATACTCAAAAATATTACAAAATTTGCTATGTATGTGGCATCTTGAGCTCAAAAAAATCAACCATAGGTTGAAGCTTGGAAACTTGCTGTACTTTCCAGAAAGTAGAACTAGAAACCTTATTAGGGAGTACTGTAAAGTAATAATTATCACCTAGAAATTATTAGGGTATATTGATTAAATTTTACCAGTGTCATCATTGGTCCCTAAGTGCATGATGCTGAGAAAATCAGTTCAATGTGTCCTTTATTTTCATGATAGGTTGAGCCAGAAGTGATTAAAGTGTAAAATCCTCATAAAGCACAATCTCCAGGCTTCTACAATAACAGTATTCAGAGGGTCAAGAAACACAGGAAAATTTGTAAATCTGGATGGTGACTATGTAGAGATAAGTTAATAACTACAAATCAAAACAAACTTTCTGTCAATTTTTAAAAAGATTATATTAAAACTTTACAATACCCTCTTGTACCTGTGTTATTATAAAAATCTGGTCTTTTGTGTCATTGACTATTATCAAAGAAAACCGAATAAACAAATTGCAATGATCTTTCTTGATGCAGAGAAGGCCTTTGACAATATTAGATGGGGTTTCATGCTGGAGGTCTTATTAACAATAGTTAGAAAAGGATGTTTTCACAATTGGGTGACAGCCTTGTACAGAGAACAAAAAGCTCAAATTATAGTAAATGGAGAAACAACAAAAAATTGTGAAGTACAAAGAGGCACATGTCAAGGCTGCCCACTCTCTCCACTATAATTTATAGTTACATTGGAAATACTATGTAATACTATTAGAAGAGACAAAGAAATCCCAGGAGTTAAAGTCAAAGGATGCAAAACTAAACTGAGAGCTTATAGAGATGATATGGTCATCTACTTGGCAGAACTTCAAGAAAATATACAAAAGTTATTAGACATTTTAAAAGAATACAGGAGATATTCAGGATTTAAAATCAATATAAAGATAAAACCAAGTGTTAATTATGAATAGAGAAAAATAATTGTTTAGTACAAAATCAGAGCTCAAAATAGAGAACAAAGTAAGATACTTGGGAGTAATATTTACAGAAAAGAATTCAAATTTGTTTAAAAATAATTATGGAATAATATGGGAAAAAATTAAGATGAATCTAAAGAAATGGAATAAGCTACATATGTCACTGCTAGGCGCATATTGATAATCAAGATGTATGTGTTATTGAAAATGATATTTCTCTTTCAAACTATTCCAATAATAATAAATGATATCCCCTTTAAAAATTGGCAGCAAGACATTACATATTTTATCTGGGCAGGAAGAAGACCTAGAATTAAGAAAAAAATCCTTCAAGATGAAATAATAAGGGGAGGTTTACTGAATTTAAATCTGTATTACCACTCTTGTGCTTTGCAATGGTTAAAAGACTGGTTAAGATTAAATGACAGAAGACTACTGTACCTGGAAGGTATTGATATTTTCTATGGCTTCCATGAGTACTTATATTATGACAAAGTAACAGTAAACAGCTATTTTAAAAATCATTATATAAGAAAATCATTATGGAGAATTTGGGAAAAATATAAACAAAGGATAAATAGAAGTATACTGTTGAACATGTCACCAAATGAAGCCTTACATAGAAATGATGATATGTTGAAAAATAAATGGATAACATATGATGAGTTATTAGCAATGGAGAATAGAAAGTTGAGATTAAAAACTCTAAAAGAACTTAAAAATGAGGGTATAAAATGCAACTGGTTTTTGTATAGACAGATCAACTAAAGATATACAATGGATCAAAAAGATTATGAAATAACCACCACTGAAAGTGAATTAGAAAAAAATATTATTAAAAGAATCAGATCATTTGGTGACAAAAATATATAAGATCTTGCTTAAATGGGAGATGGAAGAAGAACAAGTTAACAATTATATGATCCACTGGGTGCAAGATTTGGGTGCCCCAATATATATGGAAGAATGAGAATGAATCTGGAAAACAAAAATTAAACATATGCTGAATTATAACATGAAAGAAAATTATTACAAACTACAATATAGGTGGTATCTTACATCAGATAAATTGGCTAAATAAATAAATAAATAAATAGGTGTTGGAAATGTAAAAAGGAGAAAGGAACATTCTTTCATATGTAGTGGCTCTGCCCAATAGCTAAAAGATATTGGTATCAAATTCATACAGAAATTTAAAAAATCCTACAATTGGAATACAAAAAAGACCTAAATTATATCTATTAGGAATAACGGATAAGGAGATGGAAAAGAAATA
Organism: Phrynosoma platyrhinos; assembly: GCA_020142125.1. Classification (NCBI taxonomy): domain Eukaryota; kingdom Metazoa; phylum Chordata; class Lepidosauria; order Squamata; family Phrynosomatidae; genus Phrynosoma; species Phrynosoma platyrhinos. Next base: position 225,484,719 of record CM034701.1, on the reverse strand, counting down.
TGGAAAGATAATTTTTTATATGTTGACGGTTGCCAAAATAATATATGCATCCATTTGGATAGAGGATAAAGTGCCCTTGATAATCGAGTGGTACTGGAAGCTGCTTGACTACATAGAATTGGTCAAACTGACATATTTACTCAGAAATAAATCAGTTGGTAAATTCAATAAAGATTGGAAGATAATATAAGGAAAAAAATCAAGAAAACATTCAAAAAATAGTAGAAAGGTAAGAGTAATGTGACAAAGCTGATAATCAAGTAATAAGTTATAGACATATAGTATATGAAAAGAAATAATGGAATTTTTATAACAAAAGGTGAAAAGGTAGTAAAAGGTACTTGATATGTAAACAGACAAAAAGTTAAAATTAAAAGTCAAAGATATGAACAAGGATATTTTGGACTTAGACACTTGGAAGTTCATTTTATTTATAATATATGTATGTTTGATTGGTGTTATGTCATGATGCTGTCAAATTGTTTTATGTGCTTTTTTGTTTTGATATAATAAGAAAACTTAATAAAGATAATTTAAAAAACACACACACATAAAAATCTGGTCTTTTAAGCCACAGGAGGGGAATCTTTTGTCTTTGTGATGCAAATTAATCCATTAAAATTCTTCACAAAACAAATTTCTCACATAGTTTTTTGTGGGTTTTTCGGGCTGTGTGGCCATGTTCTAGAAGAGTTTCTTTCTGATGTTTCGCCATGCAGCTGCAGACAAGTCTACATAGGGACCACCAAACGCAGTATCCAAACATGAATCAAGGAACATGAGAAACACTGCAGACTGTTCCAGCCAGAAAAATCAGCAGTAGCAGAACACATCATAAACCATCCTGGGCATAAAATATTGTTTGAAAACACTGAAATTCTGAACCATGCCAACAACTATCAGGTCAGAATGCACAGGGAAACCATCGAAATTCACGAACACCTGGACAACTTCAACAGGAAAGAAGAAACCCTTAAAGTAAACA
>CM034701.1:225459967-225477580 GCA_020142125.1 Phrynosoma platyrhinos | reverse complement strand
CATTACCTTCCTTTTCAGTGTGGCAACTCCAGATGAAGACACCTGAATTTTTAAACAGGGGTCGGCATACCTTTTGCCAGTGGGGCCAGTTCCGCTGTCCCATGATCGTCTGTGGTTTCTTTCTTGTTTCCTCTCCCAGCACTTTCACTTTTTCCTATTACTTTCTCCTCCTCCTTTATAAGAACTTATTTCTTCCCGATCACCATTTTCTTTCTCTGCTCCCAGTTCCCTTTCTTTCCACCAACTTCCTCCTTCTTCTTCCTTATTTCATCTTGTTTAGTTTTTTTAAAAATCTATATTTTTTTCTTTTAATTCTTTCAGTTCTTTTAATTCATTCCTTGGATCTTGATCTAATGCAGAGTTTTATAATTTAATTTTTGGCTCCAAAATTTAGTCTTTTAACCCGGTCTTGATGTTGCTTTTAACTCGGGTTTTCTTTCTTTATCCCATCATCAAAAACAGTGAGTACTAGGAAACATCTATACAAAGAACTCTTACTAAGAAATTAATTAATCTTAGCATATTAAGATGTTTAAGGTGCCCAAAGGGGGATAAAGAAGGATTAAGGCAATATATAGAGATCAAAGAGCCCAAATTATTGTAACTAATGATAGAATGGAAAACATACAAATAGAGAGAGGAACAAGGCAGGGATGTCTGCTGTCTCCACTGCTGTTTATTATAACACTAGAAACATTAAATAATAGAATTAGAGAAGATGAGCAGATAAAAGGAGTCAATGTTTTTCGCTTGTCCTCTTGGTAAAAACTTGTTCTGATCTTCATGGATTGTTAATTTAAGAATCTTTTTTTTAATCTTGTAGCAATGATAGCTGTCAATATCGTGTAGTCTGTGTTGATCAATGAAATTGGCCTATAGTTTCTTATGTCTGTCTTATCTTTGTTTTCTTCTGGAATCAAGTAGGTATGTGCATCTTTCCAGGAGTCGGGTATTCCTTGCTCATGTATCTTATTTATCATTTCTTTTAGAAGTTCAATTATTTCTTCCATTAGGTTTTTTTTTTTTTTGTAATATATAGAGGTTAGTCCATTCGGACCTGGTGTTTTTCCTAATTTAAATTTTCCTATCTCCTCAGAAATTTCCTTACTAGATATTGGTTTGTTTAAATCAGGGGTAGGCAACCTTTCCCCTTTAAGGGCCGAGGGACTTCAGCTCCCAGAATCCCAGGAGCTATTGGCCAACATGGGACTATTGGCTAACATGGCTGAGGCTTTTCGGAGCTGAAGTCCCTCAGCCCTTAAAGGGGAAAGGTTGCCTACCCCTGGTTTAAATTCTCCTCCTGTTCCTCATTTAAAATAGTTATCTTTTGTCTATCCAAAAAGCTCTTAACTGCATTTTCATCATTACTTATTTCGGTTTCTTTGCTATACAATTTTTCATAATATTATTTAAATATTCTCATAATGTTTTTCTGATCCATAAATTATTCCTTGTATTTTATTTCCATGACTAACTTTTCCCCTCTTTTTTCCTCAGTCTATTAGCTAATAATTTGCCTTCTTTGTTTCCAGCTTCAAAATGTAATTATTTTACTGCTTTTAATTTTTTTTATTTCTTTGATTGCTATCATTTTTAGTTGGTGTTGTCAATTATCAAGTTCACATTTCAACTTTTTATCCCTGTTCCTTTTCTATTCTTCTTTCTTTTGTAGTTCCTTCCTTATTTTCTCTTCTTTCTCCCTGTTTTTTTCCTTAGTTCACATTGTAATTTGATGATGGTACCTCTAATTACCAGCTTACTTGCATCCTATATTATTTTTGATGTTAATCCTTCTGTTTTATTTTCTTTAAATTAATATTTCAGTGTTTCTTTTAATTTATTTGTTTTTCTCCCTAAAAATTTCCTCCTGTAATCTCTATATATAGTTTTTCTTCTTTTCTGATATCTCCATCATAATTGGTTTGTGATCTGAAACACATTTTGCTAGTATCTCCATTGATTGAATTTTTAAGGCCAAAGTTTTTGTGACTAAGAAAAGGTCTATTTTCAAAAGAGAATTGTGTCCTTGTGAATAAAAGATGAACCCCTTTGCTTGTTTATATTTGTTCTCCAAACGTCTTGTATTCCAAAATCCTCAATAAGTTCAAAGAAAGATTTTGGCAATTTCCCTTGATTTTGGCTTATTTTCTTTCCTTCAAGAGACACTATCTATTTTGGGTTCTATTACTGCATTAAAGTCCCCTAATAGTATGATATTGTTATATTCCAGTTTCTTCAATTCACTGTGTATTTTATCAAAATACTTTTTCCTGTTCTCCAACAGGGCATTGATTCCTACTGCTAAAACAGTTATATTTTCCAATTTTATTTCTACCCCTATATACATACCTTCCTCATCTCCAAATATCTCTTTTGATTGAAATTTCCTTTTTAAGTAGATGACTAAACCTTTTTCCCTTTTATCATTTGCTATGATGTATGAGCAGCCTAATTTATAGTTTCTTATATACTATATTTCCTTTTGACTTATCTTTGTTTCTTGTATGGATGTAATATCACTGTTCATCTTTTCCAATCAATGAAATACCATGCTTCAAAGAAGCAAAGACTTTTGCATAAACATTTTTCCATGAAAATTTCAGACATTAAAACTTTTTTTTGTGTGTGATTGACTACTTTCTTGATGGAGTACCTTAGTGCATCAAGACAACATTCATGTTTGGGACAAGAAAATCTGCAAGTATTCTTTACATCCTTAGTGCACAGTATATCTTTCAGACATACCAAGAACCTGTGACTGATGTGTGACAGAATATTAACCTCAGTTCCAAAGTTGTTAACCAGTTTCTCAGCCCAGATTAAATTAGACCATTCCTAACTGAAAGCACCCTAATTTGTTTACTAGCTTGCCCACATGGTAGTCATTTGTGGAATGCCAAAAAGAAAAGAAGTGCCTGATCAACAAGAACAAAAGAGGACACAGATTACATATACCAATGTTTCCCAACCTTGGGTTGTCCATTTGTTTGGGACTTCAGATCCCAGAAGCCTCAGCCAACAGTGTGGAATTATGGGAATTGGAGTCTAAACATCTGGATGACCAAATGTTAGTAACCACTGACGTATACTATTGTATATTATTGATAGCTGCAAATGTAGGAGTTTGCTCTATGGCTTAGTATAATTTTTCTAGAATTCCGAAATCCAAGATACTCCAAAATCCAAAATTGTCCACATTGGCAGCTGAGATGGTTACTACTTTCTGATGGTTCAGTGTACACAAAATTTATTTCTTGCACAACATTATTAAAAATTACCTTCAGGCTATGTGCATAATGCAGATATGAAACATAAATGTATTTCATGATTAGACTTGAGTCCCATTTACAACAAATCTTATTATGTATACGCAATTATTCCAAAATCTGAAAAATCCAAAATCCCAATAGTTCTGGTTCCAAGTATTTTGAATAAGGGAGACTCAAAGTGTAATTACAATAGAAATCCAATGAATATATTCATAGTGTAGAGAACAAGAATTAGAATTAACCTGTGTGTCTCCTCCACTCCTGTCCAGGTACTGTAGACAATGAACATCAAGTCCCCTTTATCTTCAAACTGGAATTGGACTAGAGTCCTTCAAACAGAGGACTGTAACCTTCCAGTATGTTTTCCTCTGTAAAGTGGAAAATATGTACATTTTATTCACATGAAAGGTCAACATGTATGGCCAGAAAGCTCATTCATGCCTTGGTTTATTAAGCCAAAATATTTCCTCCCAGATGTAAAAAAAGGGGGGAGGAGGAGGGGAAAAAACTTGTGGCAGCTTTAAGAAGTGGAGGTGGTGGTCTATGAAAGTGCATTCTGAAATAAATGGATTAGTCTTAAGTGTGTCACAATACTTCTCCTCCCCCTCCTCCCCTTTTCTTATACTGAAACAGATCTATTTATTGGAAAACCATGCAAATATGATTAATGCCTGCAAATTGTCCATGCTTTTACATCTATTTTTAAATAGGAGTTTTTTAGTTGTTTCTAGTCATAAATTTAATGTTTTAAATGTTTTCACCCTTTGTACATTGATTCAGAAGCCCTGCTGAGCTTAGAGTTGATTGGTTGATTAAATTGTCAGTGCAGAGGTTCAATAAAAAAAAATATATACCTTCTCTTTGTGTGCTAATGTTTCATTGTGTTGTGTTTTATTTAGGTCATGCAGTTCATATAGATCATGGAGAGCTCCTTTACCCCGTATTTCTATCATGTAATTTAGCTTTACTTTTCTGATTAGCTTAGCTTTACCTGATACTAGAGGTTGAATGACAAGCTGCTAGACAATTAAGCTTTATCCCATTTCTCTGTCTCTGAGTAAGGGTACATCCATGGCTAAAAAGTCATAACATTTGTTTTTTAAAACAGTAAAAAACTGGCTGGGGGAGAAAGAGTTACAAGAATCCTTCGCTGACTGGTAATCAGAGTAAAAGATAATGGCCTTCAGTTGCTTTGGCCGCACAACCAACGGATGTGGGTACACTCGGAGCAAACAAGACAGCAACATGATGACGACTCTTGACAGTGGAATGTAGATGTTGGCAGTGGTCATTGAGCTCTTGGTTTGGTTTTTGGCTGGCCTCTGGTAACAGCCTTGATTAGCCTCTGAGGCTGGCTTATGCTGAGTTGCAACTCAACCATAAGAGCAGCCTGAGGTCAACCCACTGCTGGAGCCATATGGACTTTGATTTCCATAGAATCCAGCTGAACAGAGTGACTGTTAGTGTCATATGATTAGCAGCATGTTATGATGGAAGGAGGGAGGGCTTCCACATACTTTGCAAGTTCAGCAACTTCTCCATCCTTAGTCAATCTTTAAAAGGTAAAGTCTAAACCAGGGGTAGGCAAACTTTCCCCTTTAAGGGCCAAGGGACTTCAGCTCCCAGAAGCCTCAGCCATGTTGGCCAATAGTCCCATGTTGGCCAATAGCTCCTGGGATTCTGGGAGCTGAAGTCCCTTGGCCCTTAAAGGGGAAAGGTTGCCTACCCCTGGTCTAAACAAGAGAAAAGATCATAGAATCATAGAGTTGGAAAAGACCACAAGGGTCATCCAGTCCAACCCCCTGCCATGCATGAATTCACAATCAAAGCACCCCTAACAGATGGTCATCCAGTCTCTTTAAACATCTCCAGAGAAGGAGACTCCACCACTCTCTGAGGGAGTGTGTTCCACTGTTGAACAGCTCTTACTGTCAGGAAGTTCCTCCTAATGTTTAGGTGGAATCTCTTTTCCTCTAGTTTGCATCCATTGCTCCAGGTCTTATTCTCTGGAGCTGCACAAAACAAGCCTGCTCCATCCTCAATATGACACTCCTTAAAATATTTGAATAGGGCTATCATATTGCCTCTTAACCTTCTCTTCTCCAGGCTAAACATATTCAGCTCCCTAAGTCTCTCCTCATAGGGCATGCTTTGCAGACCCTTCACCATTTTGATCACCCTCCTCTCATTGAGGAGATTAGAGAAGTGTCTGGCTTTGATCATGGGACCCTTTCTCCTCTCTAGATTAAGTTGGAACTGACCAGAGAGAACCTGGGAAGGCTTGCTAAATGCTTGCTTCTATCCGTTTGCCCCAACTAATATTGCCAAAAAGAGAAGAGCTTTCCAGGAAGAGGAAAATCTTTTCATGAAAATGAGGCCACTCTGAACATTCAGTATTTTGGCCCCTGCCTTCACCCCAAATTCACTTCCCTTTACTTGCCAATCCCTCATGTCACTCTGTAGATGCACATTGCTCTAGGCTTGTCTAAGGGCAGAATAAGGCTGGATGCCTTGATCTGATCTCAAAGTGACTTCTGCATGTGGAGGCAGCATTGTTTGGCTCGCTGAATCTTTGCTAGGTGACCTGCGCTTCAGCTGTGGATGTGAGTCACTATGAAGGTAAGATTTTTAAATGTGGATCAAGGGTTGGAAACCCCAAATCAGGTTTAAATAGCCCAGACTCAATTTGGGGTTTCGGGGCTGCATGTGTAAACACCACATGCCCAGTCTGATGGGAATTCAGGGTATAGGGCTAATGCAGACAAGCTCTCTGTCAATTCTGAAAATGGCCCCAGACCTCGACCTGAGCACAAACAATGCAAATAGAAGAAACTCAAGAAATCTGGCAACAGATTCACATGGCACCTTCTAGATGAGGGGCTGGATTAAATGAGGCAGTTATAAAATTAATTGCCAACTGTCTGTCTTTCAAGGATGCTCTGCATATGTCGTATGATGCAGCCATCACAGTCTACCTCATGAATGCAAAACATGAGCTTAGCACTGCATGCTCACATCAAAAAAGTAATGATTGTAGGTGGCATGGCAACATAGGGCCTCTGCAGACGGGCCCTTTGCAACATGTTGGAGGCAAGGAAGGGAAGTGGCAGCTGGATGCTGGGCGCCCCATCTTCCTTCCTGAGGACGTCATCGGAGTGATGGCCTGTCCACACGACGGGCATTCCGATGACATCCTTCTGGCTCAGTGTCCACACATGCTGAGCTGGAAGAGATGCCAAAGAGGAGTGCCACGCTTTTTGTGGCAACCCTTTTGTGTCTTGCAGAAGGAATCCTATTTTAGCGCTCTTTTTGCAGGCGGTGAAAGGGAGGATCATGTCCGAGGTGTCCGGCAGCCTCAGCCTCAATCCTCTGCTTCCCGGGATGGCCAAGGGCCGCCCGTCTGCATCCCCCATAGTTCCTGCAGCTGGTATGTGTTTTTCCACTTGCCCCTTTGTTTACTATTAATTACAGGAATTTTGGAAAAACAGTTTTGAATTGTAAGGTTCATTCTTGGCAAAAGAGTGTCCAGAAATCAACCAATCTGAATCAGAAATGCAACAATTTTAAAAATTCTTTCACAATTCTGCATCCAGTTTTTTAAAACAAACAAACAAACAGCACTGAGAGATTTATTGATGTATTTTAATGTACTGAGATTTTAATTATTGTAAATGGGTTTCAGATACTTTGATTTGATTTGATCAAATACATTTGATGGCCCAACAACTCAATCTGTTTGAAAGTGTACCTAATTTGTTTCAATCATGTTTGGGGGCAGGGCGTGAAGAGCAAAAAATAAAAGATGTTGTGTGCCTTCAAGTGGTTTTGTCATTCTGGCTGCCCAGCTCCTGGTCTATGACTCCCTTGCCAGTGATGCTTTCTTTGTCTATCCACTTGCAATGGCAGGCGCATAATGGCAATGACCAGTGATAACATTTCTTCCTTCTTCTCTATGTTGTTGTTAGATGCTTTTTAGTTGGTTTTGGGTCATGACCACCTTGTGAATGAGGCATCTCAAACTTTCCTCTCCTCTACCTCTCTGCTCAGGTCCTGTAGGCTCAGGCCTATGGTTTCCCCGAATGAGCCTATCCACCTGGCATGTGGTCTTCCATTCTTTTTACTTCCCTCCACCTTCCCCAGCATCATTGTCTTTTTAAATGAGTCATGCTTTTTCATTATGTGGCTGAAGTATGACAGCCTCAATTTAGGGCCTCGGCAGACGGCTAATTGAGCCGTCTCCAAGGCCAGGAAGAGGAGGAGCAGCCACACGCACGGCGCTCCTTCCTCTCCCTGAGGTCGTCCTCGGAGCCGCCGGCCCTCCACATGGCCAGCACTGCGGGAACAACCTCCCGCCACAGCGACCAGACGTGCTACGGTGGAAAAGACAGAGAAAGTGCGCCCAACGCTTTTAGGGCGCACCATCCATGTCTTGAGGAAGGAGTGCTGATTTAGCGCTCCTTCCAGGGATGCCGCCGGTGCGCCGAGGTGCGGAGGCTGTGGCCCCATGGCGCGCCAGCCCAGGGCGTCTGGGAAGCTCTCGTCTGCTTCCCCACTTAGTCATCTTGGCTTCCAGGGAGGGTTTTGGCTTGATTTGTTCTAGGACCCATCTGTTTGTCTTTTGGCCTTTCCACAGTATTCTCAGCACTCTTCTTTGGCACCACATCTCAAATGAATAATTTTGGGCCTTTGCAGACTGCTAGAAATAGTGCGAATTGAGTCCACTTTAAGGGTTAGGGTTAGTGCTAGGGAATCATGGGAATTTTTTTCTGAGACATTGAGCCTTCTCTGTCAGAGAGCTCTGGTGACACAATAAAATACAGTTCCCATGATTCCCTAACCCTAACCCTTAATGTGGACTCAATTCGCACTATTTCTGGCAGTTTCTTCCTATCTGCTTTCGTCACTGTCTAGCTTTCACAACTATACTTGGTAATATGAAATGCAATGGCTTGAATGATTCTAACTTTAGTATTCAGCTGTATATATTTACACTTTAGGATTTTGTCTAGTTTTTTAATAGCTGTCCTTCCCATTCATCATCTTCTTCTGATTTCTTAATTGCAATCTCCATTCTGATCAGTGTTTGATCCAAGGTATGGGAAATCTTTAACTATTTCCATTTCCTTGTTACCTAGGTTGAATTTATGTAAATCCTCTGTGGTCATTATTTTTATTTTCTTTAAATTTAACATTAAGCCTGCCTTTGCATTTTCTTCATTGTCTTTCTTTAGTGCTTGTTCCAGGTCTGTGATGGTTTCTGCTAGTAGTATGGTGTCTGCATACCTTGTTGATATTCCTTCCTCCTATCTTCACTCCTTGGAGTGGTAATGGACTGGATGAGGAAAAACTGACTGAAGCTGAATCCAGACAAAACAGAAGTACTTAATGGTAGGGGCCCCTAAACCAGAGATTGGGGTGAGACCGCCAGTCTTGGATGGGGTCACACTCTCCACCAAGGACTGTGTCCGCAGTCTGGGGGTGCTCTTGGACTCGTCGCTTCACATGACAGATCAGGTGAATGCTAAAGTCAGGGGAGCCTGTTATCAGCTTCGGTTGATATGTCAGCTGCACCCATTCCTGGAAGCAAGAGACCTAAAGACCATAGTACATGCACTGGTAACCTCACGACTCGACTTCTGTAATGCACTCTACATGGGGCTACCCTTATACCTAACTCAGAAACTGCAACTGGTACAGAACATGGCAGCCAGGTTGATCACTGGAAGATCAAGGAGTGATCATATTACTCCGATTTTAAAATCTCTTCACTGGCTGCCTATTGGTTTCCGAGCACAATATAACATATTGGTAATGACCTTTAAAGCCCTACATGGCATGGGCCCAACTTACCTAAAAGGACCGCCTCTTCCCATATAATCTGCCCCATTCCCTCAGGTCCTCTGGGAGGCAGCTTCTTCAATCAACAAGAACTAGATTGATGACAACCTCCCAGAGGACTTTTTCTGCTACTGCTCCGAGACTCTAGAATGCCTTGCTGGGAGAGATCTGTCAGATATCTAGCTTAGATAGCTTTAAGAAAGCTATCAAGGTGGATTTCTTCTGGCAGGCTTATCCAGAAGAGAGTTAACTAGACTTGACCCTCCCCCATTAAGTGCCATCTCCCTTTTTCTACATGTAACTCTGAGGGGATAATTTGTCCCAGCTATAAACTGGGGGTGTTTCAGTGCTTTTGTCCAATTAGTAGTGCATGTTATTGATTATTGTTTAAAATATTAGATTTTAAACTGCTTGATTTAATTGTAATTTTAAAGGGAGGTTATATGATTGTTATATACTGTGAGTGTGCATTTTTAATGTAAGCTGCCTGGATAGTTTCAGCTAAAGGCGGGGTATAAATAAAATTTTATTATTATTATTATTTATTCTCTGTGTCCAAGTCTGCTCTTCATATAATATTTTCTGCAAACAAGTTAAGCAGATAGGGTGAAAGGCTGCAGCCTTGCCTGGCCCCTTTGCCAATTGGAAGCCATTCTGTTTCTCCATATTCTGTTTTCACATCAAGACAATCAGATGTAGTGAGACTCCCATTTCTTTAAGAGCATTCCATAGCTTTTCATGATCTATGCAATCAAAGGCCTTGCTATAGTCTATAAAGCACATGCTAATTTTCTTCTGGAATTCTTTGACTTGCTCCATTATCCATGGTATGTTTGTGATGTGGTCCCTAATGCCTCTTCCTTTCCTGAACCCTATTTGGACCTCTGGAAAATCTCCCTCCATATATGATTGGGTCTATGCTGCAAAATTTTGAGCATAATTTTGCTTGTGTGAGAAATTAATTCTATGGTCTTGTAATTACTTCAGTCATTTGTCTCCTGTTTGTGGATGGGAATGTATGTTGTGTGTACATTTCCAATTTGTTGGCCACTGTTTTGTTTTCCATAGTTGTTGGCATATTTTAGTTAGCACTGGAATTGATTCTGTTTGTGTGATATGTAGCAGTTTGATTGGGATGTTGTCTGTTCTTGATGATTTATTCTTTCCAGTTTCTCTGAATGATGCTTCCACCTCACTTTCCAAAATTTGTGGTTCATCTTCCAGTAATTATGGTTCTTCATTCCATGTGTCATTCATTTCTCTCTCTCTCTCTCTTTTCTGTGTATTGCTCCCATCATCTTTTTTGTGGGATATATAGCGGGATCATAAATTGGTCAGTAGGAATTTGTGCAGAATCATGGGTCAGATCAATGACAGATTCAGTACTTGCAGCCATGGGAGTTATTTTAGGTACAAAGTAACTGAAGAGGAGTTTACACATCTCCTCCTCCCTTCCTCCTCCTCTTTTCAGGTGACATTTGCCAGACGTGACATTATTGGGGAAAAAAAGTAATAAAGTTTTGCTAGCTTTATATCTTCAGACAGTAGCAATATCAACTGAAGTGGAACGTTGTTGTTGTGAGCCCTCAAATTGTTTCTGACATATGGCAATCCTAAGGTTCAGAGGAATGTTTGCCAGTGCTTCCCTTTGTGGCTGAGAGAATTTGATTTGTCTAAGGTCACCCAGTGGGTTTCCAGGGCCAAACAGGGATTCAAACTCTGGTCTCCAGAGTCCTAGTCCAATGCCCAGACTACTGCACCATGCTAACATGGGCCCATATATTTAATGCGACAAATATCAGTGACTTTTAATATGAGCCAGCTTATACTCTGCAACTTCTTATGAGGAGCAGATGGTCTTTGTTGTGGGGGCCCTACTCTGCCTCAGAGATTTTTCAGATTAGGTGGTCTGTAGTATATATGAGTTCTTGCTACATGTCATTTGTTTGGATGTTTGTTTGGGATGTCAAAGTTGCTAATACACTTCCTGAGTGCAAACCTCAGGTTATTAACACACCCGCAGATTCCCACAGTTTCTTATTTGAAACATCTCTTGTTTTAGCAATATAATACCAGTTCTTCAATTCTCATTTCATGCTCCTTTCCATTCCCACCCACCCAAAGAGGATGTTGATCAGTCATTCTCTAAAATGAAGGGGAAAGGGAAAAGTTAACATGCCAGTGAAGAATTATGAAGTTTCTATTTTGTCGCCTGATAAAAAACAGAGGTGAATAAGCTCTTTCTCTCTTCATTAATTTAACAATCATTATCTCCTTTACTAGTAACTTGAACAGCAACATTTCTGATGCCTTTATATGAAACTCAGGACCAAGATATGTATTAAAAAATTTGTCTCTTTGCACATAGGACTGGTTTCTAGGCAAACATAAATTATCCTGTTTTATGTGTGTGTGTATATAAGTTTTATAGAAAGAAATTTTCATTGTCCTGATTTCAATCAGGCCTACTTATCTAACAAGTAGAGGAGGTTTCTTCCCATCTATTAAAAAAAATTAAACATTTTGGAATGGGAGTGAGTAAAAAAAGCTCAATTAGTGTCATCCAGCAGGGATGAAGAAATTTGAAAAAAGGCTTAAACCTCCTTCATATGTGTATGTTGATTTCAGTCTGACCAGGTGTGGTGAATATCAGGAGGCAGCTGAGGACCAACCAATAGAATTCAAGCTGGGAGCACTTGAAAATTCCAGCTGGAGTGGAGAGTTGGGAATTTGACAATTGAAGAGAGTTAAGCCAGAGAGAGAGGGCTGTGTTTTGGGGAGTTCCTGAGGGAACTGTAATTTTATTAGTTAGAGTCCAGATGGGAGGGACTCGGAACACAAACAGGACTCTAAAGAAGGGAGTTGCTGAAGTGTTCTCTCCTGAGAGATATTGGGCCTTTGCAGACAGCTAGAAATAGTGCATATTGAGTCCACTTTAACTGTCCTGGTTCAGTGCTAAGGAATCATGGGAATTGTAGTTTATTGTGGCACCAGAGCTCTCTGACAGAGAAGGCTCAATGTCCCAGAAAAAAATACAGTTCCCATGATTCCCTAGTACTGAGCCAGGATAGTTAAAGTGGCCTCAATTTGCACTATTTCTGGCAGTCTGTAAAGGCCCATTGTTAGCCAGTGTGGTTGAAGTATTAAAAGTGAAGTGGAAACAAACATTGTTATAGGTAACCAAGCAAGCATACAGTAACAAGCTTTGATACAAGTTATAGTTATTCCATGCTATGTTAAAATAAACTTTTGTTCTTATTTAAATATCACTTGGCCTACATTTTCTGAATAAATCACACTACTAACAGTTTAAAGTTTGGTGTGGAACATGATACAAAGAATAGTGTGGGTCCTTTACACATAATTTGGTGGCAGGGGTGGGATAACAAGTTCTACTAGGACTGCCATCCAGATAGTCAGTGGAAAAGGTGAAAGCTACACCAGAAACATGCAAGATATGTTTTAAGGGTGTTATATTCATTCATTCCTTCATTCATTCACTTGGGAAGGAAGCAGACGGGCGGCCATGGGCTGCCCCGGGAAGCTGCGCCGTGGGGCCGAGGTATCCCCACACCTCAGCCCCATGGCGCACCTTCGCTGCCCCTGGAAAGGAGCACTAAATTGGCACTCCTTTCACAAGTCGCCGAAGGTGCACCGCAAAAGCTTGCAGCACACTTTCTGCAACTCTTCCGCTGCAGCGTGTCTGGACGCTGCAGTGTGAGGTGCTCCTCGGAGCGCTGGCTGTGCAGAGGGCCAGCTGCCCCAAGGACAACCTGGGGAAGGGGTTGGGGCACTGATCATGTGGCTGCCCTCCCCTTCCCTGCCCCCAAAACAGCTCAATTGGCTGTCTGCTTAGTCCCTTACTCACTCACTCATTCATTTTGTATGGCACCTTTCTCCCAACATGGGATTCACAGAAGCTTTTTAAAAAAGCTAAAACAAGATAATGCTAAACATCTGATAACAAAAAATAAAAAAACAAGCAAACTCCAAAATAATTAAAATGATCATATTAAAACATCATTATATTTTTAAAAGTATAAAATAATTTAAAATCATAACAGTAAAGTTAAAAAAAAAACAGCATGCACACCATAAATAAAAGCCCTGAAAAAATTAATCATTAAGGGAATGCCTACACAGGTCAATTACACTGGTTTTCCCCAACTTCTCACTTTGACCTTTCTACATGACACAGGGTCAAATCCCCAATTTGAGTGTGGACCATCTTGACAAAGTAAAGCCAGTTTCACACTCAATTCGCTCTGTGCCCTGCATAAATCAGATGTTAAAAACTCACCATTTGCTCCACATGGTTCACACATACACAATCTCCGCAAGGGATTACTGAAGTGACTAGTTTTATCCAATTTTGACAAAGAGAATAAAGTTATAGCCATTTTTAGGTTGATGAGAAATGTGAAACTAATTCAGATTTCCAAATTTTTAGTTTTGGTTCTGAACCTGAATCAAGGTAGACTAGCTCCAACTGGAAATGGGACATTTTTGAAGAGCAGAACTGGGTTCCAGATCAAATCTGGGGTTCAGGCACAGCCATAACTGCTAGGCATTTAAGGATTTCTCCATTTTTCATAAACATGAAATATGTATTTATCAGTAACAACACAGTATTCACAGATTATTTGAGAAAGAGTAGGCTTAGAGAATTTAAACGAATAGGCACATGCTGCAGTGCATACAAATAGGATTATTAATTAAGAAACGAGAGTCATTTTATGTTCAAGCTTAAAAGAAAAGGGAATATCTGCAAGTGATGTTTAAAAAAATAAGCATTATTTGAGCTGGCAATGGTAAACTCCCTCTAAAGAAACTTGCCAAGAAAACCCCATGAAACATTCACCTTAGGGTGAACATTCTCACCATGTCAGAATTACTTGAAGGAACACAACAACAACAACAAAATTCTCTACAGAATAGCTGTGTTGGGGGGAGCCAAAGGATCCCTTTGTGTGTTTTAATGTTACCAAACTCGCTGTAAATTAGATAAACAACAGAGCAAATAGGTCCGAATACAGGTGCAACAGCATGGAAGAAAAGCCCTGTTCTCAGATATATTCATCTGTTCCCTATGCAGAGGGTGTCACCCCGTGGGATGGTACACCCATGGGTGTGTGTGTGGCTGCCTTCCGAGTTCTATGCGGCAACCGGGACTCAGAAGGCCTGGGGGGGGAGCATCTGCTTTCTGAGAGGATTGAGTGTGCACCCCCACCTTGCCATGCTATGCTGTTCTACTCATGAGTAGACTAGCACCACACCAGCAACCTTTTTGGCCCCACCCACAGAAGCCCCATCCCTCACACTGGATGACACCCCAGATGGGGATGCCACTCCTCCCATGTAACTTTCACTTTGAAAATGGAACTGTGACAATTTGAGGCAGCACTAAATTTGCTCAGGAGTATGTAGCAAACCATGTACAGGCCATCTTCAAAACAGTAGTACTTGTTCCAAGACAGTGTCTGCATGCAGCAAAATAAATTTTACTGCCTTGTTCCTGCAATGACCTGTTGAGACAATGCACAGGGGCCAAAAACACGGTCCACTCCATGGTCCAAGGAAATACTTTTAAACAAAGAAAGTCCTTTGTTTTTGCTTTGAAGCAGGGTATGCAGACTGTGTTCTGGTGTGGGAACAGGGGAAAGAGCATTGGCAGGTGGGCAGAAAAGTTCAGGAGGAGATGTGTGGCCAGTGTGCAGACAGTGGGAGTGTGCAACAATGTTGTGGGTATTGGCCTATTGTGGGTGTGGGCAGCTCCTCCATTCTATGGATCCAGAAGCCCTGATGGTTAATCTGGGGTTTCCTATCAATAGATACATGGCCTAACTCTACCACCTTCATTGTTTATCTACAGCTTACCTGACAGGTGTCATCATAAAGCCCTATGATTTGGTGGCTGAAAATGTTACCAGTCAACTCTTTCTTCTTCTTGAGGGTGTCAAAATGATTCAGATAATATTAGTTATTTATGAATCTTCATAAAGTGTAATGCATGAACCTCAGCTCTAAGGAGGGTGATTCTAAGTCAGACAGGCTTCCCAAGCCTTTCAAATACATACTTTCACTTGTACTAATACTGGCCATTGTATATTTCAGAAATGCGCAAAGACAGCTACTTGACAAATGCCAAACATTCTGTAATGCTGAAGAGCACCAAGCCAGCAGTTGTTATGCCTGCCCTATGCCCATTGTTCCAACTTCCTTTCAGATATAATTATTCTGACACTTGCGACCTCTGTGTCTGCTCCACCCAGTGCAGATGTTAAACTGTCTGCCACAGAAATCCTGGTGAATCCAAAGGATGCTGCTATTCAGCTCTTTTTAAATAAGTTTTCATGTTAGATTTCTCCACTTAAGTTCTTTGGTGTTGTTCTTTGGGGATTGTTAATTTGGAACATATTCTTCCTTTGCAAAGTGGCACATTTCATTGTCTGTGTTTTGTAATGTGATACCCTTGTATGTTTCATACCCATAGCTTGCTAAGCTATGCACAATATATATAAAATGGCATGGCACCACAGGCGATATAATCCTGCAATCTGGAACTTAAATAATGTCATTTTTCATATATGATTTTTGGTTATTCAATCCGTACTGGGGAAGTTTGCCATGGATCTGGACATTTTAATTTGACTCCCTTCTCATTTAGAGCTTTCTATTGATATTATTGTTGTTGGTATGATTTCCAGTGTGCCTGCTACCAGCTGGAATTATTTAACAGTATAGTTTTAGACATGTAAGGAGGTTTACACACCAGAAGTGGAAAAGGAGCACAGCTCCAGATGTTGTTAGATAACCTCATAGTTAACAGTGAGGAAAGCTGGGTTATATAGTCCAATATCTGGAAGGACATATTGTTCTCTCCTCTGCTACATATACTTGGGTAGGAGTAACCTCCACTGAAAACATACCCTCCAAGATTTGACAGATGAAAACTCAAACACATGTGGTCAAACAACATCAGAGTATGGGCAAGGTGATATAGGATATTAATATGGAAGAATAGAGGCTGCAGTAGTTTGTTTTTGCCTGAGTCTACAAGGATTTGGCCACCTTTTGTCTCTCCCCCAGCTGAACTTTGAACTCAGTTTCCAGCAACTGAAATAAGCTGAGGACAAAGAAGGAAAGTGGGAATAGCAGAGAGAAAGTGGGACATTTTAAAAGCAGCTGGAAAGGGGGAATGGCAGAGGATTAATCAAGACTGTCAAAACCAAATTGGTAAAGTTGGAGGATATGTAAAAACAATAGAACATTTCTGAGTAGATCTACATTGGCCAGCACTACAGGTCTGACATCCTATACTTAGGAGGAAGTCCCATCAAAGTCAGTGGAACTTACTTCTAAGTGTGTGTTGTATGATTGCATTATAAATCTACTACAGTTTACTGAAGAAACGTTTTTGATATAGAATTGCATTACAAACACATTCAGAAACACCTCAAGACAATCAAGGAATCTTAAGGAATCCAAGGTCTGCTTTTTCCTTGTCAAGAACTTAATTCTTAACTGGAGCCATGTGAAAGACTGGATATGCAAGCTTAAATTTGCTGGCCTAACTATGCCCAAGAGGCTTGCTGTCTGGTTAGTAGGATCAACAAAAGAAACAATAAAGCATTTTTATTAGCCTTGAAGTCAGACCACTGGGACTTTTTTCTTTCCAGGGAAGGGCCCACCCTACATATATTTCATAAATTAGCTTCCTCCTGCCCAATCCATTTAAACAACAAAAAGAAAGAAGGAATGAGAGAAATAAAAGAGTCAGCATTACTATGGGATTTTCCCTCACTTAAGAATCTTGTACATACTTGCATAATATAATTCAAATGGTTTTAAACAAAATGTTAAAGGGATGGAATCTAAGGAGGACATGAACATGGTTTGTACCCTAATGTCTTACAGTATATCTCTTAATTTAAGATGCTACAGTTCTAAGAAGTGAGACTGTATGCTTGAGCTGCATGACATCAGATTTTTGGTGAAATAATAATGTGATCGAATGCTTCTTTTAAAAAAACTGAACACAGAAATAATGACTTTATTTGGATGAAATCTAAAAGCATTCCCTTCTCAATGCCAGAGATTATTTAATATTATTAATTAACTCCAGTCACATCCCACTATCCTGCTAATGAGCTGAAGGTAGCTTGAGTGAGTTTCTTCCTCTCTGCTTTATTTTCACAGCAACCCTGTGAGGCAGGCAGGGCTGAGAAATAGTGAGTGGTCCAAGGAACCTGTATCTGATTGTCCCATTTCCTAGGATACATGCTAATACCATATTCACTCACTTGCTGGTGGCCTGAGGATTTAGGGAGATATTGTCCAAAAAACATTTTCCATGCTCTAAGACAGGGGTAGGCAACCTAAGGCCCGGGGGCCAGATGCAGCCCCCTGAGGCCTTTGGACTGGCCCCAGGCTGGTCCTGCACCGCCGCCGCTGCCCTCCACCGCCCATCATGATGATATTGATTATTGTTGTTATTACTTGTTCT
>CM034701.1:225441595-225459867 GCA_020142125.1 Phrynosoma platyrhinos | reverse complement strand
CACATTAAAGTTTATGATTCCCCCAAGTAATTGTGGTGGTGGTGTGCCTTCAAGTCATTTCCTTAATGTGGTAACCATAACCAACCTTATCACAAGTTTTTCTTGACAGAATTTGTTCAGAGAAGGTTCGCCACTATTCCCTTCCTCTCAGGCTGAGAGAATGTGACTTGTCCAAGATTGCCCATGGGGTTTCCATGACTGAGCGGGGATTTGAACCCTAGTCTCCTTGTGTCCTAGTCCAACACTCAAACCACTATAAACAAACCACACTGCCAGTCTGAATTGCATTTGCCAAGGATAAATCTTCCTACTCAGTGGAAACTAGCTATGTCTTTCAAATAGCACATATATAAAAATTTCTTTTAAGATAATTGAATAGTATCTATTGGAACATCTATTTTTAACAATTGGCAAAAGGTGATTTTAAATTTATTTTGTTAAACAAATTTATAAGGTAACGTGGCAAACCACCAATCTGTACAGACAAGACTAAAAATCTCCTTCATACCAGTTTAGAACAGTTAATTAACATGCCAATTTTACTGCAAACGTTCTGCAATTTCTGGAGATGAAGGGAATCAAAGCATTCCAAAAGGGTGCTATAATTCCCAGATACTGTACTAAATCTGAAAAGTAGGGAGGAGGTGGATGATGGTCAAATAATGCTAACAACAATTAGCTTCAATGAGGAGGTATCATAAAGTTTTAATTATCACCTTTTTAAAAAATTGACAGAAAGTTTGTTTTGATTTGTAGCTGTTAACTTTTCTCTATGTAGTCACCATCCAGATTTAAACAATTTCCCCCAGTGTTTCTTGACCCTCCGAATACCGTTATTGTAGAAGTCTGCAGACTGAGCCTTAAATCATTCTTCCACTTCATGAATGACATCATCTCTGTTGTTAGATTGGTGACCCCGCAATGGATTTTTCATTTTTGGGAAAAGAAAAGGTCACTTGGTGATGATGACACTGACAAAATTTCATCAATATACCATAATAACCTCCAGGTAATAATTATTACTTTACGTATTTCTCCATCTTACACTTTAGTCACTTTTGTCACAACCTGTAAGAAAAATAAAGGACACAATGAGCTGATTTTCTCAACATCATGCACTTAGGGACCAATGATGACACTGACAAAATTTCATCAATATGCCATAATAACTTCTGGATGATAATTATTACTTTACAATACTCCCTCTTAATAAAGTGCTGAGATTGTACAGCAAGCAACACATGTTGGGTAGCATTGCCCAGTTCTGAAGAAAAAACCTCCCCCATCCTCCACCCCCAGACCTCCGCCCCCAATCTCCCTATACCCTTTTATTTTAATGTCAGGCTAAGTTCAATCAAATTTCCCTCATTCCTTGACAATCTAGAGGAAACATATTAGCAAGTCCACCCTCTAAAGCATTATTTACTCAAGCCTGGCCTTGACAACAAGCAATCTCGATAAGGTGCCTGGATTCCTATAGAGAAAATGAAACAATAAACACAGAAATATGAGGAAGAAATTACACCCATTAAATACGTGGGTACTGATGAATGATATGATGGCTGCCTATTCAACTTGGAAATTTTACACATGATTGAAGCTTTATTTAGTCTAATGAAATGTGCTTCCTGAATATTGCATCTGAGTGACTGCATGACCCACTGGACAAAGGAAAGTATTATGTGATTAGACTGAGATCATTCTCATTTAAAGTCATTGTGATATGATTTTAAGGCTTTTTAATTAGCACCCAATACTTTCATGTCCATTGTTTCTTTTATTGCCAAAATTCCTGTCCTTGCCCTTCCACATACTCTTCAAGAGAGAAAAAGTTAACAAAAATACTATTTTTTTCTCCTTTTTAAAAAAAAAAAGGGAAAAAAGAAAACCTTACTTGTTCTTGTGAGAATTCTCCACAAGTTACAATTGCATGTGGTGTGGTGTTTTCTAACAGTATTGCAGTTGTCCTGTAGGAATCCTTCATTTTGACTGATAAATTACTGGAGGCCTTTCCAAACAGCAGGCTCCAAGCTGTGAAAAGCTGGAAGAAATGCATTTCCATTCAGTCAAACACTCTGGGAAATCAACATGGCCACCTCCTAGTGCAAACTATGGAAAGAAGCCCACTCTAATGAAGAGACAACAAATTTCAAAGGAGTGGGTTTACAGTTAAGACTATGGAGAATCTGGTTCTTCCACACAGATATTATGTTCCAGATAAATAATGTAAGTGAATGTGCATTCCCATACTGTCCAACATTTCACGAATAAAAAATGAAACACGTGTGGCCAGGCAACATCAGAAAGTGGTGAAGATGGCAAAGATTATTACTGAAGAAGAACACACAACTGGGACAGGCTGCAGCAGTTTGTTTTGCCTGAGTTTACAGGGAAAGGCAAGATTGTGCCCTCTCTTCTCCTCTCTCCTATGCTGACTTACCTGATTGCAACTATTGTTACACTTGGAACTCACTTTGCACCAATGGAAGTAGATTTTCGCCCTACACTCTTGAGACGGGGCTAGGTCACTTTATCTGCTTTGGCTGCCTCCTGTTGCATTCTGGGACTTGTAGTTTAGGAAGGGGCATTTAGAATATTCAGCCAAAGAGCTCTTAAGCCTCACTGAACTACAAACCCCAGAATGCAACAGGAGGCAGTCAGAGTAGTTAAAGAAACTTAGCAGAATTTTAAGAGTGTAATGCAATAATATACAAAGTTTGCTGAGAAAAAAGGGGTGGGGGGCAAAACAGCCAAAAGGTGGGACAACTAAAGATAGATTAGGATTGTCTTTGCCAAACTGGGACAGTTGGAGATATGCAGTTAAAAAGTCATCCTCGGTGCAGGGAAGGGGAGGGGCAGCCGCACACTTGGCGCCCCATCCCCCTCCTGAGGTTGTCCTTGGAGCCGCTGGCCCTCCGCACAGCCGGCGCTCCGAGGACGACCTCCTGCCACAGTGTCCGGACACGCTGTGGTGGAAGGGTTGCTGAAAGTGTGCCACAATGTTTTACGGCGCACTTTTGGTGACATATGAAAGGAGCGCTATTTTAGCACTCCTTTCCAGGGGCGCCGACGGTGCACCGCTGGATCGAGGCATGGGGATGCCTCGGTCCCGCGGCGCACCTTCCCAGGGCAGCCCATGGCTACCCGTCTGCTTAAGCCCTTACATAACATTCACATCACTGTGGCTTCTAGCACAGAATTGCTTCTCTTGCATTATACTATCTAGCAACAGCTGAAGGTGTGACATGAAACTTGTTTGCACCAGCTGAAAATATGCTCAACAGAGTTATTCAATTGATACCAGATGTAGAGCTGGATCAATCTTTTAAATACCATTCATTCTTTATATCTCACTTGGCCTTCATTAATTGACTCCTATAGCAGTGAAACTTGTTTTGTATGTACTCAGCTCCATCATTCTATCCGCAGAGACCAGCCTAGAGTTTAGAGTGAGTCATTAAAATCATGCATTAATCCTATATTCCATCCCCCCCTCCATCCAAATAACCTTTGCCCAAACACATTTTATAATGCATTTTTATGTGATACTGAGGTTTTGGCACTATAAAATGATTTTGGTTAATGAATTTCAGGTGGTATTTTAAAAGTAAGAGAGGAGAAAGGAAGTGCAAGATGGCAGTTTTGCCTCTTGGGGCTTTAAAAATCAATTTCTTCTCCCACCAATTCTGCTGCTGCATGGGGATACACATACTTCAAACAACTTCTGTATGGTGCTTGCATGAGTGAAGGTATACACTGCATGACTATTAAATTGGCCTGAATCTATCTGTGGCCCATAGTGGTAAAGTCTTTGCCTATAACTTGGCATAAGGATTTGTTGAAAAGGCAGATTAGAGCCATGGACTAAGGGAGACCAAGGAGCTTATCACACCACTAAAATAAAACATCTTACCTCTCCCAAATTCAATTTTAATTCAGGCAGCATCCAGATACTATTGCAGGGATTTTGTGTCTGAATCTTCTGCCCGGATCCAACCTGGGTCCCAGGGGTGCTCAGCGCACCTCTTTTCAAAACTGGGAATTTTCCCGACTTTAAAAAATGGCCTCCAGAATGCTCCTGGGACTTGGGCTAGACCTGGGCTGGACACAGGCAGTGGATTCAATGGCAAAATCCTGTGATAGTATCTAGGTGCCACCCGAATTAAAATTGAAATTCGGGAGAGGTAAGATGTTTTATTTAGTGATGCAATAAGCTCCTAAGACATACAGTCAAACAGAGTCATTATTATTATTATTTTTTTAAAAAGCACTATGTTTTCAAGAGTGAACTCAGATGTTTTCTAGCTTGATAAATCAGGGTCCCCAGGAATCCCACCCATCCTGTGCACAAAACATCCTTTCACCATGTATGCACTTGCAAACATCCTCACTTATGGCTATTTGGAATGACAAAACTGCCAGTGGTCACCATTTATTTCTAACTAGCATTCAGATAGGGAACTAGAAGAGAAATTACAAATGTTCTGACAGCAAATGGTGATTTTATATGCTATGGCTCTGAATGTGAAAAAAAGAAACAATTGCCTCTGTTCTCAACAGACATGTTAAGACTTTTCATAGAGGCATATTGGAAAACATCAGTGTTAAGCATAACAGAAAGGGTCAGAAAATGGCAATCTCCCATATAAAATAACCACTTTCAGAAGGTGCACTTATATTATTTGAACCTTCTGATCATTGAAATGAACAGTTGTGCTTCCATGCTGCCCAATAGCAAGTAACAATGCATACACTTTTGTTCTCTTTAGGTGAATTTTGATTATAGTAATACTAGAAAAAGTACTCAGCTACACAAAATGGTACTTCAGCCACCCTGGTCTGTAACCTCTGCTCTTTCTTCTCTCCCATCTCTCCCCCCCCCCCACTTCCTACTAGTCTTTATCTCCTTCCATCCTATTACTTGTTGAGCCTTTCCTTCTGCCTTCCTTATCAGGCAATGGTTCTCCCCACCATAACTGTTCAAAATGTTTGGGAGCCCTGCAGGTGTAAGCATTATATGGAGCTGCCTATAAGTCCTCTGGAGGAATAACTATCTGAAGTCTGAGTTCAGCTTCCTCTTTGCCAGTTAGGAAAGATTAAGAAAGTCTGCTACCCTGTGAGTGAAGAGAATTCTTCAGGCTACAGACAGATTTTAATTAACTAAAATTAATCAACTGTTTAAAAAACAAAATAGCCCTGGGGTGTGTTATCCTAGGATACCACTGGTATCCATGTCAAGTTTCAGGAGTTTGTGTTTAATAGTCTTGGAACTCTGTGAGACAGACAGCACACACACATACATTTTTATTGTTACAGATTTTGGCTATCCTTCAGCCCATTTGGAAGAGTTTGCTTTGATTTATTACTGATAAGATGCATATGGAATATAGTTATAAATATGTGTGTATGTTAAAATGCATATTCACATACATTTTTAAAAAACAAGAATTGTTTTGCTCCTGCCATCACATCTCATTCTAACAAACTAGCAATGCTGGTGATGCTCACAAATAAAGGATTCACAATATGGATAAATTTTTATAACTTACAATCCTGAACTCTATTGGTAGCCCCAGTTTGAGTAGAGTCATTGAATTGATAGGATTCAGGTCTTAATATGTTTGTTTGTTTGATGGAAATCAGGTCCCTGTGACCTGAAAAACTCCTGTTACCTGTAATTACCAGTTATATGTATTTTGAACTAAAATCTCACTTTCAGATTTATCATTTATCAGACTAGACAAGCAAAGTTGATTCCTGTTTTTGGCACCTACTCATAATTTGGTTACTTGAGCCCCATTGTCTGGTCTCATGGGAAGGGTGGATAGCTCTATCAATGTGTATTTCTCCCACCTTTGGTTTTTCTTTTTCCTTTATAAAAAATAATAAAATAATCTCATTTCCCTGTATTTGGGAAAATTTACATTCTTTGCAAAAAAAGATTGATAAATAAAATCAATAAAATGCTCAAACATCTGCACTGGCCAAATTCAGAAGGTAGAGCTAGAACCCCCATAGGGAGAAGAGTATGCTGCAATGAAATGCCATGTAGTGTTATAGATGAGCAGCCAGTCAAACAACAACACCGCAGAGTTGGCAATCTTATGTTAGCCCCACAAACAATCCCTTGGTCAAACAATCCCTTGGTCAAACAGACCAGATTTCAAAAGCATACTTTTAGAAGCTTAAAGCATTCAAAAGCCCTCTACTTAGATGAGTGAATTTGGAACTCTCTTTTTATCTCACATTTGCTTTCGTGCTTTCACCTTTCTGTCATGTGGATAAAAAAATTTGTGAATTTGAAAATGTTGTTTCTTAATACAAACTGAATGAATTTCTTACCCATCCCTTTCTTGATGAAAAGCAGTGCTTCCTTCTACAGTTGGCGTTCCACATTTGTGGCTTTGACTTTTACATATGTGATTATTTGCAGATTTGATAACTATGTTCACTCTAGGAATCTCTAGGTCCCTCAGTGCAACTCTTCTGGATATGACCATAGAATCATGCTGGAGGACCTAGAGATTCCAAGAGAAAACAATTATCTTGGCATCTATAGATCCTCCAGTGCAATTCTAGGGTCTAGGGTCAACCTCTGCTGAATGTTGGCCAACAGAGTTGTGCTGATGGACCTAGAGATTTTTAGGAAGGTGTTCTCTCAGGTTTAAAAAAAGTGTGCTTTTTTATTTACACACACACACACACACACACACACACACACACACACACACACACACTTTTCATGGGGGTCCTGTGCCCCTAACCCCAGTGAATATGGAGGACCCACTGTAGTTGCATTTTCAACTAGTCTCAGCATTGCTACGCTCTGTTGCTGTTCCTTGGTGATTTCATGAAGTCCTACTGCCTGCCCCTTCCCACAAAGCTGTATGTCATAGCTTTTGCATCTCACTCTGTGCCTTGGGAACAATAGGATACATTGTAAAAGTAACACATTTACTTTTTTACCTCTTACTGGTAATCCTCTGCCATCATATCCAAAGACATTTCTTTGCTGCTTTGACAGCCAGGCCAAATAAACAGGCAAGGTTGATCTAGCAACATTTATTAAGCAATATGCAGAATAAATATTTTGACTATAAATGTGCTCATACAAGCCTGTAGCTAAAGTTTCTTGTTCTTTGTCTCCTTTTTATTTTAGGTTACAACAAATCACCCCAGATCTACCCTTAATTCAAATTCCTACCTACTCTATCATTTCCCACCTATCCCTCAGTCAGCGGTTCTTGCTTCTCATCCTCCCTTTTCAGCTGACCCATTTTCTTTTCCCAGTCAATCAACATCCAGAACACTCCTACATTCTAACATCCTCACCCACTCACACGCCCTGATCTCACACCTTACACCTTACCTTACCTGATGTGCTCTAAAATACCAATTTATAATACACCATATAGCATAACCACACTGAGCCAGCATGATGTAGTGGTTTGAGCAATGGAATATGACTCTGGAGATCAGTATTCATTTCCCCCATTTGGCCATGGAAAACCACTGGGTGACCTTGGATTAGTCACACACTCTCAGGCCCAGAAATCTCCACTCTAGGGTTGCCATAAGTTGGAAATGACTTGAGAACACATGATGATGACAACAACAAAGAAAATCTTGTACAATCATGTAAAACAGTCCATTACTACAGTGTAGCTCATCACTACCATAAGATGCACATTCTACCATTCTTCAGAATGGCAGAAGACATTTTTTACAAAACATTTTGGAGAGAAAGCACTTAACTAGTGGTCCAAATATGATTTAGACAGAAGAGTGTGCAGACAAAGGCAGCCTAAGACAGGCTCGACCCTGACTTTAAAAGTGTGGTTTTAAAAGTTGCATATTACTGGGAGTGAATGGCATCCTGACAGTGAGCTAAAATGGTGAAACTCCAACTTGGGCCATTGTAACCCACTTTTTTGGTCATTGCAGAGGAATTATGACATACAATAGTGATTCCCAAATTCTGGCCTTCCAGGTGTCCAAAATACCCGAAGGACCAGAGTTTGGGAATCAATGCCATACAACAGCCAAAATACTGCTCCAACCTACCTTTTCAGCATCCCTAAAGGCCTAAGCAGACTGCCAGAAATAGTGCACATTAAATTGAGGCACTGCCCTGGCTCAGTGCTAGGGAGTCATGAGAATTGTATTTTTTTCTGGGACATTGAGCCTTCTCTGTCAGAGAGCTCTGGTGCCACAATAAATTACAGTTCCCATGATTCCCTAGCACTGAGCCAGGGCAGTGCCTCAATTTAATGTGCACTATTTCTGGCAGTCTAAAGACACTCACTTCCATGGAGGTGAAGAGTAGGGCTATCAGTAGAAATGCATGCAACTATTTTCCTTTATCTGGACACACAGAAAATATCATGCTCAGGGACCTCTAGAGACCTCCTGAACATGCCTGTCACCACGTATCTAGCACATTTCTGAGGCAAAGTGCACTTGTTTCACAACTCTTGGAAGGTGTGAAATGACTGACTTTGGTGGGGTTGCAGACTGCCAGAAATAGTGCAAATTGAGTCCACTTTTAGGGTTAGGATTAGTGCTAGGGAATCATGGGAATTGGTTTTTTTCTGAGACATTGAGCCTTCTCTGTTAGAGAGCTCTGGTGCCACAATAAAATACAGTTCCCATAATTCCCTAAGCCTAACCCTAAAAGTGGACTCAATTTGCACTATTTCTGGCAGGCTGCAACCCCCCTTTGTCTAGAATCACAAACCATCAAAATTTTTCTCCATCTTTTCATATGGCCCGGCCCAATCTCCTAAGCTTCTGTTGTAGCAGAGCAGACATTTGCCAGATCCATCACAAGGATCTCAGCACCAGTAAAGGGCTGAAGAATAAAGTGGTGTTGAAAACAAGCCATTTGGAATAGGAAGAAGTCTCTTGCAGACTTGCAATGGCCCTTCTCATTATGTGTTAACAGCTGCCATGAAGAACATTATCAGCCGTTTATAGATGGATTTCCTTGTTTTTCCATGAATTTATGGCAATGACAAAAAGTAAATGTTCAGGGGCTGAAGTAGATGTTACACAGCAGGCTTGCATGGCAGACTCTCTGTGGTTTTAAATGAAAAGCAGCTGTCAGAAACTGCCACTGGGAGCTAAAGGATGGCAAGGAGAGGAGCAGCCTAACCCATTTCCCTTTCAGGTCATTTTCTTTCATACCATTCTTCTCCCACAACATTTTTTCACTCATGTGAGAAAAGATGCATCCTTAAGCTTCCATGCATTGTCTAGTTTGGCCCTAAGTATTATGTTTCTTGCTGCTTGAGGTCTATTTGGTATGTCATTTTTGAACAGATCCCATGGAAGAATATGTGAAAATTTCCCCTTGATAAGTGTACATAGGAAACATTTTGGGGACACCTCCAATTCTTGCAGCTCCTTTTGTCACTTTACTCTATCTCCACTGGGTTTCAAATGGCTGTTTCAGCCCAATTACCAGACATGGAACACATCCCCATTACTTCAATGTTTCAAATGGGGAGAATTAATATATTTTCTTAGTCCGCTTTCTAAATCAAATATGTGGCCTTCACAGCTCTCCAGCTCTCTTCTGCTCTCTTCTCTCTCCACCCCAATATTTTTCCCCAGCCAGATCCTCAGGGCTAACCTGCTAACCCATTACTGCTCTCTCATATTTCAGGATTGGAGAACATGTGGCTCTCCAAATACTGTTGTACCCCAAATTCCCATCAGCCTTAGCTAACACAGCCAGTGGTGAAGGATGGTGTGAATTGCAGTCTGGCAACACTGGGGATGGAAGGTGCCCAGTCCTACCCTAGTGGCTGCAGATGTCAGAAGATAATACCAGTAGTTTAATTTTGGGAAACTATGAATAATCAGTATTTAATCATTCTACTACTCTGCATCATTCTTTAACAATCTAGAAATAAGTGCTAAAAATTGTGAAATGACTGAAGACATCTTTTATTTTGCATAATAGATAGAAACACTATATTCTTTCACAATCCCTCCATAAGGGAGGTCTTAGGTGACAATCATCTTCATGGGATGTGAGGGAGCAGAAACAGACATAATTTGGAAAGATAGCTTTGCCAAGGGGGGGGGCTAGTCCTGCTCTTGTCACTCCTCCTCCCATTAACTTTTTTTCGATATTAACCCTGAAACACAAGTGAGAGTTAGCCAATGAAAGAATATTTGGTATCTATAATAAGCAGAGTGCAGTGAAGCCAATGCAATATGAGCTTGTGGTAGAAAGAGGAGAAAGTAATAAAGATGATATTCTGAGGTAAAAAAGAAGAATTTTTGTTGTTTCATCTTGGGAGAGGAAAGGAGATAGACAAAAGAAGATTACTTAAATTTCAATATAAGAGCACTAGGGCTGACTTTTATGTGTGGATGTTGGCTAGCATCCATCCTGAGATAGAAGCCTCATGGATGCTCTCTTTCCAGACAGAAAGACACTTTGGGAATTTAGTTCTATAGGCAGGGAGGAAGCAAAAAAAAAAAATAGATCAAAGAAAGAAACAGGGAGGTGAAACAAAAGGGCAGGCATGCTCTCTATAGTCCTGTCTCTCACTAGTCACTTCACAAGCCTTAATGCCTCTGCTTCCAACAACAAAGAAGTGGCATACCTGTTTAAAATGAGACCAAAATGATCAGACTTCTCTAGATGCCCCAATTCATCATAAACACTTGTGACTTGGTCACAGGAAATCAGCATAAAATGGTATGCATATTCTTATACTCCTAAAAATTTCATATCTTTTGTACACATTTCACCCAGCAGGAACATTTCTGGAAAGCAATTTCCACTAATATATGCCTTTTAGCAAGCAATTTCCCCTAATGTATTATTTTTCTTTTTAAATAGCGAACTTGATCTGAAAATTTGTAGAAGTAGAAGAAATTGAAGATTATTATATTCCAGTTTGTGTATTAGTTCAGAATATGTAAATTAGGTCACTTCACATTAAAATGCCTACCAAGAACATTTTTCTCCCATCCCTAATAAGTATCCCATCCCTGATACAGAATGTTTGTTTTATTTCTGACATTACTTAGCATTTAGCAAGTATTTTCCAAACTAAGCCTTCTCAGCCTCCTCCTCTTCCTTTTTGTTATGCTTTCTTAGCTCTGGAGATTGGAACATGCTTGCATACATAATGTGCACCTGAGCTCTAAAAAATCAAAAATCCAATGAAAATTGCAGTCATGCCCTAGTAAGCCTATCCTTTTGAAGACTGATGCACAATTTATACCGGCATTAATGCAATGCAATCATAACTGTCAGCATAAAAGAAAAGATGCTGGCAGACGTATTGTTTGGGTTGACTAGAAAGGCAAAGTTGTAGGTTACCTTTTCTGCTTAACATGCAGATTTTTTTTATGATGATGATGATTATAATGACTTTTGGTGGAATCAAACACTCCCTACCCCCTGTGCTAAACACGAACAGCTTTGTTATCACTTTGTAGGTGGTAAGGCTTTGTACTGATACAATTTATTTTAATTTATCAACTAATGAAGAAATACCATACAGACAGAGAGAAAAAGCAGAGATGTCCGAACACATACTGTGAGTTAGTTTTGTACATTGATAGAATTCAGCAGTACTCAGGTTGGGGTTCTTGTATCAAGGATATGTGGTGGATTTTCCCTGAGTAGCTTCTGTATTGTCACAGGCATCATTGTTCCCTGTATTTATACTGAGGCCTTAAACCAATAAAACTGACAGGAAACCAACAAGAATGGAAATTATGCATATTTTCTAAAAGACACAGGGCAGAAAAATGGAGCAAAGATATAGTATGCCCCCTCCCAGCTGAGTCTTGAAATCCTCTAAGGGAAGTAGTGATCTTTTCATTAGAAGTTCAGATGGAATATATACTGTGGCAAATAGTCAAACCCATCATTTCAATACAAGTTCATGTTATCTAGATTAAGGATGGTTGAGAACAGCAGTCTTTCCATAGCCTGACATGTGTTGGCCTGATAAATAGAACAAATGCTGCTTGAATATTGCACTTTGAAATTTGAGTTGGGGTTCTTGGTTCAAAAACATGTATATAAAAATGGTAATAAGTTTAGAAATAGATACTAGGAAATAAAGGACATTTATACAGCCCTATCATATTGAAATGAGAATTTAAAGCAGTTTTTAACTTAAAAATCACAAATTAAATGTAGAAACTGGAGAAAATATATTCATGCAAAGAGGCAAAACTGCCACTGTGGAAATAGATGGATGTGTCCAGCCAGAGTGTAGATAAATGATTTTTTTTAATACATTTGGCCAAATGCAAAAACTCCCATTATGGTGCAGTAAATTCATTCTAGTCATGTCTGTATCCATATTAGAGATGTGCATTTGGAATTGTTCTCATTTTCAGGCAGTTCAGCTCTTGTGTTCTGAATACCAATTCTTAGACTGTAATCTTTTCTCCATTCCCCTGGGAATCCACCCTATCAAAAACAGAGGGATTTACCTCCAAGTACAAATGACAGGATTGCATGGTTAAAACTTCAACTTGTGACCAGAACAGACTAAAGGGTCCCTGAGAATGATCACTAGGAAGGTGATCATTTTGTTTTAGTTGGTTTTTAAAAACAGAATTTACCATAATTTGCAAAATTCATATTACCCAGAGAATAAGGAAACAGAGAGGCAGAGGTAAAGCTATAGCTGCACTCTGTAATAGGAAAGCTCCAAATAAATATGAAATATGAAACTCCTGGACACTCCAGTTCTGCCCATTAAGAAATAAGGGCCAAAAGGTGGCTAGCATGCCATCCATACTAGGCAGCTGGCCTAGTAAGAAGGAGAACTAGCATTTAGATGGGAGAAAGCATGAAGTCAGGCATGCAGGTAGAAATGAACAGTATGAAGCTGTCTCCTTGATAAATCTCCCAGGAAAGAAGAAGGAAATGACAGAAATGATAAACAGACCAATTTGACTGATGTTCTAGATTGGGTTTGGGGTTTTCAAAATTATTGGCCAGAATAACAAGCTGGCTAATATAAGTCAGCATAGCCAATGGAAAATCCATTTGTTGTACACAAATCAGAAGGATAGCCCAAGCCCATATTTTGTGCCAAATTTATTCTGTTTAAACTGTTCAGCCATCACTGATTTGTGACTTCTGGACAAAATGCAGCTGTCACATGCACTTCAGGAGAAGCAGAGACTCCAAACAAGAACCCTAATGCAAATGCAAAGGCCTGTGAGGATGGCCTTTAGATGCTAAAAGCCTGAGAAACATTGCTTGATGACTCAGCCTCTGTGATTGTAATCTCTCTGCATTGTTGGCAGCAAAGATGATAACACCGAAAACCTTTGAGACACAAAATGAATTTTATTCCCTGAAACTGTACAGCTCCATGACTGGAGGGCCAAATAATGATTCAGCAGCAAGTGCACCTCCCACTAAAGAACCTCTAATTAAGTATTATTGGCTGGATGTGATTATCCTTATTTCTTTTTTTTTTTTTAATGCATCTTCTCTAGTACTAACCTCGGATGGAAACACCTGTCTTTCTAACTATGATGAGAGAGTGCTGTGTCAGAGATTTTCTCACAGTCAAATGTGTAGGGCCTCTCTCGTCTAATCTTATATTTTTGGGTCTCTACACTGTGGCAGAGTGGTGGAAATGGAAATCCATTTGAATAATCCTCAGGCAGAGCCAGCCCAAGACATTTTGCTGCTTGAGGCAGAATGTCAAATGGTCCCTTCATCCAGTTGGGGTGCTTAGTGCCTAAAACTACCCAAGTTATTTTAGCACACGAGGCAGAAATGATAATTGCTTAATAATAGGACTGGACATGCCTCAAACCACAGAAGAGTAAGAAATAACTAATGCACTGTCAGAACCAGTGGACTCAGTTACCAATAATCAGTAAAACATCTTTCTGTGATAGCAAACAAAATACTTTTATTTCAGGCACCAGGACAGAAGTTACCAGTAGAGTGTTTTTGTCAAAACTGACATACTCATCTGCATACTCTTTAAGCCAGGGTTTGGAACCATACTTCTTCCCTCATGCAGCCTGGGGTGTCCTCCTGGCCTTCTCCACAAAGCCAGTCTCTGTCCCCAGTGCCCTTCTTGGTGCCCCAGGGTCACTCCTCCACACGAGCCAGTGTGTCCTGCTGGGCCTCTCCCTGAAGCCAGTCTTCAGTTCCCTGCATCATCCTCAGCATCTTGGGACTTTTCTTCCATGCAATTCTGTGTGTCTTGCTGGGCTTCTGTCCAAAGCCACTCTCCATTCCCTGCACCACACTCGACATCTCAGGGTTATCTGGGCTGGGCCCCTGACTCTGGAGCAGTACCTCCATCCAGGGCTTCAGCTCCCTGGATGTCTTCCAGCTTTTCCTCAGAAGGCTCCTCTGTGATGAATGCACCTCGGTCAAATGCTGCTGCACCATACAAAGTGTTTTTGTGAGTTTCAGCAAACTGTCAGAACCAGCAGACTCAGTTCCCAATAACCAGTAAAACATCTTATTGTGATAGAAAACAAAATACTTTTATTTCAGGCACCAGGGCATAAGTTACCAGTAGAGTGTTTTTGTTGAAACTGAGGGTCTCTTCCCTCTACCATAGCATTCGAATTCAAACTATCCAGCCCCCTCTTTCTGGCTGTTCATGTTCAGCCTTTGATCCCAATCAAAGCAAATTCTAATAGTCCTTTCTTCCTCATTACTTTTACATACAGCTTCCCCCATATTACCCTTCTACTGCCATAATGGAAAAGGAAAATAAGCAGCCTCTACAAAGCAGGAACACTGTAGGAAGGACAGAGTAATAAAACCATAAATCTTTTCACTCTGCTTACCATTTTCTCTCCTACCATTTGCCCATTCCTTCTACTTCCCATACACAGAGATCATACATAATTCATGCATACATTTCAGTATTCAATCCACTTCAGTATTTGATACATAAATCTTTTCCAATAAACCACACCAATCATGACAGAATCATGCCCATGGATTCTGACATACACATGGTTCCAAAATTAGCTTCATATTATCTCTTTGGGATAAGGAAAGTATCCTGAAGCTTTAGACTAGGGATTCCCAAAATTAGGTCATCCAAGTATTTTGAACTTCAACTCCCAACCAGCTTGGCCAACAGTCAGGAATTCCAGGAGCTGAAGTCCAAAACATCTGGAGGACCAATGTTTAGGAATCGCTGCTTTAGACTCTAAAGTTTAAAGCAAATGGCCTTGGGATTTTTTTTTCTGTCAGTTGTTTCAGTTTCTCTCCTCCTGTCTTCTTCTCACTAGCAGTTTCAAAAGGACCACACATTCTCTTTTTTTATGCATTTTTTCTACCAGACCTTTAGCATTTTTCCCTTTGACTTCCCAAGGACTTGCTGAAAGTCCACTTCACATCAAAAAGAAAGAGAAACACAAAAGTAAATAAACAGGGATGACTGAGGATACTTGAGTCTTCCTTTTCAATCATTGCTGCTCAACCCCTGCTAATGGTGGTGGGGTGGGGGAATAAAAGAGTTCCAGAGATGTGGTGAACTGCAAACAAATTACCTGTGACTACAAAAGTGAAGTGTTTGAGAGGGCAACAAAGGCTATGAAACTGGAACTACGTGTTGTTGTTTTTAGGTCTCTGAAGCATGGACAAAATGTAAATAGCACCACTTACAGATGAGAGAGCAACTTCAGCAGTTTGACACCACTTTAAGCATTATGGCTCCATCCTATGGAATCCTGGGATTTGTAGTTTATTGTGGCACCAGAGCTCTCTGACAGAAAAGGCTAAAGATCTCACAAAACTACAATTCCCAACATTTTATATCACTGAGCCATGGCAGTTAAATCATTGTCAAACTGCTTTAATTCTGCAATGTAGAAGCAGCCATAGTGAATAATATGAGCTGTGGTCTACAACATCTGTTCAAGCCTAACTTCAAACCCAAACTGAATGTAATGGTAAAAAATTCATGTCTTCAAATACATATCTTCCAACTGTCCTGATCTGTCAGGGACAATCTTAAATTCTCCTCTGTTGTCCCAGTTTTTCAACTGCTTTTATAATTTCTTTTTAAATTTCTTTCCTAGATTCTTTTTCCTCCTTCCACTTTCCCCCTCTGCCTGAAGCTTACTTCAGTCACTGCAAATTAAATTCAAGGTGTAAAAATAGTTTGTGCTCAATCAACTTAGTGGTGCAGGAGAGGCAAGGAGTGACAAAATTTTGCCCTACCCAGTAGACTCAGGCGACAGCAATCTGCCACAGCCTCTCTTAGCTTTTTTTTTTTTTTTTTTTGCTTTTTCTCATTAATAATTTTTGTCCTCTTAGCCACATCTGATGATGTTTGGCAACCTGTGTCCCAGCTTTCATCTGTGAATTGTTAGAGGTTAGAGCTTGGAAAGGTTACTGCTCTGGACTACAACTCCCAGACTCCTCCAGATGTGACATATAAGCAGGGGATTCAAGGAGTTCTAGTCCAAAACAGCCACAACAAATTAAGAGTCCAAAATTCATTGGCAATCATGGTGTTAAACTATATTATTTCTGCAGTACCGATGCAGCCTATGTGTGTATATGTTTATTTATCTTAATTCTCTTATACTATTCATATTTTAGTATGTATGTTTATTGTTTGATAGACTTAATTCAGAATGTGTGTTCAAAAAACTTCAATAACAAGATTGGAGAAAAAAACCATGTATGGATCTCCAAAATAAAATCAGAAAGAACAGGAACAAAATCTGGGGCTTTCTGGTCTTCTAAATCAGCCTGGATTCAGACTATTTTCCATCCATCAAAGTGGAAAACTATTCAAAAGATGAGATACAGATAATTTAAATAATTGGCCTATATAAAATTTTGTTTTAAACATTGCTAGAATAACATTTACCAGGGGAAGGAAAATTCTGCCAACCTTGCAAGCTTAATTCTCCCCTTCTTTAGAAATATTTCTAATTTCATCCAACCTTTAAAAAAAAAACACCCTTATGATACAGTCACATTAAAAGAGATAGTTGTGCATACATTTGTTTTTGGCATAAAAAAGCAACAAAGAAACAAACAATACTTACCTGGCAGGGGAGACACCATGATCAAGAAACAAACAATTAATGCAATAGTATCTTTTCCCATTTAGTCTCAAAGATGGTTTTGGACTTCTTTTGGTTTTTCTAGTCACAGTAATCTAACAGTGTAACTCTAAACATTTTTTTATTTCTTGGCAGAATTTGATGAAATTTGCAGCCTTAAAGCAGAATAGGCCTATCGACTTCCCAAGTAAAGGGTACAGGGAGGTTTGTGCAAGAGCAGCCTTTACAGTTTCAAAAAGGAAAAACAGAAATTACTTATAGGTTTTTATGGACAATTGTTACAAAAATGGAATACAAAGCCATGATAGATCA
Organism: Phrynosoma platyrhinos; assembly: GCA_020142125.1. NCBI lineage: Eukaryota > Metazoa > Chordata > Lepidosauria > Squamata > Phrynosomatidae > Phrynosoma > Phrynosoma platyrhinos. Next base: position 225,442,494 of record CM034701.1, on the reverse strand, counting down.
AGCTAGGAAACCTGTAAAATTTCAGAAGATCCAGTGCAGTTTTAGGGAGAAAGGCAATGTTCATATTTGTAAGGTTGAGTGATTTTCCTTCCCTTATCCCCTTCTTGAGATTTTGACAATTGATATGAAAATGATGTATGTTACTGAGGTCTCTATCAGGAAGTAATGTGCAAAATTTCAAAAGGATAGGTGCAGGAGCTTAGAAGTTATAATGACTGAGCAACAGCCAAAGATTTTTCGTTTTTGCCTCAGCTGATGTAGTGTTTCAACATCCTTCCTGCAAACCACTGGGACTGGAAAACCTTGGTAAAACCATTCACAGTGATTAGAAGAAAGAGCTCCCTTCTTTCCCTTTTTCTTTTCCCCACTCTGACAGATGCCTGATATAGAGAGCTTGGCTAGAAAAGTGTCCCACTGCATCCTGATTTCTAACAAATCTTAACAAGTGTTCAAATTTGGCTTTGGGCCATTTCAAAAGACTCCCTGTTCAATTAGAACTTCTCCTGAATCTGTCTGAATTAGATTAATTGAATCTGTGATTCAGGCTTCATCCAAATTTAAAGCAAATGCCTATTTGCCAGGGTTCATTCATATCTGAAATCAAGGTATTGTGTTAGAAACTTGCATTTTGTTTTAATGCAATAACTAAAATGAAAATATTCTAGTTTAGTTCATGCATTAAATAAAACACATGAATATTTATTTTATTTTTAATATAACCTCACTGCTGTCTCTTGTGAGACTACTTTAATGATAAGCAGTGTAGCCCCTTAGACAACACAAACTAGTTACTAGGACAACAGGAGAAAAGCTAGATACTCTAATGGCACCAGATTCCTTCTAATCTTGGAAGCTAATCAGAGTCAGCATCCATAGATTTTGATATCGGGGGGGGGGGG
>CM034701.1:225428893-225441585 GCA_020142125.1 Phrynosoma platyrhinos | reverse complement strand
GAGGTGTGTCCTGGAACTGATTCATACTTGGATTGGAGTCTGGTCAACAAATACCAGATGCTGTAGGCTATGTTTCAGAGGAAGGACCTGGCAAAACCACTTCTGAGGATTCCTTGCCTAAGAAAACCCTATTAAATTCAGAGAATCACCATAAGTCAACAGCTCACTTGAAGGCATATACACACAGGACAAAAGGGGGTAACGTCTTCATTTGCTGTTTCACGCTCCATCTCCTTCTCCTCTTTTGCCATCACCAAGCCTTTACCTATGTGGTCTGGCTGGCATGTAACTTTGCTGCTACTTGCACTGAACACTGCTAGCCATCATGGCGTAGTGGTTTGAGCATTGGACTGTGACTCTGGAGACCAGGGTTCAACTCCTGATTGGCCATGAAACCCATTGGGTGACCTTGGGCAAGTCATATGCTCACAGCCTCAGAGGATGGAAATGGAAAACTCCCTCTGAACAAATGTTGCTAAGAAAACCCCATAAAAGGTTTATCTCATCATTGCTATAAGTCAGAAACAACTTGAAGGGACACCCCCCCCACACACACACTCTTCCACTAAAACAAAATGTTTTGAGTATGTGTAGTAGGCATGCATGCTCAACATATTCTCTCAATGTAAATCTAGTCCAAAGACAGTGAGGGAGACCAGTAAGGAGACTCACTGTCATTCATTCCCCATATTTGATACTGATCTAGCTCCATGGAAAGAAACCAGACCATATTATTATAATAAGCTTGGGCTGTGATTGGGTGCCCTTACCTATGTGGACCTGTCACCTGACTGAGTCCAATTTAGAATCTTTAGCCTCCAAAGACATAAAATGTTGACTCATCATTCAACAGACTGAATAGGTCTACTGTAGTTGGGATGAACAAACAGGCCTCTCTAGTCAATTTAAGTGGAATAGCTGGGTTCTTACCTGGCAGTTCCTTTCTCCTTGACTGCTGCATCAATGACCAAGATGGTCTCTGAACCTACATATGTCCGTGGCTCCCTCACTGAGAAAAAAAAATACTGTATTCACTTGCTGCTGGTTGAGAAAGAGAAAAAAAAATGGAGACTGTGTTCGTATACTTTTCATGTTGCTTGCTTTAAAAGGAAACAGAGATGACAAACTGTCTGAAGAAGAGAGAATGGCTCTTGTAATGCTCATGTTGATGCTGCCTGCCCAAAGAAGTTAGACTGGCTCCTTCAGGCTCATCATACTGCTACTTGCCTGAAGAAGAGAGGCTGGCCATTGTGACCTCATGTTGATGCTAAAACCTGAAGGAAAAAGGTTGTCCATTAGTCACATCATGCTGATTCTGATGTTTTTTCCCAGAAGGAGAGATACAGGCAACTGGGATCTCATGATTGTAATGTTGCTCAAATCATTCTGCTTTTAGGAAAGGTGTGAAGCCACATCTCCTTAAACTAGCATTTTAAACTGTTTTGCAAAACTCACACACAAATGTATGTGAAGTCTTCTGCCAAAGGTTACAGTGTTTTCAAAGTCTCCCATCCACTATTGCATGATTACTGAATTGGTTGCTTATCTTCTTCTGGCATGTCCACCCTTTTCCCACCCTCCTTCCCTCTTGCCTGTCCAAGCATGAGACATGCATATGCTCATGTGCACACACACATGCAATTCAGAACTGAGTTTTGTTGCATTATATTTCTAGGGCAACCTTGTTATGAACTAGACAGTGCTGTGTGTACTCCCAGATTCAGAAGTGTCTGGTTGGAGATAGCAGCTTTTCATGCCTGAAGTCTATTGTAGTTAAAGTGCATGTTCTCTCTAGGAGTTTAGAGGAAAGAATGTTTATTGCAAACATCCTGTCTGTTTGATTACATACAGTCACTCTTCCTGAATCATGTACACATCTTTTGTTCTCCCCTGACCTGTCTGTATGCTTCTCTCTTTTCCTAACTGCCCACCATGAAGCATGGTATTAGAAGCTATCCTGAAGAGAAGCTCCATTTCTTCCTGCTAATATGTAGATTTCTTCTTCTCTCACCTAGCAAGTAGGCAAACCTGTGAGTTGAATAATGCATGTCAAATTATTGAGTAAAACTACTTTTTATACCTTTTGAAGATGACCAAGTTTAATTTCTTTTACTCAGCTAGATAAATATGTGGAGGAGGTGGCTGATGTTTCTGTTCTAAGAGCATTATTACGTTACAAAAGTAAGAAGAGATTCAGCAAAAGAGAAGTGGCTTTCTGCTTACCTCTCTGCATGAAATTATAGCACTTTCTTTCTCCCCCCAGAAGTAAACAGTTGTAAAAGCATACCTTTTGCCAAATAGATTTTTCCAGCATGACAAAAGGCAAGCTTTTATTACTGTCTCCCTCTGGAATAGAACAGAAGTGCCTGAGAGGGCATGTGGAGAGATAAGCAAACAGCCATTTCTCTATCGCTGCATCTCAGCTTATTTTTGTGATGCAATAAGGCTGCCAGTTTCTGCCTTAGCTCAGTTTTAAATGCTGTGAAAGAGATTCACCAAATCAAGTTTTAACTAAATCCCAACACCTCTCATGGTAACCACACTGTTTAAGACCCCATGCAGATTATCAAGACCACAGAAAGGAGGGAACTTCTTGGCATCTGGAAAGTAGGGAGTTGAAGCATTAAGCTCTCATTCTAGAAAAGGGTGTGTGTATGGAATTTGTGGCACCCAAATCATTAGATTCATGCCAAACGTGAAGACTAAAGTACTACCAGAAATGGGCTCCTAATCTACTCATGAAAAGAGGGTGTGGGAAGAGAAACCCCAAGAACTGACACTGTACTGATAAATTTGGCTCACTAGATGTTTTTAGGCAGGATCTGTCATCAGTCACTAGCCACATAAGCCAATATTAGGATGGAACAAGTGTTCCAGTCCAATTGAGATCTAATCCAATAGCTAGTACCAAATAAAGTAGGCCCATTGAAGAAATGGGAATAACATTAGTTAATAAATAAATTAAATAAATAATTCAACATACCATCAATCAATAAATTCAATAAGTTTATTCTGGTTGAGATGAACAACTGGATTTAGGCTAATAATGGGAAGGATAAAGTTGTCCATCCATGCCTTAACAGGTATACGGTTGGGGTTATTAAAAGGGAGCTAAGGTGGTCTCCCATCTTTAAGTTGGTAACATGGCTTAACCATTTCAGGGACCCCAAATCTAGGAAAGCAGTCTGCAATTTACAGTGCACTGGAAGTCAAAGTCATGAAATCACAGCAAATAAAATCAAATTCTAATGGTATTTAGGTCAATAATTTGCTGATTATTATAATTTGCCAATAGCAAGCTGATTAGTTCTCCATATTTATTAGGACTGTGAAATAAATTAATGAGAAACCCATTGCTACCCTTTATGGGAATAAATCTTCTCTCACATACAACACATAATAGGACCTCCCTTTTTGCAAAACATGGTACACTTCATGGCAAACACATTCTTTCACCACTGGAATTCAATGTGCTTTGAAAACCCAAGGTTACAATGGTCACACCTAATCACTCAGTAAATAGCCATCTTTAACTGACAGTCATAATGCATTGAATAAACACACTGACAGGGAGTGAGAAATCTTCATTCATATATTTGGATTTCCAGTGCTACACAGGGATCCATTTCTGAGAAGGACAACCAAATATCAAGGGAAAGCAAAGTGTTGCATGATTTACATAGGACAAAATAGCAAGTAACAGGATGTTTGTGAGAAATACTTTCTTTTTTAAAAAACAACAACAACCAATCACCACGACCCTGACCTCAGTCGTCTGGATTGGTCTATGGAGTAAAGAAAGCACAAAGTCTTTTTGTGATTGGAGGAAAGCAGGGCAAAAAGTTATCTTATTCAGCTTCCAGTGGACACCTAAACTTGACATGAATCAAATGTCAAACTGTCTGATAATAGGCAGGAAGGATTAGTGTTGACACAACAGACCTGACCCCTTCTAGCCATATATCTGTGCCTGAATACTGCCATGTCTGTCTAAAATCAGCTTCCAGGCACATGAGTTGTGGAAGCAATAGGTAAAGATATAGGAAATGCGGCACATTGGGACACTTGCATGCCTAATTGGGCTGACAGTTCAATCTGCAATGGCGGACACTGTTTATTTACTCATTGTTGCGTGATGAGCAAAGAGAAAGATATGCCGGCTTTAGTCCATGCTGATATTGGTCCAAATGCTGTCTGGCTCCAGACTCAGTAAACTAGGACAATGCAGCACAAAAACTTCCTATTCGCCATCACTTTTAAGTCTGTTCTGGCACAGATATGCAATGACCTCAGATCGCAGTTGAGTCTAATAAGGAATTTATCTTCATGGAACTGTGACCTCTTGCTACCATAAGGCTACATAAATACAAGTAACAATGGCCAATCACTGATAAAAGTTTATCATGGGCCAACTCCTGATGTATTTTCTAAAGAGTTCTATAATTCCATAATCCCTCTAGTGGAAGAGAGGTGCCTTTAGCAAGCACTTCCTTTCCTTTAAACCAATGTTTCTGGAATTTACCTTTATTTAAACACTAATACATAGACACACATCACACCACTTAGAGTCTGAAATACCAGGGTCGCTTGTACATAGGTACAAACATTTCATTTTACCCTTCCACTTCTACTTATTTCTCTTCCTTTTATAGAAAAAGGAAGGATGGCAACAGTGGAGAAACAGAAACAAAGTTTAAACTCTTATATTAGAAGTGTATACCTATAATGCAGCAATGGTATCTGCTCTTAATCTTTAACATCTCTCTATTTACTGGAACTGACTTTTAGTTGTGCTTTAATAACTTCAGCTTTCTTTCAGCCCCCTAGCCATATTTTAATGAATAAACAGTCTTTCCTACAATTGGGTTGCATTTATACAGCTGCCCCCAAAACAGCTGCATTAACTTTTATTACAAATGGAAAAGACTACAACATAATCAGTGCGCTACACCCACAATATAACCAGCAACATTTTTCTAAACCATACACTCATACAATAACAGGGTACATTAATGGATTTTTTAAAAAAGGCAATGCAATTTAAACAAAAGAGTATAGATTAAATGTTGGTATTCAAATATATTGATCTAGCACCTGTCAAGACAGGATCCCAGTTATGGCCTGGAAAAATACTGCAGTAATTGATACCACATCAACATTAGTTGCTAGTTTGGGAATGCATACTTATAACCTATATCATTCTAGATTGATAGATAGACAGACAGATATTTTTTTTAAAAAACCACCCTGTTCCATGGAAAAAATATTTACAGATTGAATCCAAAGAGAAAGAATCCAAAGAGAAATAATCAAAAATTATTCAATGGGATAAGAACAATGTTTAAATTCTATTTGACTATATAATTAAAGAATCAGGTTCTATCATGTAACATACAATTTTGATAAGCCATGTATTTATTCCAATTTTATCCCATGTTTCATCCTTTCCAGGTGGCACATATGGCTTTCAAGTGATTTCCCATCTCAGCCTAGGAAGAGAAATTTGCTGCATTTACATCAAGCCTTGAGGCAGTGATGATGAAACTTTTAGGGGCCGAGTGCCTAAATTAAAAGGCCTTCTGGCACTGGGTGTTACCTGGTGCTGGGGGTAGGACTTCCACCCTCTGGGGACTGGACTTCTGGGCTGGACTTCTTCCCCCACCCTCCCGGACCTCCAGCTGCCTCTCCAGAGACAGCTGAAGGCCTGGGAGATGAGGGTGGAAGAAGAGGAACAGGCATATGACTCTTCTTCTTTCTCCCCCTGTGCTATCCCTGTGCTATCCAGCGAAGCATCTGAAGGCCTGGGAGGGTTGGGAAGGAGGAGGAACAGGTGCATGCCTCTTCTTCCTCCTCCCCGCTTTCCAAGTTCTAGGGAAGATGGCTTCATGTGCTATCTCTGGTATGCATGCCAAAGGTTCACCATAATGGCCCTGGTAAATATATACCTATGTAGAATCTAATGATAGCTTTTTTTAAATTTTTAGACAAAAACAGTGGCAATGGCATTAGCACATAGAAAAACTACAGCTTCCAAGAGTTACTGAGGCCTTTCCTCTTGCCATGATAGCTTAACCATTCCCTAAAGAGTGAGCGGAAAGCTCTCATCTCCCTTTTTGGTCTTCTGTTATCACACTATCACACTGTGTAATGTAAGCAAAGAGGCTAGGCAGGCAAAGAGGTGTGGGCAGTTTTCAAAGTCAGTTTGGCATGGAAAATAAACTGCCATTTCCCCAATCTGAGGGAAATTGGTGGGAAATAGGCTGGTTTATTTTGGAATTATTGTGGGGTGCAATTTGAGTTTCCTAGGGTGTTAATCCTTTTAAAGGAAAACTAAAATATGCAAGTATGAAAATTAAACTTGTTAGAGTCCAGCTTTCATCAGCAGAAGAAACAAAAGTGTGGGTCAGACTATATTCTAAACCTGTCTTCCTAAAGAATAAAGACTTACTCCAAAAAACAACAAACATGCAGATTGTAGATTAAAAACAAATAGTAATGACTTTAATAAATAAAATTATAACAAACTATATCCTATCCTAACTGGAGACAGTTTGGGAAAAACATAAACACTCACCATCATTAATATAGCAGGAAGAGACTATGGGCCTAAGCAGACTGCCAGAAATAGTGCACATTAAATTGAGGCACTGCCCTGGCTCAGTGCTAGGGAATCATGGGAACTGTAATTTATTGTGGCACCAGAGCTCTCTGACAGAGAAGGCTCAATGTCTCAGAAAAAAAATACAATTCTCATGATTCCATAGCACTGAGCCAGGGCAGTGCCTCAATTTAATGTGCACTATTTCTGGCAGTCTGCTTAGGCCTTATAACAACCTACTGCATACAGACTGCTGACTGCAATTACTAGTAGTTTAGGATCTTCAGAGAGAGCTGTTAAACTGCCTCCAAGGTTCAGTGACCAAACTCACATGATAGTTAGAATGAGAGAGGGTGAGGGAGTCCATATATATATATATATATATATATATATGAGGGAGAGGAGAATGTAAAACTAAATTTTCCAACAATCTCCTTCTCATTCTTCTGGACCAATGTCAATGATCTTCAGCCCTTTGCATAACCTCTGGAACCAATCTTTTGGTAGGCATGTCTGCAATCATCACCTCAATATTGCAGTATTCCAGTCAAGCACTTCCATTCTGATACATTTCTTTTACTTTATGAAAAACAATGTCAATGTTCCTCTTGAGTGACTTTTCACTCTGAGAAATATAGATGCAGCTCTGATTATCTTACATCATAATGGTTAGTCTGGGTTTTGTTATCCCAAAGTCCTGTAGTAAGTTGTGCAGCCATTTGATTTCATCACCTGCTGCTTTCAATGAAACACACTCAGCACCTGCAGAAGCATCTGTGATCATAGATTGCTTCTTACTTGTCCAACTTACACTTCCTCTAACATAGAAGATGAGGTTTCCAGTGGTTGACTTTCTGTCTGCAAGATCTGCAGACCAGTCTGCATCTGCAATCAGCTGTGGTCGGTTACAGTCTGGCAGCATCAGTTTGTAATCTGCTGATCCTTTTAAATATATGGCAACTGTATTCACTGCAATGAAATCTCTTTCAATAGGAGAGTTGATCATTCTGCATAGGATGCCAACAGCATTTGCCACATCAGGTCTAGTGAAGTTGGCTATGTATAGGAGTTTTCCAACTGCAGTTCTATACTTGTCTCCATTTTTCAAAGGATTGGTTTTCTTAGGGCTGATGTGGATGACTCGAAAGGTACAACACAGAGCTGTTCCTGGGAGCAGCGGATTTGGGCTGCAGCAACCACACACTGTGGCCCCAATCGTCCTTTTTGCCACCCTCAAAAGACAGGCAAAATGCCACTCCTTTTGGGGGTGGCAAAAGGCCGCCCTTAGAGCCAGCACCGCAGCTCTTTTGTGCCCTTTTGGTACAGCGTGTGTGCACGGTGCTCCAGGAGGGTGTCCTGATGAATCTGTGAGTACCGATGATGTGGACATGTTCCTTGGTAGTGTGAGGAAAACAACTTGTCCTCTTGATCCTTGCCCATTGTGGCTGGCCATCCAGGGGGGTGGTGTCTTGAGGATGTTCCTTATGAATATCATCAATGCATCCCTTGGGGACAGTCATATTCCATCTTGCTTAAAGGAAGCAGTGGTCAGACTGCTTTTGAAAAAACCTTCCCTGGACCCCCTGGACAGGAATAGCAATAGGTCAGTCTCTTGGTTACCTTTTGTGAACAAAGTGATCGAGAGGGCTGTTGCTCTTCAACTCCAAGTTGTCTTGAAGGAAACCTATTATCTAGATCCATTTCAAACTGGCTTTAGGACAGGATATGGGGTTGAGACTGCCATGGTCACCTTAGCTGATGACCTTCATCTGGGTATCAACAGGGGTAGTGTGACCCTGCTGGTGCTCCTGGACCTCTCAGCGGCTTTTGATATGATAGACCATATCATCCTCTTGGATTGCCTGAGAAGGTTAGGAATGTGAGGCACTGCTTTGCAGTGGTTCCGTTCCTTCCTCTCAGGCAGATTCCAGAAGGTGATGCTCAGGGACAGTTGCTCGGCAAAGAAGGAGCTTAAGTGTGGTGGCCCTCAAGGCACCATTCTGTCCCCGATACCATTAAATATCTATATGAATCCACTGGGAGAGATCATCCGGAGACATGGGGTGGGGTGTTATCAGTATGCTGATGACACCCATATAAATTTCTCCATGTCCTGATCCTCAGCTTTGATTTCAGATGGCATCTCTAGTCTCAGTTACTGTCTCAAGGCAGTAATGGACTGGATGAGGATAAACAGACTGAGACTGAATCCAGATAAAACAGAGATACTCACAGTAGCGGCCCCGAAACCAGGTATACAACCTCGAGTCCTGGATGGGGTCACACTCTCCTCTAAGTACTGTGTTCACAGTTTGGGGGTACTCCTGGATCCATCACTTCAGATGATAAACCAGGTAAACGTGGCGGTCAGGAGTGCCTGTTATCAGCTTTGGCTGATACACCAACTGTACCCTTTCCTTGAAGTTAGAGACCTAGAAACTGTGGTGTATGCTCTGGTAACCTCTCATCTTGATTTCTGTAATGCACTCTACATGGGGCTACCCTCATGCTTGGTCTGGAAACTCCAATTAGTATGGAACATGGCAGCCAGGCTGGTCTTGGGAACACTGAAAAGAAACTACATAATGCCAGTTTTAAAATCTCTTCACTGGCTTCCCATTAGTTTCTGGACACAGTACAAGGTATTGCTTATCACCTTTAAAGCCCTAAATGGCTTGGGTCCAACCTATCTTTCAGACCACCTCCTTCCATACAATCCACCCCCCACACTCAGGTCCTCTGGGAGGAATTTGCTGCAGCCGATACAAACTAGGCTGTCTGCAACTGTGCCCAGATTAAGGAATAGCCTGCCAGATAAGATCCGTCATATCACCAACTTAACCAGCTTTTAAAAAGCTGTTAAGACAGATCTCTTAAGGAAGGCTTTTCCTGAATAATTATCCTGGACTCAAGAATTAGTCCATCTCTCTTCTGCTATCATTGTTATTGCTGCCACAACTGTTTCTTTTGTTTTACTGTGATGTATTTTAAGTATATTTTAATAGCTTCATTGTTTAATATTATTTTAAGGGGTAGGTGGGTTTGGGGGTTTTATATTGTATTTCTATTGTATTTTTAAAGTTGTAAGCCACCCTGGTTGTGTTTGCAGAGGGGCGGGATAGAAATTGTTGGTTATTATTATTATTATTATTATGAGCACTTGTTCCACTATAAATAAAGCCTTGTTTTATATATTTATCTCCAGCAATTTGAAATAATTGTTGTTGAATCAAATCAATAGCAACATGACTGGAATATTTCTGTTCAGGATTAAAAACTTCTTTAGTTTTATGTGGGTTTTTTTTTTTTTTTTTTTTTTTTTTTTTTTTTTTTTTTTTTTTTTTTGGGCTGTGAGGCCATGTTCTACAAGAACAGCCTCACAGCCCAAAAAAACCCTCAAAAACCTATGGATGCCAGCCGTGAAAGCCTTTGACTTCACAAAAACTTCTTTTTTAAAGTAGTTCTTGCTTTTGATATTCAGTTCCTGACTTTGCAACTTTTGCAGCTCAGCTCTAGTTTTTGACTTATTAACATTGCTTCTATTTGATTGAGAAGCAAAGGAAGTATTTTTTTCAAATCTTCTGCAACAAATTGAGGTAATTCTCTGTCTGCTGTTTTTGTATTATAGTTGCCTTCTATTAAATTTTGCCTATTTTGAAATTCAACAACTTGAGCAATAGCATCTTGTAAAGAAACTTCTGCTTTAACTTGGAAAGCATTAATAAATGGAGAGTAATATTTTGGAAGACTTGCCAAAAACAGTTCAAGTTAGAAGAAGAGCCCTCCCTCCATTACCATCTGATGTCATCTGGGGGAGAGACACTAGGCCGAGCACCATCAGGCCTAAAATAAGAAGAAGAGCCCTCCCTCCATTACCATCTGATGTCGTCTGGGGGGGAGACACTAAGCCCAGCACCACCCAGTCTAAAATAAGAAGAACTCTTATTTCTTAAAGGATGGGTGGGATTTGGGATGTTATATTTTGTTTAATGGAAAATGTAATATTGTAAGCCGCCCCGATTGCTCTGCAGAGGGGCGGGATATAAATAAAAAGTATTATTATTATTATTATTATTATTATTATTATTATTATTATTATTATTATTATTATTATTTCATGTTCTGGAAAAGATTCTCCAGCTGCTGTAGTTACAAAGTTGTCATAAATCCCTTAAGATGCTGATTTAAAAATTGAGGATGATGCAACTTGGGGGGGGGGACAAGTTTAATCATGAGAGCTGTATGATTAGAAGTACTTAGAGAAATAAATAGTTTCTGTAGTTTATTCCATATTTGTTTTGCATCAGTTAAATCTTAAATATGGTAAGCAATGTTGGGATCTACATACAAGCAAATATAAGCTGCTTGCTTTTTCTCTGCATTTTCATCAAGCTGTTTTGATGTTTTCCTGCTTCTGTGGATCTCTGCCCATTTATTGCTTTAAATTGTCCCATGTATATTTGCATTTTCCATGATCACATTTTATAATTTGTTCAGTTAAAATTTCGGTAATAATTGTTGGATTAGGATTAGTTGAAGCCATTCTGTATTATTCGAGTAGAAAAAAAATCTGTCTTGAAGTTGGCATCTTCAGGAGAAACAATTCAAAAATAATCTGGAACCTCTTCTGAAACTTCAGTGTGTCTAGACTGGGACTCCTTCTGGGCCAAAAAAACCCAGAAAATGTGCAGTTCAATTTGCATTTCTCAGGGTGTTAACCTTTTTAAAGGGATAAACATATGCAAGTATGAAATTTAAACTTATTAGAGTTCAGCTTTCATCAGCAGAACAGCAAAAATGTCAGTCAAACTATATTCTAAATCTGTCTTCCTAAAGAATAAAGACTTACTCCAAAAAACAAATATGCAGTTTGTAGTTTAAAAACAAATAATAATGACTTTAATAAATAAATACATAACAAACTAAATCCTATCCTAACTTGTGATGGCTTGTGTAAAGAGACAGAATCTCACTATCATTAATAATAATAATAATAATAATAATAATAATAATAATAATAATAATAATAATAATAATAAATTTATTTCTATCCTGCCCCTCTACTGAAGCAATTGGGGTGGCTTACAATAATAAAGTCTCACAATAACCCTCATAACCCCAAACCCACCTTCCCCTTAAAACAGTATTAAACATCAAAGGTTTAAAATAATTAGCAACAATAAAACAATTATAATAATTTGCAGTGTTGACAGTTAAAACCAATCTAATAGGCAGTCTGCTAGCACAGCATAGCGTGATAAGATACGGCAGCAGGTGGGAGAAAATTTACTTACTCCTTGGCTGGGAATTTAATCAGGAAAGGCCTGCCAGAAGAGATCCATCTTGACAGCCTTTTTAAAGCTGTCTAGGTTGGTAATTTGATGGATCTCATCCAGCAGGCCATTCCATAATCTGGGAGCAGTTTCTGAAAAAGCCCTCTGGGAGGTTATTGCCAGTCTAGACCTGGCAAGACCTGACATTTTTGAGCAAGGTAATTGAGAGGACGGTTGCTTTTCAGCTCCAAGCTGTCTTGGATGAAACCGATTATCTAGACCCATTTCAAACCGGCTTCAGGACAGGCTCTGGGGTTGAGACTGCCATGGTTGCCTTGACCAACGATCTGCGTCTGATCATCAACAGGGGTAGTGTGACCCTATTGGTGCTCCTAGACCTCTCAGCAGCTTTTGACACAATAGACCACAGCATCCTCTTGGACCTCTTGAGAGGGTTAGGTATCAGGGGCACTGCTCTGCAGTGGTTCCAGTCCTTCTTCTCGGGAATGTCCCAGAGGGTGCTGCTCGGGGACAGTAGTTCCAGTAAGAGGGAACTCACTTGTGGGGTCCCTCAGGGAGCTATTTTGTCCCCGATATTATTTAACATCTATATGAAGCTGATGGATGAGATTATACAGAATTATGGTGCTGGTTGTTATCAGTATGCAGATGACACCAAAATCTATTTCTCCATGTCTCATTCGTTGGCCTCGAATTCTAATGGCATCTCTTCTCTCAATGAATGTCGTTGAGTGGTAATGGGCTGGATGAGTAAAAACAGATTGAAACTGAATCCAGAAAAGACGGAGGTGCTCACAGTA
>CM034701.1:225403158-225415351 GCA_020142125.1 Phrynosoma platyrhinos | reverse complement strand
TATTAGAACAATTGTAAACATCATCGAATATTACGAAAAAAATAATGATAAGAAATTGGCCTTGATCTTCCTCGACATGGAGAAAGCCTTTGATAATGTAAACTGGAACTTTATGCTGAAGGTCTTAGAAAAAATGCAGATGGGAGAAAAATTTTGTGGATGGATGAAGCAGATATACACAGACCAATTCGCCAATTTGATAATAAATAGAACTGGCACAGAAGCATTTAAGATATTTAAAAGCACAAGACAAGGCTGCCCGCTATCACCCTTGATATTCATAACAGTTTTTGAGACACTATTACAAAATATTAGACAAAATACAAAAATAAAAGGGATGAAAATAAAAGGTAAAGAAGATAACTTGGTTTTGATTTTGGAGGAACCCCCAAGAACAAATAACTGAAGTTTTTCAAACATTGGAAGAATTTGGTAAGATATCTGGATTTAAAATAAATTATAACAAGACAGTAATACTTACCAAAAATCTTTCTAAAAAGAAAATTCCTTAGAGAAAATAGCAAATTGTGCAATACAAAATAAAGTTACATATCTTGGAATATGGATTAGTAAAAGAAATGTTGATTTATTCAAAAATAATTACAAAGTTAAATGGAAGGAAATTAAAATGGACTTAGAGAAATGGAGCAAATTAAACCTGACATTAACAGGAAGAGTAGAAGCCATTAAGATGATGATTCTCCCGAAAATGAATTTTCTATTCCAATATATACCGATCATACATAATAAGAAAGTATTTCAGGAATGGAATAAAGACTTGAAAGAGTTTGTATGGAAGGGGAAAAGAGCAAGGGTGAGATGGAAAGCTATGACCATGGGGAGAAAGGAAGGAGGTATGAACTTACCAGATTTGGAAAATTATCATAAAGCTAATGCACTAGACTGGTTGATTGACTGGATTCAATTGGAAAGGACAGACATACTAAATGTTGAAGGATTCAGTAACAGGTTTGGATGGCATGGATGCTTAGGATATGGAAAGGCAACAGTACACAAAGAATTTAAACATCATGTCATCAGAAGATCTTTATTGAATATATGGGATGGAATTAAAAAGAACATATACAGAAGGTTACCACTTTGGATATCTCCACATAAAGCTTTCTTCGGGAAATGGACGGCTGTGAAAACATGGATGAGGTACAAAGATATATTAGAAAAATCGGACAAGCAAGGATACGTTCTTAAATCAATAGAGGAAATGGACCCTAGAATGCACTGGCTTTTATATATTCAACTAAGGGAGAGATTTAAGATGGACTTAAAATTAGAAGAATTTGAAGAAGTATTAACGGACTTGGATAAGTGGTTAATGCAACCTCGTTCAAAAAGAGTAAGTAAAATTTATAAATTTTTAATGGAGAGAAGAAACGAAACAGAAAAAAATCTGAAAATATGATAAAGTGGGCAACAGATTTTGGGAGAACAATAGAACTCAAAAGCTGGGAGGATGCTAGGACAAGAACAGGGAAATTTACTTGCTGGCAAGATTTGAAGGAAAATTATTGGAAAATGGAGCAAAGGTGGGATCTAACTCCATTAAAGATAGCAAAAATATATAAAGAGTAACTGCTGGAAATGCAACCAAAATGTGGGTGCCTGGATACATGTTTGGTAGAAGTGTTCCAAGATGAAAGCATATTGGAAGAAGATCCATATCCTAATACAAGAAATCTTGAAAATCATATTTGAACTATGCCCAGAGATATGTCTATTAAATATGACAAATAAGTTGGGACAGACACTTGAGAAAAAATATTGGAGAATGATACTGCATATGGTAACTGCAGCAAGATTATTAGTTGCCCAAAAATGGAAAAAAGAGCAAATTCCTACTTGAGAGGAATGGTTAACAAAACTGTAAGCCTCCCAGATTGGATTTCCAGAGAGTGGGATATAAATAATTTTTATTATTATTATTATTATTATTATTATTATTATTATTATTATTATTATTGGAAATGAAGGAAATGGACAGGTTGATGGCTTTAATTAATCAAAAAGACATTACTAAAGTGGAAAGAGAATGGGCTCCAATCGATGAATATATTAAAGCAATGTGGGGATGAAACAGCAAAGTTAACAAGCGAATAAATAAAGAAGGCATAACAAATGAAGGACAAAAATAGGTTTTATTAAAATGAATAAAATGATCAAAAGGAGAAGTAGAATAATCAGAACTAAAGGAAAGGGGGAAAATAAAGAAGTAGGAGATGTGATAAGCTGAAATAAATCTGTACATACTGTCGAAGAACTATGGAAGCTTATGTTATGTTAAGTTTTGTGATGTCGTGTTATGTTGTTAGATTAGTTATGTTATTTTCAGTTGTATGTATGTTTAATGTTTATATATGTTTTTAATAAATACTTTAAAAGATTAAAAAAAATCTCCTAGTGATAGCATAGAGTAGAAAAGAAGTGCAGAGCACCATATATACAGATGTGGGTCATGCATATGCAAACAATCAAGTTAATTTTCTGTGGAGGAGTTCCCTGGACCTGCCAAAGCACATAGAACTGAGTATGCATTCAAAATTCACATGATCTGTTCCAGATGAAGCTCAGAATAAAGATAATTTAAAACAATTAGCCCTGTACTTTTTGAAGGGGAAGTTCAGAATAGAAAAGCTCAGCATCTTCACACTATGAGGGGGCAAAATGAACCTCAGTAGTAGAATGTAGTACAATGTAGTAGTAGAAGTAGACTAAAGTCTATGAAAGCTAATGCTACAAACTTCTTTTTTTTTCAGTTGGGGCTGTACAGATGGCCCCTAAGGGGTGGCAGGAAGCCTCCCCTTTCCTTGTCAGATTGGGGCTGCGGCAACCACATGCTGCAGCCCCGATCTGGCCTTTCCATGGTGCAAAAAGAAGCAGCAAAAAGCGGCTCCTTTTTGTGCCACAGAAAGGGTGCCCTACCTGTGGTGGCAGCAGCTTTTTGCCACTTCTTCAGTGCAGCGCATGTAAACATTGGACTAAAGACACACTTTTTTGCCACCAGCCATGTGGTTGCTTGAGCGGTGTGAGGACAACTTGGGGGTGGAGTCGGGGTGGCTGGCATGGGGTCACCATGCCCTGATTCCATTCCCAGGCTGGCCCTTTTGGCCGGTCTGTACAGGCCCTTAGTCTCAAAAGTGCTACAAAATCTCTCTATGTATTAATTCTACAGACTAACACGGCCATATCTTTAAATTCTACCTCTATGAAAAGCACAAAATTTAGCTGAATGAAGTGGAAAATCCATCAGCCTCTTCAAGAAACTTGCCCAGATACAGACAGATATCTTCTTTTTCAACAAGTGCAAGCAATGGGATGTCGTTCCTGGGGACCTACGTGAGGGAAGCCCTTTGCAAAACTATATATCAAGTATAGTTCATGGGTTCCACTCATGCTGACTGGTTCTACAGTAGCCAACATTCCTTTTCAGTTTTCTTCAGTTTAACTCCTGCACTCCTGTCTGTCCCTGGCTTTCAATCCACCATAAGCATCTGAAGAAGTAGACTAAAGTCTACAAAAGCTAATGCTACAAACTTCTTTTTTTTCAGTTAGTCTCAAAGGTCCTACAAAATCTCTCTATATATTAATTCTACAGACTAACATGGCTATATCTTAAAATTTGTCCCCTTCAATAATAGTAATGAAGCTATTTCAAGTTTTGACAAATTTTTTTAATCATATGACTTGCTTATTACAACATAGAGGTTTTGGGTCTGCCAATTTACAAGTTCAGTTTGTGGTTTTCCTGCATCTCATTTTTTCAAAGCATCCAAAACAATATTCTCAAACATACTTCTAATAAAAATGCTTCTGTCTTCTAATTCTTTGAGATTTGCTGGGGAGAGCCTTCTCTCTGACCCACCACTCTCACAAGTATGTCTGGTGGGAACATGAGAGAGGGCCTTCTCAGTGCCCCCAAGCTTTGGAACTTCCTTCCCAGAGAAGCTAGACTGACACCATCCCTACTTTCTTTTCACAGACAAGCAATTATTTTTCTATTCTGGCAGGTATTTGATGAGTGGCTATATAAGGCCTGCCTTATACAATGAGTTGGATTTTGCTAATTGTGGTGTGTGTGTGTGCGATTTAACAATACATATTTTAATTTGGTTTTCAATTTTTGATTGTTTAATCTCATTTTAACTTTGGTGTTTTGTGGATTTTAACAATAACGGTGTTTTTTAAAAATTTGTTGTAAGCCTCATTGAGTCCAGAACAGGAGAAAGGTGAGATAGCAATGATGGTGAAAATGATGATGATGATGATTTCTTCTAAGCAAGTGGATAGAGTTAAATAATTTCTTTTCTAAATATTTCTAAACAGACACCTATTCTTTATGCCCAGTAGTCCAGTTTCTTGGAATCCTAATTGATAGAACTGGTTTCTCTGTCAGTTCCACACCTTGTGCAAAGAAATGCCAAAAAAAAAAAATGCTCAATAGCTTGCATGTTTGCTTCTCTCCAGTAAGGAAAAAAGTTTGGGATAAAATCTTTCACTCATCTTCACCTTTTTGTGTATAAGACACACATTTCCTACCCACTCGTCCTTTGGAGTTTCTATGAGAACTGGTCAGATGCATAAAATACATGCTTGTCCCATCACATTTGGTTTGTTTGGCCTTGACTGTTCTTCTTTCCTTTGAAGGGCAATGATGAAAAGAGTAACACTATTTATGGAGGCAAAGGATGGGATGTAGGTTTGGGGGTTAAAAATAACCAGTAAAATGAAGTTAAGTGATCTTGGGAGGAGATGGCCTGCCAGTTCATTACCATGCAGAAATTAATTTAGATTAAATGACAGATATAGTCTTCGCCAACCTGGTACCCTACAGATGTTTTTGTCTTTATTTCACATCAGTCACAGCTAACAAGGCCAAATGAGTTCAGATACTAGAAGACACAATTTGTGTGGTTGAGGACCCAAACATTCAGAAAACTGAAGGTTGAGAATCATTGTTGCAGATGATATGGATGGAGGAGGAACACATCTCATAATATTCTGTGGGGAGAATACAACAGTATCCTTACTGAACAGTGAGTAGCTGCCCCAGGGCCAGATCCATGTCTAGAAAACACACACAGACAACATGTCCAGAGAACTCTAGGACAATGGTTCCCAAACTTTAGTCCACTAAATGTTTTGTACTTCAGCTTCCAGAATCCTGACTGTTGTCCAAGTTGCCTGGAGCTTCTGGAAGTTGAAGTCCAAAACATCTGGAGGACCAAAGTTGGGGAATCACTTCTCTAGGACATATTGAGTATGGGCAACAGGTGCATGTGTGCCTTTCTGTATGTGACATATTCTTGTGACAACCACAATACTCAAGAGTTCTTTGCTTCATATTGGCATTTCCCATATACAGCCTGGATGAAGCCAAAGAATGGCAATAGACTGGCATTATAAGGAAAGAGCAAATGCCATAAGAACTGGGGAGACATGGAATCCAAAGGGACAACTGTGGGCTCAGTAGTGCTGAAAGGATTGGCAAGCCCCATAACACACAGTTAAATGTGCTGAGCATCTGGTCTCCATGATGCATAGAGGAACTGGAACCTGCTCCTAATGGGGAAAGGAAAAGAGAGGGAGAGTACTTGGAAAAAAATATTTCTTTGGAGTTATCTGGTGTGAGAACTAGGTTAGTTCCAGGCCTCTCCAAGAATTCTTTCAGTTTCAAACGCTGACACAGATTATTACTTCAGCATTAGTTTTATTGGTGATAAATGATGGAGCAGATGGTACATAGCAACGACACATTCCAGCTATTTCTGTGATGCAGTCCAACATCCCTCACAGCCAATAGTACAATTGGACCCCCAAACAAACTCTATCAAGACTTACCCCTTAGTTAACAGTCAAATTCTCCATCCCTGGAATAAGAGGAATGCACCCTCCCCTTAGGGGGAGGCCAATTCAAGATGGGGTTCCAAAGATTATATTGTGCAGAAACAAACAAAGGAAATCAAAATGTGAATGTGTGATCCATCTACCCTCAGTAGCTGTAAGAAGTGTACAATCAGGTTAGCAACAGGGGAAAATCAGTCCCTCATCCATTGCTAGCCTTCATCTCTTTTCCCAGCATCAAACTGCAAGCAAATGCAAAGAGTATCCAACAATGTCACTAATATAAGTTAAATCTCTCACATCACTGAACAATTGTTGACATGCGGTCATGATGCTGACAATCAAGGAAACTCTGAAACTCATTTGCCTTGTGGTAGAGGACCAGCTCACTACCTGAGTATAACTGGTTATGCTGGCTAGAGAGTTCTGGGACTTGTAGTCCAAAAATGAACTTCCCTGGGATTTGCATATGTGCAGATATGTACATATGCATGTGCACACACAAACACACACACACACACACACACACACACACACACACGTGTCATTCATCCATGAATGACTGCAAATGCAAATCAGGTAAATTAAAATTTAAGAGAGCTAAAAGAGAATTAAAAGTTCTTTCTAATAAAGGTCACCAATCAATCATTATCATTTCAAAAGAGAGGAGACAGGGTTCTTTGAGCTATAGTTTAAAATGAGCTTTGATTAAGTATGCTGAGGCACTGTTTCTTTGAGGAGTTCCTCCCACATTGTAGCATCTTCAGGATGTCACTAAGAGCCATACAATGACCCCCATCTTTGAGCCTGTCTAATAGTGTAATCTTATATACTGATGCAAATCCCATATATAACACTAGGACGTATGCCCAGATATTGAACTGCAGATTTAATTAATGACATCACTGGTGATAATCCACCATTTTTTGACATTTAGCAAATTGTCCTTCTTCTCTTATCTCTGATCCCAGCCTGTTACTCTTTTCCTAACCTTTTTTTGCCGGTTTTAACTATCTGACAAGCACCAGATTGGAGTTGTTCCATTCTGGAAATCCCCAACTCAGCCATTTTGAGTGAGAAAAAAGCAGACCAGAGGCTAGAGTTTCATGTCTATATAATATTTTAATGCTCTTGGCGGACTTTGGGAAACCTCACTGAAACTCTTCCTGGCTGGGGATGTTTCCTACTATTTCCTGGTTCATAAACCATCCTTCCTATTCTTCCCACAATTAAGGAAACTCTGCCACAGCTCGTTTAGGCTCTTTTTCCTAAATTTGATGTGACAAGATCAAATTTCACACAAAAGGGTCAAAGAATAGACTTGTCAGTTATAGCTAAAGCAAAATACCATCATGTAATACAGTTTTGGCCGAAGCAGCAAGGAATCATTCTGAGGCTTGAGCAATATAATGATATACACAGTAGGAAATTTCCAATCACAAAGGAAATGGGACCAGCTTGAGTAACAATTGATTCTCACACTTTTTAAAGACAAGCAGAAGCAATGTGAATCATCAAAAATATCTTCGGTCTGCTTCTTGGTTCTTGAGGGTCTGCAGGTGTGCCAAAGCATACATGTTCTTCATACTTTTCAGTATTGACAAACCAGAACCTCCTGCTTCAGAAAATATTCCCTATTCAAACAGTGTCTGAGGTCAATTCCCAGACTCCAGGCAATCTGCAATGTGTGCAGGGGGAGGGAAGCAATGTAAGCTAATTCTCTAGATAGGATGAAAGAGTAAAGAGCTTTCACTCGGCATATATAGCATTTACTACATATACATATAGCCATCATTCACAAAGTAGGGAAATACATTTTTGTGTCTCTCACTCTTGGCAACAATAGTGGTGAACAGTTGTATGCAAACAGACATATTCATCAGTAGAACAGGTGCCTTTCTCTGGTACCTTAGTTTATAAATTTATGATATAAATTGTGATATAAATTGTGATATAAATTGTGATATGATATAAATTGTGATATAAATTTATGATATAAATTGTGATATAAATTGTCTGAAATAGGCCCAAATTATAAAACATTTGATCAGGGTTTATTAGACTCTGTGTAAGATGTATTAGACAGTTCTCTTCTCTCAGAGTCCCTTTAAACTACAGTTATAATGATATGATTCCATGTCACCTACCATGACTCCATCTTATAGAATCTTGGGATTTGTAGTTTCATGAGCTATTTATAATTCCTTCCCAGACAGCTCTAGAGTGCTCAAGTTTCCATAAGATGCAGCCATGGCAGTTTAAATCACAGTTCTTCAACTATGGAGTATGTAAGGTTATAGCAAAGGTTATAGCAAAGTTTGAAGGTTATAGCAAAGTTTTTCAGGAAATAGAACACTTCACATTCCCATTCTTGTACCTCTGACAGGAATGTATGGAGTGGTATAGCTTTCCTTACTGAGGTTTCTCACAGCATGGAGAAGACTCAATTCATCAAGGGTGACTTTTTAAAAAAGCTACATGCTTTTGCAGAGTAACTACTATGGCAGATCACCTGCACTGAGGAGTTTACAACTTTTAAAAAAATCAACCTAGAAGATGCAATAGAGTAGAGAGAGACAGAGTAGATGGAGAAGAGAGATGCAAAAAGCAAATGTATTCACAGTTCAGTTACACATACTAAAGCTTGGTTTCAATAGGCTATAAGAACTACAGCCACAAGTTTAACATAAAATTGTCTGTCTGTCTATCTATCTATTTCAATCAAGATAAACCAAACTGGAGGAAGGGTAACTAGGCAGTAGGCACTTTCACACTATACAACTATAGTGCTATGATTTAACTGCCATAGCAACCTCCAATGAAATCCTGGAATCTGAAGTTTAGAGATGAGTGCCTAAATACTCTAAAAGCACTAGATCCCATCTGATTTTGGAAGTTAAGCAGAGTCAGCCCTCGTTTTTAACTGGATGAGAGACTGCCAATGAACACCTGGCACTGTAGGCTATATTTCAGAGGAAGGAACTGGCAAAACTACCTGAGGATTCCTTGCCTAAAAAAATTTTATGAAGTTAATGGGGTCACCGTAAATAGAAAGGTGACTTGAAGGTACACACAGACACGCACACCTGGTACAAAATCTTGGTTCAAAATGTCTACATGGCAACAAAGGTTAAGGAGTTCTATGAAATGGCCAACTATTTAGTGCTATTTGATCTCAAAGTAGTATTGCTTAAATATTTTCCTCAAAGAACAGCAAAACTATAAAAAGCAAAGCTTAATCTCAAATATTATAGCTGTTTCAAAATTTGTAAGAGGAACATAACTGGAGGAATCAAAATATATGTACCCATAAAGAATGCTGTGGCAGACATGACACTTGTCCAAGTTAAACAAAATCACACAAGTGATGGATGGAAAATAATATTAAAAGGCTTTAGAATAGAAAACATTTACATTTCTGCCTTGGGTGGGAATCATCTGGTCTCACTGAAAGGTTGGCCAGGTCAAGATTGTTCCAGACCCCGAGATTTCAGGGCCAAAACCTATGAACTACAGACGACAGACACTTTTACTCAAGTTTTGTTATGTTTACAAAGGTCATGTCACATCAGACAACCGCTGGTGATTTCATTAAGTGTATCATTAAGATACATTAAACATTCACCACAGTCACACAGAGTATACCATTTAAATAAGAAATTCCAAGTCTAATTATTGAATAAAATATATGAATAGAAAATTTTCAAGGCAGCAGTCTTTCCCTGAGACTCCTTCTTCTTGCCCTGAAGACTAGAGAAAAGAGTCCTGGTCTTCAGGTTATGTAAACCCTGTTTCCAGATGTTGTTGGACTGCAAGTCCAAGGAAATCTCACCAGTAGAAATACAGGAAGCAATTGTTCAATAACATCTGGAGAGATGGATAATTTTCACACTAGAACAGTGCCACTATTAATATACTACACTTGATCTTAGCCAAAAGGCCGAGAAGCGATTAATATATTAATATATAGGGGTGCTTTTAAACTTGCATTTGTCTGCAGTTACAAAATAAATAATAAAAAAACTGGATTATATAATTTATACATTTGTTTTTATACTCATATATTTGTAGAGACAGAGAGAAAGCTGATAGGTACCAAAAGCACCATATTTTATTTATTTCTACATGCTCCTTTATGGAAAGTACAACCTACTTTTCTCATTGATACTACATTGGCCAAGAATGACCTGAAATGGTTAAAAAAAAAAGCACAAGTTTTCCCACCTGAATTCATACCTGGGAGAGGGGTGGGAGCTTGGTGGGGTGGGTTTTTTATTTCAGTGTGTTTCAAAGAGATCAGTTCCTGTGCTGAAAGACAAGGCCAAGACAATGTTTTACAGAGGAGATGATATTGTGAGGGACCAATTATCACATAAGCGGTTCTCACGGCTTGGGCTTGGCACTGCGTGCCAGGTTGCACATTAACTTCTTTCACTTCATTTTACCCAGTTTACTCAACATTCTCAAGTGGTTTCTTTGTCAATTGTTCCTCTTGCTGATGTTTCGACAGACGATAGCCCCCTTGATGCCAGCTTAGCCCGGCTAATAAGAAATAGACCAGCAAGAAACCTTAGACCAAAGGACTGCTCTTGTGGAATGGAATAGTAAGAGTCACAGAGGAGCAGAGGGAGGGGAATTTCTCCTGAAAGCTCATTAAGTTGTACTAAAACAGCATCTCACTCTCTTCCCCCCCCACCCCTGCCCTGGAAGACAATGTTTATTTAGTTCTATAAGAAAACTACTATTTATATGAGCAGAAGCATAGGAATCAGGGATTTTCTGTTCTGTCGTGTTGTGTTCTCAGCACCTGCAAGTGAACACCAAAGGATAGTTGGAAAGGAAATGTGAGCCAGATAAACACAAGGAGAGCTGGGTTTGTTTTGAAGGAATGTATAGCAAAAGAGCTATTTTCAATGGTGATTTCCAAAACACACCTTGTCGACATAGGTTTCATTTCTCTATTAACACTCAATAGAGGCACAGTGATATGTCTGCAAAATGTGCTTGCATAATGCTTGTAAGCATCTCCACAGTGGGGTCCTTGCAGGTTAGAGCTTCTCCATTCAGAACAGATCAAAGTCCTTTTTTTCAGTCTTCTCTCAGAAGAAGAGCAGGATGTCACTCATGATCCTTGCTAGAAGGTCCTTTGCCATCTTCCCTCCTTGATACTCCATGTGTCAGGGAGTCTTGAGAGAGTTCCATGTGATTCAGCTCCAGAACTCAGAAAAGTTACTTTTGGGACTACAAATCCCAGAATCCCACACTCAAAATAGACAATGACCTCTGAGGATTTCTAGGTGGTGTCATCCAAAAGAATAAAGTTTTCTCACACTCAGGATGACTTCTTACAAATTTTGTATGATCAAGGATTTAAAGGGCCTTGGCAGACGACTAATAGAGTCATCTCCAAGGCAGGGAAGAGGAGGGGCAGCTGCATGATCGGCGCCCCTTCCTCCTCCCGAGGTTGCCCTCAGAGCTGTCGGCCCTCCGCACGGCCAGCGCTCGGAGGGCAACCTCCCGCCGAAGCGTCTGGACACGCTGCGGCGGAAAAGTCAGGGAAAGTGCACCCTACACGTTTAGGGCACACTTTCCCTGACTCAGAGGCACCGACGGTGTGCCGCGGTGCGGCTGCCTCACTCCAGCAGTGCACTGTCCCGTGGCGTCCCCGACGCCGTCGTCTGCTTCCCTCCAAAGTCCAGATAAGTCACACTATTTCAGAACCACTCATCCAAAGTGTAGGGGAAGGAAGTGGATTCATCAGGCTCCATTGTTCTTCAGAGGGCAGAAAGACTGAATGAAATAGGATTTTAAAGTGTTTAGAATAACAACTTAACAAAATTGATCTAGAGCTACATAGCTATACAACCCTGAGAAATCTCATGAAATTTAATGAAATGGTCCTATCTTTCCTCAGCAATGTGCAGATACAGTACTATTAGACAGAAACCTCAATATATCAAAAGAAAGAAAGAAAAAAGAGAGAGTGGGAGAGATTTTACCTTCACAAATATTTTGGTGAACATTTCATCACAATCCTATTTGGATGTAAGATTTACAGAAATCAGTGGGGAACACAGTTTTATGACCCACATCTTTAAGCAGGGGTAGGCAACCTTTCCCCTTTAAGGGCCAAGGGACTTTAGCTCCCAGAAGCCTCAGCCATGTTGGCCAGTAGCTCCTGGGATTCTGGGAGCTGAAGTCCCTCGGCCCTTAAAGGGGAAAGGTTGCCTACCCCGTCTTTAAGTTTGGAGTTTCCAGAGGGGTAGCCATGTAAGGGCCTTTGCAGACTGCCAGACCCCCTCTGCAGACCAGGGCGTTTGGGACGCCCTGGTCCGGA
>CM034701.1:225386686-225403058 GCA_020142125.1 Phrynosoma platyrhinos | reverse complement strand
TGCCTCAATTTAAGGTGCACTATTTCTGTCAGTCTGCAAAGGCCCTAAGTCTCTCATGGCAAAAACCATGGAGTATCTGAAAAACTAGTGCATTTATTATGGCAGACCTTTTTTTTCTTTTTTGGAAGTGAGTCTGCTTTATCAAGCTTAAATTTGAATTTGTCTTAATAGGCTCCATGGTCCTGCCGAATGGTTCCTCTGTATCATGGGTCTGATTTAATTAAAATTATTTCTGCACTACTTGCAAAAGAGACCAAAATGTTTCGCATGGAGGAGCTTATGCTACACACTATAGGGAAGGGAGCAGATGTGTGATTCACATAGGTGTCAGCTTTTCCCAATTCTATGTAGTTTTTGGATTTTTTTAAAAAAAAGAAATCCTACTAACTGAACATTTTGCCTGCTTTTCTCTCATAATAGAGATTACTTAGCAATAACAACCTTCACACAGGGCTTTTCCTGGGATTAATGACAGTCTGGGGGTCATCATCTCCTCCCAGTTAGTTATTAATCCTCAGGAAACACTTGGTGCCTTGATCATTATTGCTTAATTAGCATTGAGAATGTGTGTGTGCTGAAAAAGAGCTGTTAGGTTTCTTTTCATGTGCCCTGTGAACAGCAATGGAGGGGCTTTCTCTCATTAATTTGCTTTTGGGGGGTCTAGGTCAGAGAATCCAAGCCTTGTGGGTCTAAAACTTGGACACAAGGTTAAACCTCTTTAAACAGTGTGAATTCCCTGAGAAAGCATTGCTAAAACCCAGCATCTGCAGTCTATCAGGAAATGCATTTTCTCCAGTTTTCTGAAAGAAAAGTGGGAGGGAAACACTTCAAGTGTTGTTGTCAACAGGTCAGGGCAAGTAGGAGACACTGATCAGGAGCAGAAACTGTTTCCCAAAGAGTGTTTGGAGAGTGAGAGAAGCCTTCAGGGGCAAATGGAATAACAAGGCCTTTCCCTCCAAAAGTCAATTTTACAAGCATTGTCAAATATAATTGCACCTCAGGAAAGTTAACATCTTTGTTCTGATTTTTCACTCTCCCAGTGTTTCAGGAAAGCAAGATTTACAGAGAAGGATTCAGTTGTAGTAGTAGTTGTTGTTGTTGTATTAAAGCAGTGCCTCTCAAAGGAGTGTGGAAATGAATGAATGAATGAATCCAACTCATTCAAGCATTAATTGCAGGTGCTAAACAGAAAATCGGGTAATCACAGTTTAATTGCTACTGCTGCTGGTTGAAGTGCTAATGACTCTATTATAAACAACCTATTGAAGCCATGTAATACAGGCGACAAATAGATCTGTCCCCTTCCCACACACACACAATGAATAATTCACTCTTAGGTTTTATTAGGGGCACATCAATAGTGTTCTCCAAACAATATCCCTAATGAGAGTTTTTAAAAATTAACAAATTACCAACTTTCACTTTTTAAAACAACAAATTGAACAAAATCCAGGCCCAGTCCTCATAATTTCTTCCAGGGTCATTTGCTTGTAGCCCAATGTGTCTATCAAAGCAAAAATTGAGGGGAAAACATGTCAGCTATTCTAACACATGGATTCTGTTACAGAAAGCAAAGTAAGCCTATATACAACCATAATCTAAAATATCATATCTAGGTATCTAAAACATATCACGTCTAGGTAACTAGGTATCTAAAATATAATACAATATTATTATATAATAAATATAATATGAGAAGGAATATATCACCTTTTCCCATCTTTATACTCTGGAAAGCTGATCACTCAGAAGGGAGATAAACAAGGTTAAACCAAATCTCTTAAAAACCAGTGATTTTTAACATTATCAACATTATGATTATTATGTCTTGATTTTCAACCAGTTTAACACCTAAGCTTAATTCAAAAGTCCATGCTGTGCTTATATATATGTAGGGGCAAATGTGCATTGCTTAATAAAGATGGCTGGAATCCTTTTTTGTTGTCTTACAAAAAGTGCCTGGAATCCTGTTAGGCACTTGCATTTTCCTAAATAGACTTATGGGCCTCGGCAGACGACTAATAGAGTCGTCTTGGAGGCCCCGAAGAGGAGGGGCAGCCGCACGAGCGGCGCCCCTTCCTCTTCCTGAGGTCGCCCTGGAAGCTGCCGGCCCTCCGCACGGCCGGCGCTTCCAAGGCAACCTCCCTCCGCAGCGACCGGACGCGCTGCGGAGGAAAAGACAGGGAAAGTGCGCCCGCCGCTTTTAGGGCGCACTTTCCCTGTCTTGAGGAAGGAGCGCTGATTTAGCGCTCCTTCCAGAGCCGCCGCAGGAGCGCCGGGATGCGGAGGCTGCATCCCCGCGGCGCTCCGTCTGGCGGCGGCTCCAGGGCCTCCGTCTGCTGAGGCCCTTATGTCTGTGTGGATTAGAATTTGGCAGTTTTGTAATGTCCATATTCAGAAAAGACTGCTATTTCATGATTACTACAAAGGGAAGCCAGCAAAGTGACTTTACAATGGGACCAATGCATATCTGTCCTGACCCAAATCAAGATAGAGTCTGGTGCACATAGGGAGACCCTTATCAGTGTCCCATTAAGTTTCTTCATAATTCACTAACAGGGTTTCTTAATGTCTCTGTTTTGTAACTAAATATATAAAGTTACATAAAAGAGGTCAGGAACAGATGGCCCAAATACACCTGCTTCAGGGTGCCATCAGCGTGTGGAGTTTAGACACCGCACATTACAACAACACCTTGAACAGGCCCAGAAGCCAAGTGGCCACTGAGATATGGGCGGCTTCAAAGTGCTCTAGCGGCACAGCATTTATACACTGCACACTGCCAAAACCACTTAAAGCTGGCATGGGGCCATGGTGGGGCTTGCCAGCTGAAGAAGGAGTGCATCTTTTCTGCTTCTTTTTTGGCCAGGTTGAAGGCAGATTGGGGCAAGGGCATGTGGTTGCCATGGCCTCAATCCATCTTTGGAAGAGGTGGCTTGAAACTGCACCTTCAGCGACATCTGTTTTGGCCCATATATCCAAAACACACTGCAGCAATAATCCAGTTTGAGACCACTTTAACTGCCCTGGCTCAGTGCTAGGGAATCTTTAGAAGTGCAGTTTGCTGTGGCTCCAGAGCTCTCTGAGAAAGAAGGCTAAAAGGGTAGTTAAAGTGGTCTCAAACTGAATTATTTCTGCAGTGTGTTGTGGAACTTATAGACTATGATGGAGGATTCTAGCCATTATTACCACAATTTGGACTGAGATTTATTTGATTTTCAACTCAGTTATTTTTGCATTTATATGACCCAAGCATAAGTGATCTTAAATCTTACCTTGCACTTTCTAAGCATTTATAATGTTATAAACATCCACAGACTTAAATAACAACCAAGTGGAGAGTGTAAATTCTTTTTTTACAAAATCATCACAAAAGTTAGAAACATACAAGCCATTGTATTCCCTATGACCATGTATGGATCTGAGAGCTGGACAGTTAAGAAAGATGATAGGAAGAATATTAATGTGTTTGAGATAATGTGGTGCTGGAGAAGAGTGCTGAGGATCCCAAGGACAGTCAAAAGGACAAACAAGTGGGTCCTGGAGTGGATCCAACCAGAAACCTCCCAGAAGCCAAGATGACCAGAGTGAGACTGTCATACTTCAGACATACCATGAGAAGAGGGGACTCTTTGGAAAAAACAATAATGCTGGGGAAGGTGGAATGAAGTAGGAAGAGAGGAAGGCCACATGCTAGATGGATGGACTGTCTTAAGGAGGTCAGTATAGATAAGGGTATTTTTAGCTGTGAAATACCTCCACATTTTGTTTTTAAAGTTCTATTAAACTGCTCCACAACCCCTGCTTTAACTTCATTGTTGTTGACAAAATGGTGAACTCCATGATTTTTTTAATAGGCTACTCACAGCTTTGTTTAGAAATTCACAGTCACAGTCCATTTGTAATTTATCAGGCTTTCTTCCATTTTGGCTAAAAATGGTGTTAAAAGCTCTGGACACTTCTCTACCCATTTTGTCCTTTAAAGCCAAAGCCCAAGCAAATTTAGATGGAATATCTATTACTGTTAAAATTTACTTGTAGCCTCTGTTATACTTAGGCAGGTTTCAAAAGGTCTGTGCCAGGGGTAGGAAACCTTTTTGAGCCGGGGTCCAGATTGCTGTCCCTCAGACAATTGGGGGGCTGAAGCACCAAAAATAAATAAATAAATAAATAAATAAATAAATAAAAATTAAACATTTTTTAAAAAATTAAAAATTAATAAAAATATGCATGCACACTCTCTCAGCCCCAGAAAAGCCATGGCAAATCCCCTGTGGAGATTTTGCCAAGAAAACCCCAAGAACAAGTAATAACAACAATAATCGATATCATCATGGTGGGCAGCGACAGCGGCAGGACCGACCTGGAGACATCCAAAGGCCTCAAGGGGGCGCATCCATCCCCTGGGCTTTAGGTTGCCTACCCCTGGTCTACGCCATCCAATTCATCTGGGCTCTGAGGAGTGTCAAGCACTTCTTTCTTCTCCCTCTTCTGGAGAACGGATTGTAAATTGCAACTGCAATCACACTTGAGCTCTGAGGCCTTGTCAATGAAGTCCATACTGCTGGGTGTTGGGCCTGTCTTTTCAGGCTCTTTAGATTCCTTTTTAGGTTGAATATTCAATGGTACAGGAGGGATAGAAAAACCCACAAACCCATTATAATTTGGCCAGGATGTTATCTTTTTGGGTTTTATTCTCTTGGTAGTAGAAGAGCCTGCCAGCCTTTGAGGGATGTTCAGTGCCTCCATGTTGCCTCTGCAAAACATGTCTGGGCATGCATAAAGTGGTGGTTTCTCTCTACCGAATAGAGCTCTCTGCAGCAAGCCTTCTGGTTGGCTGGCTTGCCCCATGTGACCCAAACCATTGGTCAGGGGTTGCATAACCGCAAGGGCCAATTGGAACACATGGGAAATCTAGCACAATTGGCCAGTTTGGAACACATGGTTAAGAGGGGGCCAAAAGCAGTTCCCATTGTTTGGGGAGTGGTGAGGTGTAGTCTTAGAGGTGTCACATGGCCTCATGGGGGCTAGGCCAGGGGAAGGGGTCATATGATATGGATGTCCCATCCTAGAATTTCCAGGGAAAGGACACACCCATCATTTTGACAGGTCATCAATCAATCAAATTTGACAGGTCATAAATCATTCTTTTACAGGCATCAAAAAGTCCGAAATCATTTTTTGACAGGAGCTACATCTGCATACTACAGTCTACTTCTCAGGCCTTGATCAGATTCTAAGATTTTTCAGAGGAGACTTTTCTCTCAGTCTCACCACCACAGAAAGTACATTGAGGGGGGATGCAGACGAGGGTGTCCAAGACCCCCTGGTCCGCAGTGCCGTGGGGCCAAGGCAGCCTCACCACGGGGCTTCCCCAGTGAATCTAAAAGGAGCGCCAAATTGGTGCTCCTTTTAGATTTAAGGGAAAGTGTGCCCCAAAAGCGGCGGGCGCACTTTCCCTGACTCAAACGGCGCAGCGCATGTGGGCGCTGCGCTGTGAGGTCACCCCCGGAGCGCCGGCCGGCCGGTGACCCGGAAGCTCCGGGGGCAACCTCAGGAAGAGGAAGGGGTGCCGCTCGTGCGGCTGCCCCTCCTCTTCCCTGCCCGGAAGACGGCTCAATTAGCCGTCTGCCGAGGCAGTGAGTGGAAACACAAGAAACTGTTTTCCTAGTGAGAACTGGATCTACCTACTCAGGGAGAAAGACTGATATTCTCTTTATTGCCCTTCCACTAGCTGGCAGAGACCATTTTATCCTTTAGCATCTAAGCAGGATTATTTCTGGAGTGAGGTGTTATTTATTTTTATTAATGCATTTTAACAGTGTCTTTATGTTTTCATTGTATTTGTTTGTTTGTTTGTTTTAAAGCAGCCCTGATTGCTTGACAGAGGTGCGGGGTAAAAATTACTATTACTATTATTATTATTATTATTATTATTATTATTATTATTATTATTATTTAATTTTATGTAACTAGCTGCCTTGAGTACTATTTTGAGGGAGGGGTCAGAAAGCCAAGACATAAATGTAACGAGGATCAGCCATGGTAGTTCTAGTACTAATACAGTAGTAGGAATTTGCTGGAGGGTGGGATATAAATGCTCTGTATAAATTGAGTGTGACAGCATCACAGACAGGACTGTGCTCTTTATCCCTTCAATTCTTATAAAGTTATTGTATATATCACTGGGGAAGGTTATATTTTTATTTTTTGACTGTTGAGCTGGGGAATAGGAGCTCTGTTTCATGCCTGCTTCAACTTTAAAGTCAACATAAACTCTGCCCTAGATATCATAACCATAATTTCCTTAAAGCTAGCTGCTCTTAAACCAAAATACAGTTTTATTTGGCTAACCCCAATGTAGGATGTGGTTGCCAGCCTCTGGAACCACACAATCAGGCTTCAAGAAGACGCCATCTGAGCTGGGTTGTTGTTTTAAACAGGAAAGTCTTAAACATTCTCTTCTCTATACTATCAGTATGTTCCACAAACAAATATCTCCATAACAACAGGTAATGCCAAGATCCGGCCTTCCTTGCTAGGCTGGACTGCCTTTCTTCCAGGTGAAGCATAAAGAAATCCATGTAGAAACAAGTAATTTCTTGGGAACTAGCAGAAGCTGTTATAACCCTGCAAATTTTGGTGGCTGGAGTGTAAATTGTTATTTACATCAAAATACAGAAACCAATGTTCCCCTGCCCTTTCCCTTGTCTAATATGTTACTTTAAGTCCAGAAGCCCCAATGAACATTCTTTTTAAATGTAGTAAGTGTTTCTAGAAGTTACTCTCTGGACCCTGCTTTGTTCAAAGCTGGAAGATTGTCCCCTCCAATTAATTAAGCAAAATATGGGTGAAAATGAACGTTAAAACCCACTTAAAATCCATCTTAAGTCAGAAGAAATAATCTTACATGAGCAGAATTCAGTAGGCTAGGTGAGTTTAGCATTCAACTCCTGCTTTTAGGTAGAACTAACCTCTTACATGAGCAGAATTCAGTAGGCTAGGTGAGTTTAGCATTCAACTCCTGCTTTTAGGTAGAACTAACCTCACTACTATTAAACTTTGGTATTTTGGTATTCTAAGATCTTACTCTGTTTCTCATAGTGGAAGGTGTGATCATGGTCAAAATGAAAAATTCTGTTTCTGAAAGATTCCAGGCATGACAGTGCTTGCATTGTCCCTCATTCTGATTTTAGGCTTGGATCCAGAGACACAGATGCCTACTTTCGACTGTTAATATTATTGCTAGAGATGTCACAGTTGTCAGTGTATATCTGTGTATGATTTTTTGTGTGCTTTCAACTTATTTCTCACTTATGGTCACCCTAAGATAAACCTATCACAGGTTTTTCTTGGTAGAATCTTTCAGAGGGGGTTTGCCCTTGTCTTTTTCTGAGGCTGAGAGACTATGGGCCTCTGCAGACGGCTTATTGAGCTGTCTCCGAGGCAAGGAAGAGGAGGGGCAGCCACACGCGCAGCGCCCCTTCCTTTTCCTGAGGTCGTCCTCAGAGCCGCCGGCCCTCCGCACGGGCGGCGCTCCGGGGACAACCTCCTGCCGCAGCAACCGCACGTGCTGCGGCGGAAAAGTCAGGGAAAGTGTGCCCTACGCGTTTAGGGTGCACTTTCCCTGACTTCTAAAAGGAGCGCCAATTTGGAGCTCCTTTTAGGGACGCCGCAGGAGCACCGCGGTGCAGAGGCTGCAATCCTGCGGCGCTCCGTCCGGCGGTGTCTCCGGCACTTCCGTCTGCTTCCCCCCTATAACTTGCCCAAGATCACCCAATGGCTTTACATGGCCAAACAAGAATTCATAGCCTGGCTAGTGTCTTATTAGTTCAACACTCAAACCACTACACCACACTGGGGAGTTATAGTTTTTGTTTTTCATTGTTATAAATCTGAGTCCAATTGCCTAATCCAAACCAAAGCAGACTCCTCAAATAAATGTAATTTACATCATTGTAGATTTCCCACTAAACAGTTGATTTAGTGGGTCTGCTTCCATTGGGAATAGTCATTGGATTTAAGTTGCAACTTTACATGTGGCTATGAGAGGACAAATCAATACAGCTACTGTTGGTGTTATTTGTTCTGTGACTGCCCTACCCAGAACATTTCATATCAGTCCAGCTGAGAAATGTCTTTGCAAAGAGGTGAAAATGGGTAACATATGGCCACAGTATGAGAAAAGCCCTCCTTCAACAGTTTCTTGCCTCCAAACAAATGCATAAGCGAAGACTTCATTTAAAAATTTCTCACAGTCTGAAGTAATGAAATGTGCAGAATAGATAATATATTGGGATAACTTCAATTGAGGAGCATATGTTGATCTTGGAACTCCACAGAACCATTT
The DNA here is from genome assembly GCA_020142125.1 of Phrynosoma platyrhinos. Classification (NCBI taxonomy): domain Eukaryota; kingdom Metazoa; phylum Chordata; class Lepidosauria; order Squamata; family Phrynosomatidae; genus Phrynosoma; species Phrynosoma platyrhinos. The sequence continues at coordinate 225,394,708 of CM034701.1, read as the reverse complement.
TGGCAGAATGGAATTAGCTAGTGGTCAAGTGTCACAAACAAGGCAATAGATAGCATCCTATGCATTAAAGATTTATAGGCACAATTTTCAAAGACTAGCAAACAAACAAGATTATTCTCCATTCTTGTTTTGAAAGACAATGTTTTTTTCCCTGCCAGTTGAGACTGCTTATCTTTTCACTTTTAGGATTTCTTATAAGTGACTTTAATAAGCCCTTTCCATTTTTCACTTGATGGGTAGGACTCTCCATGTCACAAAGGGGTGAAGAGGAAAGAATCAGCACACGATAGACTTGGATGCCTCCACTTAATGACCAGCACTATATTCACAACCTCATTTGGTTTTGTTCCCACTGTGTATCTGAATGATGCTGATGAGAAGGAATTAATGTTATTGAGAACAACTCAATGAATTAAATGGGGGAGAAAGAAACCTTGCTCATTTGGATGGAAACATTTTGGCAGACGGCACAGCAGCCGGTCATACTGAAAGCACTTTACATCTCCCCCATTGTGGAAGGGGCCAGAAAGGATCCAGTTCTGGATAAGCTATAAGGCAACTTATTCCAAAGCCTCTTCAAAACAACAGAGGCATGCTGCAATCTCCCCTTGGGATTCATGGCCCTACCTTTTCCTTTTTTGTACCTAGATGCACTAAATCTGTTCATGTAGCCCCCATCCCACCCCCTTGCCCCCTACCTCCCTGCACATTCACAAAACACCCAATAAGAAGCTAATTGTTCTATGGTGAACTGGAGAAGAAGAAAAGTTGTTCAGAATAATGTTATGGTCATAGAAAACTCTTTTGCATTGTAACCATCTGGTGTGCCGCAGTTACAATGAATAGAATAATGGAGTTCCAAATAACTCCTTTTAGGTTCACAGAATGTTTTTTCTCACCCTGGTTTGTATTCCTCACAGGCAAGTTGCCCCATCATTTCACACCACATCTGCATCTTTCTTTGATTGGGTGCTGCGCTACCAATAAGTTAGTACACTTAATTAAGCCCACATAATTCTCCTAAAATGAGCAGAAAAGATTGTGTGCTGGCCAAGGAAGAGAAAGGGCTTGCAAATGGGACTTTAGTGACTCTGCATTGTACAAAATGATTGAGATGGATGGCCATCCCATGCCACCATAGTTTCCTGCTATGCTGAGGGAAAATGTGAAAGAATTAGCCAGCTCAACAGCTGTTGATAATCCTAGGAAGGCTGGCTTTCAGACAGGCCTGCTCCTCAGGGTGACTGAAGCCCTATTGTAGCTTAATCTGGCTTTTCAAAAAGTGTTACAATACATTCGGTTAGATTTCTAAGGTGCCCCATTTTCAAGGGATCATTAAAAGCCCTTTAAGAAGTGGGAGAATGGACTCAATGGCCTTTGTTCATGTTTTTAAGTATGTTCAAGTTGCTTCAGATGTGTGTATCAGGAGACTTTAATAGCAGATCCTCCAACATTTGCCAGATAAAGACAGGTACATTTATTTTAACTTGTAACAAAACAATTGGTCCACATGAAAAGAAAAACAGAGTGTGAAATGCCACTTCTGGTGGTGGGGGAGCAGTCCCTGGCATATCCCATAAAAATTACGATTTGGAAATTCTCTTCCTTTTTGAAACATAAGAGAGCAAATTGCTTTTCTTCCTTCTCTCTTCATTATTCCAGATCTATCACCAATTTCCAATTCTAGTTGCAACTATCTACTAAATATTAGATCTAGAACCAAAGCAATTATTCAGCCAGTTTGATGCCAAAACTGGTATTCCACCCATCAAATCCATACATTTGGGGGTATGCTCCAGGATATATATTTTTTTTAAAAAAAAAATCCAATGAATGGTATTATACTGGTTTTTTTTAAGCTGAGACAAAGTGGTGTAGTGGTTTGAGCACTAGACTACAACGCTGGAGACCAGGTTTTGGATCCTGGCTCGACCATGAAACTCATAGGTGATCTTCAGCAAGTCACATGTTCATAGCCTCAGAGGATGGCAATGAAAAACTCCCTTTGAAGAAACTTGCTAAGAAAACTCCATGATAGGTTCACTTTAGGGTCTCCATAAGTTAGAAACAACATGAAGGTACACAGAAACAAGAAGGTATTGAACTATTTGGCAGGCTGAGTGAAGGGACCACTGAGTGAAACTAATAAGTTATCCTTCTCCCATCAGTGAAGTGGAATGACCCCATCACTTTTTATTAACGGGAGTTTCCTGTTAATAAAAAGTGATGGGCCCTTCCACTTCACTAATGGGAGAAGGACAGGATAAGTGCAACATCACAGAACATCATGTGATAAACTTTTCAGCAATTGTGTGATAGTGATGGGAGCATCCCGCTTCACTCCTGTCACTTTTACCCATCTGATCATCTCCCCTGTCTCACATCTACACATACTGGTTCTTGTTACTCCATGGATGGGGAGAGTTAAACCACTGATTTTGGTGTCCTCATTCCATGACTTCTGCCTCCCTGTGTCCAGCAGATTTAGCACTAAAGACAGCAGCCAAGGAGCACTGCTCAGCTGGGACTGAGAAGGTAAATCTGCTCCTGAGTCTGTTTGCTCTGTGATAAAACATGCTGAGGAATATAACTTTGTTAGCAAAGGTAAATGTGCCAGGGATGTTTTGAATTATGTGCTGTGCTACATTTGTTGTTTGGTTAATAAGCAGAACAAATACATTCCTTCACATGTGTAGCTTTTGTGATGAGGTATTGCACATTTTGAAATAGCCCAAAGAGCAGTGAGATTCTGCTATCATTCCTTTAGGAAGACAGAACAATTTTATTATTGATTTCTGTGTAAATATGGGTAAGGGGAAAGGAAGTTTGTAAGAAGATTCTAAAAGGAAACTCTATTCTTACTCTGAAGTTCAACACCATAACCCCTAATAGTTGAAGGCTGGGGAATATGTGGCCTTTCAGAGGTTGTTGGCCCACAACTCCCAGGGTCTCACACCACTGGCTGCTGGAAGGTTGCAGTCCTACAACATCTTGAGGGCCTCATGTCCATTACTTTTGAAACAAATTTAATGTGGAGATTGGGGGGTTGCAGACTGCCAGAAATAGTGTGAATTGAGTCCACTTTTAGGGTTAGGGTTAGGGAATCATGGGAACTGTATTTTATTGTGGCACCAGAGCTTTCTGACAGAGAAGGCTCAATGTCTCAGAAAAAAACCAATTCCCATGACTCCCTAGCACTAACCCTAACCCTAAAAGTGGACTCAATTTGCACTATTTCTGGCAGTCTGCAACCCGTTAAAGCTGCAGCCATTTTATTTCAAAGAAATGGGATCCAAATCCCAGGGCCCAGGTTGATGTACAAATGGAAAATATAAGAGGGAGAGCTGAAGGAGTTTTTACAAGTAGGGACGTACTTCTTTGCTAAGTAATATGTAATTCAGCAATGGATAATTTTAACACTTTTCTTCCTGCTTCAAGAAAGACTTTGAAAACTGTACAGTTCACACATGGTATTTTAATACACATACACCCAAAAACCCAAAAATAAAATAAAATAGCATTTTAAGTGGAGAAAATGCTGATTTCTTTGCAGAAATATTTTCTTGCAGAAAATGCTATTTCCTGTGCTGCCTAGTAATGTCATGTTTGAATTTTGTGCAGAATAAGTCTGGAAGTTCAAAGATTCTCATCTGTCCAAGATTCTTCTTTTCAGGATTTTCTGATACTTTTCTGATACTTTTTCAACTATTTTAAAATATTATTTCCACCTCTAAACTGTGAAATTCTTTAATTTCCTGGCATGGTAGATTCAGTATGGTGTAATTGTTTGAGTGTTGAACTACTACTCTAGAGACCAGGGTTTGAATTCTCACTTAGCCATGGAAACTCACTGGGTGAGCTTGGGAAAGGCACAGTCTCTCAGATTCAGAAGAAGGCAATGGCATCCCCCACCCTCCCCCACACTGAAAAAACCTTGCCAGGAGAACCCCGCAAAAGGGTTGCCTTAGGGTTGCTATAAGTCAGAAAGAATTGGAGGCACACAAGAACAACATCATAATCAACAGCAAACTCTTGAGTATCCTGACTTTGGTCTGTTGGAGATGTTGGGATGTGGTTGATACTGGAAGGGAGGGTTAAAAGCATTTATAGAACTTTGGATCCCAGGGACATAATAAAAAATACAAGTTTGGAAGTAGGTTTTATTTATTTGTTTTAGTATGGATATGAGAAAGAAAAAAAAGGAGAGAAAAAAGAGAAGAAAGGGAAAAGAAAAGATGTTGTTTTTCCTTTATTTATCTGAACAAAATCAGCCCTAAAGTTCAGGAGGCCTTGAAGATATTTTGGTGAACAAGTGGAAAGAAAATATTCTGAAAGGACTTCAAGGGTCACTTCATAGACACAGCCTGCCTCTCATTTGTTTATCTAAATGCTGGCAAATTGCAGCATTTTAACAGCATATCTTTGGTTCTGAACTTTATTTGCATGGTCTGCCCTCTGTCATTGAGCTGATAATGAGTCTAAGCATAAAGCCCTCTTTCTGTGCCACAAAGATGCCTGACAGCCATGAATTCCAAATAGGAGAATTAGGTGTTTTTATGGAAGAAAGTGTCATTGTGCAATCTCGTGCTCTTTCTGTCCCTTTTATCTCCCCTTCTGCTCATTTTCAGTCCCTTCACATCAGGTGTTGCTGCCACTTTCTTGTGTTAATTCACCCTTTTAAAAACTTCTGTTTCAAAAGCTTCAAAATTCAGGTGGTGAACACTGAACTTTCTGCTAGCTATTGTCTTGCTAGCCACTGAAATGCTGGGCAAACTTTTTTGTTTTGTGAATAGACAAAAATCCACAACCCAAATACTTAAAACAACAACAAAGTATATAAGAGGGTGTACTCCTAGACTCTTGCTATCTTATATATATTCTCTTATGTGCTACTGGACACAAGAGCCTACGGTTGTGGGAGTTCTTTGAAATAAATGGGAGATGAAGGCTTTCTCAAAGTTGGATTGTAATAGAAGTATCTGATATGTGAGTTATTTTGTGAGATTAACATGATTCACAATAAAAGTGCACTTTTCTAACTATGATAGATCATATTAAAACATTTGAATTATTTCTCTGTAGCATAAAGCAACACCCAGAAGCAGGTTTGTCACTGGGAATCTTACTATCTTGTAGTGAGGTGGATTTTCCCCATCCCATTATTGTTTTGTAGATTTGCTCTTCTCTGTCTTTTCATTTTGAATAAAAACACTTGCAATATGCTAGCCTTTCCTCATCACAGCCTGATTTTCAAACAAGTTCAAGATGAATAATATTGAGACATACATACACATCAATGACTCCTCATATGTCAAGACATTTTAGTCCCCTGAAGTCATATTGTGTTGTTGCAGAATGCATTGAGAATTAACCCTACCATGTAGATATTTTGTGGCATTGTTACCTGAAGACGTGTAAACCATTTCTTCAAATTTCAGCTACTTGCAATGTTTTGTTTTTAAAAAACCAAAAACAACAGGAACAATGTCCTAGGAAATCTTTTGCTTTTTGCCCCTTGAGCATATGTGTTCATGTTTGTTCATTTGTTTTTTGTACTAACGATTGCAGAGTATTAGGTATGTGGTGGTTTAATGTTTAAGATGCCATTTCTGATTATCGGAAGATCAGAAGGTTGGCAGTTCAAGGCTCGAGTGCTACATTATGAGGTGAGCTTCTGTGACTAGTCCCAGCATCTGCCAATCTAGCAGTTCAAAAGCATGCAAATACAAGTAGATAAATAGGTACCACTAGGTGGGAAGGTAATTGTGTTCGGTGCAGTCAATGGATTCGTCTTCAACAACACTGGTTCTTCAAATTAGTAATGGAGATGAGCACCACCTCCTATAGTCAGTTATGACTAGACATTCATATCCAGGTACTACCTTTACCTTTACCTATTGCAGTGTATTAGGACAATACTGCCATTTTTGGCTAACCATGATGAAGCAAAGCTGAAGTGGCATCTTCTGGTTGTCAGTTAGTTGGCACCATTCAAAAGAAGCAAAATTTTATTCAGTTGTAAGGACACTGGAATTCTTATTGAAGTCAGGAAATAGAATAAATATATATTGTACCCTAATTCTTAACTCACACTTAAACATGACTTCAATCTTCAATATATTGGAATTCTCATTGGGGTCACAAAATATCCACATATCTCTTATCATGCATGGTTGTTCTTTTTTTAATCCTAGTGTGAGAGGGTTAAATCATGACAAAAGAAATCATGACAAAAGAAACAAATACAGTCACTGTTTCATAATATTTGTTTTGGTGCTGTGATTTAATTAATAGTACATGTGTCGCTAGTATAGATTGGTAAACTGTAAGAAATAAGGAATTCAGATTGTATTCTTGCAAACTGAACTTGCACTGTTGTCTAGTGTCCGGGAATTAAAAATGAAATAATGACGAATGTTGTACAAACAAGACTGGATAAGTCAGAATCTACAATTCTTTGGAGAAATTAGCATAGGAAAAAATTCATGGACAAGCCTACAATATCATATAAAGATTTTTGAAATTTGGGCTACTTTTTAAGGTTACAATTGAAATATCACTTTCCCAAGCTACTGGTGTTCTTGGCATCTAGCTATTCCACAGAATTTTTAAAACAATGGGCATGTAGTTTTTCGTCAACAAACACATGACTCTTGATACCAGCTTGCTGATACTGAATAAAAAATGTTGTACTTGTTTGATTTTAAGATATACCAGCTGCCTAATACTTTTAAGCAATGACAGATTAATCTATTGCTCACCCATGTTCTGTTCATGTGTATTACATTCTGTTTCAAGCTTTTAAAAGTGTACATGACAAACTACTTTTAAATACATATTCATGATTTATAAACATGTCTCACAATATGGATATCTGAATGTATTTCCTCTAAAAATGTATTTCATTATATTGTCCAAATATGCATAGGAAAATATGCATTTACATATCTTAAGTATATATTCTTTCCAAAAAAGGACATTTCTGGACCTATTTTCTTTCAAAATCTGTAGTTTTAATATATCTTGATAGATATTTGAAGCCAAGAATTGTGTGACCATCACAATTTTGTTTTGTTTTGTTTTGTTCCCTTTTTTTAAGACTATAATTCCTTGATTTCAGGGTGGGGGATTCTGGGGATTCTGCACCAAAACCATCACTTCAAGTTCTGGTCAAACTAAAGTGTGGATCAGAAGGTATTTATCCATTATTTTTCCTCTTTCTGAACATTTTGACCAGAACTGAGCCTTTATGGAAGAATGGCTGGCATCCTGTTGGTTAGTCCTAACAAGACTAAACCAATTCAATCAACTGTTGAATAGTGAGTCAACATGTTGATAAATTTAATAGATTCAATGGTTGATTCTGATCAGAAGTAAAAGTGGATTTAGGCCAAAGTAAGTAAGAAGAATCCTTTTCTTAGGTCTGGGGTATATCAAGCCAGAGAGTAGGTGAGAATTACAAAACTGAATGTAAAACTCCTTCTGCACAGAAAATGACACATTTGGGAGAAGGTTTCATACCTCTTTGTCAATTATTATTATTATTATTATTATTATTATTATTATTATTATTATTATATCCCGCCCCTTGGGGACCCAATCTGGGCAGCTTACAACAATAAAATCAGATGAAATATCCCAACCACAATCCTTCCCCCCCCTTAAAACAGTATTAAATCAAATAACAATTACAATTACAAATTTAAACAGTTAAAAATTAAACAGTTAAACCACACTACAAAATGACACAATCAGGACACAATCAATGCATCATTCAGGGAGGGCAATGTACCATCTTGTTTAAAGGAGGCGGCGGTTAGGCCACTCCTGAAAAAGCCTTCCCTGGATCCCCTGGATAGAAACAACTACAGACCAGTCTCCTTGCTCCCTTTTCTGAGCAAGGTGATCGAGAGGGCAGTTGCTTCCCAACTCCAAGCAGTCTTGGATGAAACTGATATGGAGTTGAGACTGCCCTGGTTGCTCTGACCGATGACCTCCGCCTGAGCATCGACGGGGGTAGTG
>CM034701.1:225373534-225386586 GCA_020142125.1 Phrynosoma platyrhinos | reverse complement strand
ACTCTACATGGGGCTATCCTTGTGCCTAACCTGGAAACTACAACTGGTTCAAAACATGGCAGCCAGGTGAAGTACTGGAACATCAAGGAGGGAGCACATAACACCAGTGCTGAAATACCTCCACTGGCTGCCGGTTAGTTTCCAGATGTAGTACAAGGTGTTGTTTTTGACCTTTAAAGCCCTACATGGCTTGGGTCCATCTTATCTTAGGGACCGCCTCTCCCCATATGATCCCCCATGCACCCTGTCGTTCTCTGGGAGGAACCTGCTACAGCCACTAAAAACTAGGCTGTCTCATACCTCTCAGAGGGCCTTCTCTGCAACCGCTCCCAGACTTTGGAATGGCCTGCTGGACGAGATCCGTCTGATTACTACTCTTGTTGCTTTTAAGAAAGCAGTAAAGATGGATCTCTTTCAGCAGGCCTTCCCAGAATAACTATTGTCTGGTGCTAGATGAATTTTATTTTGTTTTACTGATTCCTTGTGTTATTAAGGATGGTTTTATTTTATTGTTGTATTTTTAATTGTTCGCTAGTTTAATTCTGTTTTAAGGGATGGGAGGGTGGATCATGGAATGAGGGAATGTTTTAATTTGCTTGTTTTAAAATTGTTGTACCCCGCTCTGATTGCCGAGCAGAGGGACGAGCTATAAATAAAATTATTATTATTATTATTATTATTATTATTATTATTATTATTACATTGGCCTACGGCAATGTTCTCCCTCCATCCATAGATGGGGCCACGCAGAGAACACTGCAGATGGGAATACCCGAGGCCAGGATAATTAATCTGGAAAGGCCTGCCGGAAGAGATCCTTGACATACCAGTTTTGTATTTGGAGAGAGTTACTCAGCTGGGAGAAACATATGAACCAATCCCCTCTCCCTACAAACATCAATCTTTAAAGGCACAGCCTGAGGCCAGTATGAATGTATGAAGTTTTGAATATTCATTTGAAAAGGGGAGAGAAAAGAGTAAACAAGGAAAATTGATTTCAAGGATGAAACTGGTAAAACTGATTGAAAAGTTTGGTTGTCAGCAGTCTTACTTTCTTTTTTTGGTGGCTCCCCCTGCTCTTTAGCTCTATCATCTACTGTCTTTGGCCACCATTTTCCTATAAATCTGTCACAGACTTTGAAGAAACCTAGATCATTCTGAGGGGAAAAAAGGTGCCCACCACCACCATCACCACAAAGGAGGGGAGGAGCAGGAGCAGGAGCAGGAGCATCTCAGGCACATGTGTGTGCAGTGATTGTGTGCTCTGTTTGCCCATCAAATAGCCAAGAGCTACTGTATGCCTACAGAATGGCATTCATCATCTAGTAAGAAAGCTAGCTGGATTCCATCCAGATTCAATACTCTTGCCACAGTTTTGCAAATTGTGAGAGCACATTTCACCCAGACTCAATAGATCTCAGACATAGGCTCACCTCCTCACTGAGGCAGACAAGACACTACTGAGCCCTAGGCTGCCTTGCCACTACACCAATAATTCAAGTTGACAATGATGTTTTGACTATACTTTTTGTACACAGCTTTAGTTCGGAGTTAAAAACCATTGAGACACACTACACCACTTGTTGTACTTTTCATCCCTGAGTCAGATAGGCATTGTAAAGGTCCATAAAACCAGAATCTGTAAAATATACTTTGAGGGACTACAGCAGGGGTAGGCAACATTTTGAGCTGGGGGCCGGTCCTCCAAAGTCCTCCCCTCCGCTTGGCTGAGGGGAGGGGAATGGCGGCATGCGTGCGCACGTGCATGCACATGCCACCTCCACCTCTGCACATGTCACGGCCACCATTTTGATTTCCAAAATGGCAGCCATGACATATTTGCGCATGTGCAGGAAGACTGTGCATGTGCAAACGAGTTGCAGCCACCATTTTGGAAATCAAAATGGCAGCCAAAATGCATAGCGGCGGTGGCGTGCTGCGGCAGCAGTGGCAGGGGTCTGCCTGGGCCGGTAAGTGTGGGGAACCCGGGCTGGAACCGGCCCATGGGCTGTAGGTTACCAGCCCCTGGACTACAGTTTCCAGAATCAGTTTTTATATTTATGTCCAAGGAGAAACTTTTCTAAGCTCTGCATAAAAGCATGATTAGGGCTGCATCCCCATAGCAGAAATAATCCAGGTTGACTCCACTTTAATTGCCATGGCTCAATGCTATGGAATCCTGGGAATTGTAGTTTCTTGTGGCACCAGAGCTCTCTGACAGAGAAGGCTAAATGTCTCACAAAACTACAGAATTCCCTAGCATTGAGCCATGACAGTTAAAGTGGAGTCAACCTGGATTATTTCTGCTATGAGGATGCAGCCCTAATCATGCTTTTATGCAGAGCTTGGAAAAATTTCTCCTTGGACATAAATACAAAAACTGATTCTGGAAACTGTAGTCCCTCAAAGTATATTTTCCAAGCTCTGGTTTTATGGACCTTTACAATGCCTATCTGACTCAGGGATGAAAAGTGCAACAAGTAGTATAGTGTGTCTCAATGGTTTTTAACCCCTAACTAATGCCGTGTACAAAAAGTATAGTCAAAACACCATTGTTAGGGACTGTGTTTAAAGTAGGATTTGCTTGCAAAAGGGGGGTGGGCAGGGACTATTCACTATACAAGTTGAAAGAATGTGCCCACATCAGATAACATCCTCTTAATCATCATCAAGCCAGTGAAAAGTGTATTTGTTAAAGGGAGAAAAAAACAGTGCACTGAAAACCCTTTGGTGGCAAGCACCATGTCAGAAGACATGAAGTGCAATTTTGCATATACAAATCTCCCCTGTGTGCAAGAGTATTAAACACCTTTTTTTCAAGATGGCAAAGGGGGGAAATGATTTGTATTCAAAATGAAACTTGAAACCAAAAGTTTCATTGCACATAATTCTCACAGCCAAGTTTTACTTTTGATTCTGGATATCATCATAATTGCTTTTCAGATAGATTTGTAGCTGAAGTTATTATTCACATTGTTTTCAATTGTGCTGAATTTTATTATTGTGTGTGGCTGGATCATCATCTTGCTAAAACCAAATCAATAAAGAATGAATACGACAGTATCTAAGCTATATCTAAAATCAGAACACAGGAGGAAAGGCAATTTAGGAATGCTAACTATGCTAAAACCTCTCCAGTTCTGCTATTTATATCCACCTCCATCTCCCATCTGATAAAAAGTAAAATGAACATTTTTTTTAATTTTATGGAAGCTTTCAATTAAATTTTGTATCTTTTGTTTCAAATAATGGGGAAAGAATATAATGCAAACTTTAAAACATTCATTTCAAAATGGTAGCTAATTGCTCAGTCATCAGAAATGCTGACAGTTTCCTGGAATGTTATATTTGCACTGTTGTATTGCCCATGATTGAAATCTCTTCCAATTTTATCAATGAATGAGCTAGACTTGTACCAAAGTAAGCCACACAGAGACTCTTTGCCCTGAACAAAGACAAAACAAATCATGGGACTCTTTCACACTACCCAGTTATACCATTATGATTCTGCCTTAACTGTCAAGTCTGAATTCTGTGTAGTCCTGGGGTTTGCAGTTTGGCAAGAGGCACCAGAGGGACTGTCCTACCCTAAAACTGCAAATCCCAGAATTCCATAAGAGGCTGCCATGGTAAATGAAGTGGAATCATAGTAGTATAACGGGTTACTGTGAAAGTAAAACACATGGTTTTAACTGGTTAAATCACATATAGTATCTGAATAAAATAATTTGTCAGTAGTTTCTAACATCATATTGAGATCTCCCTCTTTTCTGCAGTTTTCTTTTATATTTGGAATCTGGAGATGGGGAGAAATTTTCACATACATCTTTGATATAGTTCTTTAATCAAAATGTGTACAAAAATATGCATGGGCTATTAAAAACACACACACTAGAGGAAATTACATGTCAAAAATACATATGTTAAGGAAAATAGCATATAAAACAAGTAATTAAAAATAAATGCATACACATTTTTTAGTAGAGTTCTTAGGGGGACGTTGCAAACTGGTGCAGAAAATGGGTCAAAGGGAGCATATCCTTCAAAACAATTTGAAAGCTCCAGAAAGTGAAACAAACAAGTGTAGTCATCCCTATTCCAAGGGCAGCAGGTGGTCTTCCATGTCATTGAGATGTCATATCCATTCCAGGCTTTGCTTCAAACTTCAGTGGAGCTATCCAAGATGCCAAACTCTACCCTACCAATGATTTCAGCACTTGGGATAGCTCCTTATGAAATGAGGCTAAAATCCAAACAAATTAATTGCCCCATTTACCTGGTAGCCACCAGCTGCCACTGACCTCCTAAACCAGTTCTAGCATGTGACACAATGTGGCATATGAACATTCAGAAACAGTATCCCCAAGTCAGAAAAATAAAGAATGCAGGGAGGAAAAGAAGGATGGAGCCAGCAGATGGAACTTCTGTAAGCCTATGTGGGTCTAGTGCCTTTTCCAACTCCAGAAATGATTGGAACCAAACAAAATTCAAACCACCATCAAAGAATCACTTCACCCTAGGGGTGTAAATCTTAACTTGTTTTGTTCTTGTGTTTTAAAAAAAGTTTGTCTCACAGAAAAATTGCACATTGGCAAAAGCTTGGGGGGGGGGAGCATGTGCATTCCTGTAAATGTGCAAAAATTGAAACTCCTGTAGCTGCTGCTTTGTTATACATACCATTAATAAACAGAAACATGGGATGAGTTGTTTGCATCTTTGGGAGAACCTAAGCTGCACTGTTTGTTTGTTTACTTGTTTGTTTGTTTGTTTGTTTATTTAGCTTCACAAAGAAAAAAATGTGGAGTTTATTTTGTCAATGCACAATAGTCATAGCCAGTTGCTGGAGGCATAAGTGGAGTTGTGCATGTGTGACAGTTGTGCATGCAAAGGTGTATTAAAATGCACAGAGTAGTGTGTGAATGTGCACTGGCTTTATACACTGCTTTTGTACACTTCACATTGCAGATGTGTAGGGGTTGTTAGCCATGCACATTGATCATTAATCTGCATATGGTCTGTTAAACTGGTATTTAGTACAGTGGTGGTGTAAGATAACTGCAATGGCAGATATTTATCTTATGTTGAATCAATATAGGATCTCAACCATTTCTCTCTTAAAGTCATCCCCATCTTCATACTCTTTCACCCCAAATGGAAACAGCATGATGGAAAGTGATGATCTTAACAGAACGAATGAGTGAGAAAAAATGAGAGGTGGTGAAGGTCTTATTATCAACACCTTTCTTCCCCTCTCTCTCATTTTAGAACTTAGGAACAGAGTTGAAATTGAGAAACCCACAGATAGTAGACCATGTATCACTCACACAAACAACCAGAAACATACAGTAGGAAGTGACTTGTTGCACATGGAGACTCTTGGACAGCTTCCTGAGAAGTTGTAACTATTCAGGAGCAAAGAAAGGTAGACACGAGGTGGATAAAGTTTGGAATCTGCTATGGAAAGGTAAAAAAAAATGGGGAAGCCAAAGAAGGACATTGGGTGTTTATCCACCCATCCATCCATTCCACCTTTCACCCTGCTTGGGACTCAAGGAGCCTTACAAAATGTTAGAATAAGAAAAGCTATATCTTAGGCTACAAATCCTGTTGTGGGAGTGCAGTGATGAGATGACAAATAGCAATCTCATCCAAACTCTGTGAATCCAAAAGATGGAGTTGTTAGATTGAATAACAAACAAACAGTACATTGATGATGCACAGAAAGAAAGCTATGCATAGGCTTTCTCATTTAAAAGTTAGTGAGAAGAGGAACATATAGTCCTGTTGTTACCTTATTATGTGGCATCCTTCCAGTGTTTGTCTGTAGTACACTCAGTAAACCAACATCCCCCCAATTCAAAAAAACCTTTTTAATGTTTGGTAAACAGTGACATTGGGTGGAGGATGATTTGAATGAATTCCATGAGCAGAAACACAATTCTTTTCTGTATAATATGAGATTTTGCCCCCAAAGGATGCAATTTTCTTCATGTGGATCATAGTGGAAAGACTGTATAGAAAACAAATCTCCCTCCCTCTCTTCCTCCCCCCTCCCATGCCTGTAAAAATGCCCACAAATCACAAACAGAATGTCCAGATGCACCATGAATAGGTTTTATCAATTCCCTTTACTGTGTGGGTACACGGATCAAGTCTCTGTTGTCACCTTAGGGTATTTTATTGTCCCACTGATGCAGTAACTGGTTGACTTTTTCCATTAATCTAGTTTATGAGCACTGAATGAACTCTAATGTTTGCAGAGGAAAAAGATGCAAGTTGAATTACAAGCATTTAAGGTCCTGGTGGTACAAATCTGTGTCTTGGCACTGACAATTTGAAGGTCATGTTGATTGTTTAATTTTCTTACTCCACAAGTTTAGAAGGCAAAAACTATTACAACTCTAAGTGTGCCTTTCCTTACACTGAAACTGACAATCTGGAAATATGTTAGGAAGGAAGATAAAGTGCCACTTGGTGGCACTGAAGAATATGTATCATGTGTGAGACCATTAAAACATATCATGCTCCCTACAGTCCATCTTCTGGAAACTACCCCAGAATGTATTTTGGCCCACATCTGAATCTCATAGGCCCTGTCCGCATTACAAGTTGAGGTAATCCAGGCCTGTCTCCAGATTTTTCTTAATCTTTGTAATGAGAATGTGGGATTTCCTCAGCTCCTGAATCCTGAGCAGAATGGAAAAGGACAACAAGGCTATGGCAAAAAGAGGTAATAAAGAAGATGATAATAGAATTTGCAACAAACCTTGCCTCATAATTATTCTCTTAAGCAGTGTGCCAAGAGAACCTTACTAGAGGGATTTTTATGACAATTTTTAAACTGTTTAATGAAGAGGGTGTATGCTGTTGAGAGCAGCTTCAGATTTCACTACTAGATGTTTAGGAGAGTAAATTTTGGCACCAAGCAGTGAGTGACTTCACAATCCAGTACTGAGTTTTAGAGGATATTAGAAATCCAGCAGGTAATTGTCCTTGGAAAACTTTATTAAGGAGGAGAAAACATGGCTTTATTACTTAGGTCCAGTCATAAGGAAACCGCAGATGGGTCCTGGTACCTCTGTTAGGGGGGTAGGGAATGTGAGTAACAAAAGGGAATGTTGCCATAAGCTATTCCCATTTCTTTTCTTTTCTTTTCTTTTCTTTTCTTTTCTTTTTCTATTATATATATATATATATATATATATATATATATATATATATATATATTTGTTAAATGTTTCATATTTTGTAAACAAGTCCATCTGGAACTACTGAACTTTTCCAAGCCTGACCAGGCCTTTGCCACCTTCACATACCCTGGCCGGCCTGAAAGGCTTCCAGCTGCAGCTATTGCATTCCATTGCTTGGCAGTGTTGGGATGTGATCACAATCACTCACTCTGAGTCATTACATGAGCTAAAGTATATGATTTATTAAACCACAAAAAATAGGTTACATTAACACCATGAGTCCAACTCAAAGCCACAGAAAGGCTCCCTACTTCCTGGATTTTGCCTTTCTTGTATTTTCTTATGTAAGTGTTGATATCATCCTATATTAGGAGATCCCTATAGTGTACCAAGCTGAGATAAAGAAATAGTAAATATGTAGCATGAAAACATGGTATAGTTTGTTTGCTCTAAGTATCTTGTAGTATAATTTAACTTAAATATTTAATGATGTCACTTTCCTGGATTCATGATGTAAGATCTATCATATTCTGTTTCTGGAATGTCTAATATAAGATCTGTCATATTCAGATTCTATTATCTCACTTATTCCCATGAAATACACACGTGCATACTTTTCTGTAGCAACTACCTCCCTGGGTCTACTGATTTCACATGGATCAACAAATGTATCTTTCTGGCTTTCTATAACTTTCTTTTTGTTTTTTTCATACACCAGTTCATTCCGCCTTATTTGCTGAATCAGCATATAGATGCTCTTTTTAAGTGCACACTAAAAAAATTGTACACATTTTCATGTGCTTGAAAAGTCATAAAAATGTCAATAAGCAATTCTCCCAAATACATGTATTTTTGGCAAGCACCTTTCCCCTAAGAGATGCCTTTTTACATATGTTCTCATTTTCCCAAATGTTTCCAAATGTTGCAATTTTCAGATGCAATTTCCTCTAATGTATGCATTTTTGTACATATATTTTGATTAGCCAACTTGATTGCAATATTCAAGAAAACCAAGAAATAATTGCATTCCGGTTGATTTATTGGTTTGGGAAACACAAATTAATCTTGTTTGATGTAAAAGGTGAGGCAAATCAATACCCCCAGTCCCTACTGATGCTTCCTTCTTTTACATGTGTAGGGACATTTTGGCTATATAAGTACAACTAGCCACTCTCTGGTGATGGTTGAAAATATTTTGGTGAACATATTAGGATTTTTTTTCATGTTTCTTGTACCTGTTTTTCAAGGAATTTAATTTTCATTTATCTCCCCTACCAGCCCAAACAAACATACATATTTGGGGCCATACAGATGTGGGGTATTCAGCTATCCACCAGGGTGAACAAGCTCCAGGGTTCAGGTTCATTCCTGCCATGTCCATAAACTAAACTCCAAAGAGGTTGGAAGTCCATTTTGGTTTCATTGCAATTCTTTTCTGGGCTGAAACAAGGTAAAAGAAAACTATGCTTTTTAAAAAAAAAAAAAAAAAAGATAATTTGCCATCCTTGAAGGCTTCAAAGAATGGCAATTCTCCCTTTTTTACTAATTTCTCCCAGAATAGTGAGGAGAAGAAATAGGAAATATATTTGAAGAAATGGTCAAAAATGTATTTAAGAAAGATGAGGAGGACACTGGACAATTGAGTATCTTTGTAGTTTATCACTTATTGTACACAACCCCCATATGTGCATAGAAAACAAGGTTTTTGCACCAAACCAAAACTGATAAAAATTACTTATTGCTTCCTTCAATAAGAAAATTAAGAAAAAATTATGTCCCTAGTGGGAAAGCAGTCTCCAGTGACTATGCTAATAAGTGGGAAGTCTGCATGTGATGTGTCAGCTGGATGTTCCCATTCCTGATCTATGTTCACTCATTGCTACATGCAAGGTGCAGGTTTAGTAAAGAGGTCAGACAGAGAAAAATCAGCTCCCCTTCACCTTGACTCTCTACAGGTGACCAGAGTTACCAAAGCACCTCATGTAGCTTTGTAACCCAGTCCCAACTGGAGGAGTTATGCTGAGGTATGTGAGCAGCAAGCAGTGAAGTGGTAAATTCTGAAATGCAGGCATCTGGTCATGATAATACCCATAGAATCCCCTGTCTGCAGAAGGGCTGCAAAAAGCAGGCAGCTGTGATGATCCATTATCAACAAACCAATTCTATCTAGATTAGTCTATTTTACCATTTGCAGGTCTTCATTTCCCATTCAAAACCAAGTAATCTCATGAATACAGTTGGCCCTCTGTATTCATGGATTTAATCATCCACAGCTTTAAAATATCCCCTTCACTAAAAAAAATCCAAAAAACAAAGCTTAATTTTGCCATTTTATATAAGGAACAGCATTTTACTAGGCCATTGTATTTAATGGGACTTGAGTATCCACAGATTTTAGTATCCATGGGGGATCCTGGAAGCAAACTCCAGCAGATTCTAAGGGCCCATTGTACTTGAATTACAACAATAATAGTTCATTGGAATATACTGTTCCTAGGAAAACCTGCTTCCCCTACAGTGCTCTGAGAATTGCAGTTAAATTCAGGTGGAACAAAGAACTTCAAGGAGATAGCGAATGCCACCCATGTCCCTGCTAATGAAAATGTCCTGGGGCTTTAACCCTGAGAGGCCCAGTTCCACTACACCAGTGATCACAAGGCTACCCATGCAATGGTTGCTACAATTATAATTTTTTTCTCAGATGTGGGGCAGGGTTTGCACTACTTAGATTGTTGCCATGGCATATACATGAGGAAAAGTTTTCTGGAAAATGCCAGGACAGTTGTAAGTATTTGTGACATGTTTAGTTAAGCAGAAGTGATGGTATGCACTCAAAGATGAGCTAATTACTTACTTACTGTATAAGACAAGTTGTGGACACCAAGCACCATACAATATTTTGATTCCTGAACTAGAGAGATATTATTGTTTTTCAAAGTTACAAGCTACTGAAGATCAGATAACTACAAGCAGTTATAAAAACTATATTGTTAAAAAATAATTACACTGTTCAATATGACTCACTGCACTCCATCATATTAATATTTATTAATTGTATTTATTTATTTTAAATATTTGTGTCCTGTTCTCTGGGAAAAATACAGTAAAATCATTTTAAATATTTTAAAACTAGAACAATAACATTTTAAACCAATAAAAGTAATTTAAACTTTCTAAACATGTATCAAGCAACTGAATAATTTTAAAAGTTAGGGATAAAACAATCCAAAACCATGTATATAAAATGATTTATTTGAAATCATTAGACCTCAAAGAGGTTTATAAAAAGCCAAGCTTTAATTTGATGTCAGACTGAAATCAAGGTCAGTGCCAATTGGTTCTCCCAAGAGAAAGAGGCATTCTACAAAGAACCCCCCCAATGCGTTGGGAGGGCCTTCTGTTGCGCCAGCCATTTTAGAAGGCTGACACCATTATTGGTTGGGAGGACTGGGAGTCCAGCCCTTCCTTCGTCTCCCAACCTATCAGGGGGATCTCGCAAGATCCCCCAGCAGCCCTTGTAATGTTGCAAGACTGGATAGTCTCACAAGATTTCAGGTGGGATTTGGGGGGCTTAAATAATGGCCCTCAGCCTTGTGGAGGCAGCCATTTCACGTTTGGCAGCCAAGAGAGGAGGATCGATGGCTGTGAGGGAAGAGCCAACGGGACTTGGGGTGGTTTCAGCTTTGGTCTGCGACTTGTATAAAGGGGCTTGTTAATTCTAAAGGAGGATTTTTTTTCCTCTTTGCTCTGCGACTTGTGTAAAGGGTTCTAGTCCCTGCTTGGGATGCTATAACCACCGGGGCTTGTTAATTCTAAAGGAGGAATTTTTTCTCATTGGTCTGTGATTTTTTGTAAAGGGTTCTAGTCCCTGCTTGGTACACTATAACCCAGGGTTTGTTAATTCTAAAGAGGGATTTTTTTCCTTATGCCACGAAGCAAGTCATAATCCAAGTGGCATGTGGTGCCTGCTGGATCTGTCATCAGCCAGTCGGTGCCCAAGCGTTCGGCCAAAGCCCAGGGTTGTGATGAGGAGATTGTTGCCCACCTAGCTCAGTTGGGACCTACAATGGTGGCATGTGTGGCTGTTTGTGAGCAACTAGCTCAGAGGGGGGAGCAAGGTGGTATCTCTGGAACCTCGGCCCCTTCAGCCCCAAGCACGGGGTCCTCAAATGAAGTGCAAGAGGCTACACAGGTGCAGGAAGTCCCCTCACCTGGCATTACAGTGGGTGACACATCACATGGTCCAATAGATGCTACAGCTATGGAGGGTGGGCAGCCAACTGTAACTGAAGTGATGGAGCTTATGAAAAAGGTTCCACCAGGTTTGGTGCAGCAGGGAGCAGCAGCCTCTGTGTCTGCACAGCCTACATTGGCTGATTTGTATAAGGTGGTACAACAGGCAGTGGCTTCAGGCCAGGCCAGTGGGACAGCTGCAGAAGCCCCAGAAGTACAGAGCAAAGTGGTGGGAGGTGCTTCCTCCACACTGCAGCATAAAAGCTGAACCTCATTTGTGTCACACTCAGTTGGAGGTGTTCAAGTGTCAACGGATACCCCACAGCAGCCGGCGAGCTCAGGTATGTCTAATTTACCAATCTCCTTGGGGTCTTGGCCAACAACAGTATGGGTGCCTGGTGTTCAACCTGGCCAGGGCAGCAAAGCTGAGTGTTCACCTTCAGTTTCTCTGAGCACACACTCAGTGGTGGCTGGGGCGATTCAGACTCAGGTTGCAAGGGTCCAGGTGGAGCAGCCCCTGGTTGGCAAAGTAGGTGCAACTAAAGGAGCTGCTACAGTAGGGGCCTTAGGTCAGGTGAGGGTGGAAAGATCAGCTGATTCTAACCCTTACGTGGGCATGTCCACTCTGCTAGGCTCCCATTTTCCATTAGCAACGAAGGAGTGGATTTGGAGGGGTGAGTTCATTGACCTTTTTTCCTTGACTTTCCAGGACCCAGAACCAAGAATTATGGTGAAAGACGGAGTTGTATTTAGTCTACCTAAAGATTTTGAGGCCCACAAGTGCCTGAAGCTGGAGAGGAATTTCATTAATTGGATAATGGGGTTTACAATTTATAGGGGTATCACTGAGGAGAAGGAGCCTTTAAGGTCTCCGGAATTATCCAAGTACCAGGAGATAATGATAAAGGCCTACACTAATTGTCACTTTAACTCTAGAGGGTCTGCTTGGCTTCAGTATGACGAGCAGTTTCAGATGTGTGCCGCTTTGGATCATTCCATTTCATGGCAGCACGTACAAACTGAGCTATGGGCTGACGTGATGGTTGGTGCCTCCCCTTCAAACAGATGTGACAACGGCTTTGTGCCTATGGTCACTCAGCTGAGAGGGCAGTATGCAAAGCCTGGCATGGGGGAAAAAAGATTACCAGGATTCTGCTGGGAGTTTAATGCAGGTAAGTGCAGGCAGCAGACCTGCAAGTTTGAACATCGCTGTGGCACCTGTGGAGTGAATCACCCCAGCATCTCTTGATTCAAAGGTAAGCAGACTGGAGCTGAAGCTGCCCCTCAGGCTACCCCAGCTTGAGGAAAAAGCACCAACGCCCATTAGGTTGGACATTTTTAATGCTTGGTTGAGGGTTTATCCTAAGTGGGATTCTGGCCACTACTTGCTTGAGGGTTTTACACATGGTTTTCACATTCCATATTCAGGTTTAAGAGTTTATTGTTTTGTACCTAATGCGCATTGGTGAGGGAGTTACCGGGGATCATAAGGGACAAGCTGGTGAAAGAGCTGGCAGCAGGGATGATATCTGGGCCCCATAAACAATTGCCAATGCCAACATTACGGTTGTCACCGCTAGATGTGGTACCCAAGAAGACACTGGGTGAGTATCGCTTAATTCACAATCT